>JAKSZT010054075.1:212122-235762 GCA_026826555.1 Tolypeutes matacus | reverse complement strand
CTTATGTTGAGTGAAGCAA
Organism: Tolypeutes matacus; assembly: GCA_026826555.1. Taxonomy (NCBI): domain Eukaryota; kingdom Metazoa; phylum Chordata; class Mammalia; order Cingulata; family Chlamyphoridae; genus Tolypeutes; species Tolypeutes matacus. The sequence continues at coordinate 235,743 of JAKSZT010054075.1, read as the reverse complement.
GCCAGGCACTGAAGGATGAACAGTATATGACCTCACTGATCTGAACTGAGGAAAGTGAGCAGTCTCTGAGAACCATTGTCTGAAAGATAGGTTAACAAAGGAGAGTAAGAGAAGAGCAGGCTTTGAGCCATCTCTCATATGGACATAATCTATGGTAAAGGGATAGAGTGTGGTTGCATGTTGGGGGATGGGGCAGATGAGCGGTGGTGTTCCTGGGTTTGGTGGTACAGCACTGGGGGGTGGATGGATTAGGAAGTGCTGGTTCAAATCCCCAGGGCATGTAACGGTGAATCTTGACATTCCATGGGTTAGGAGAGGGTGGTATCATGGGCACTGGGGGGCTGGGGAGAAGGGAACAGTCAAGATCTAATGGGATGTTTGGTGATCATGGGGAAGGTTTTTCATTACCTTTCAGTAATGGAAACAGGACATGGTAAATATCATCAAAATTATTTAACTGTATCATCTAAATTGTAAACTATACTGTAAATCACTGACAATGTTTAGTTGCTATATTTTGCTAACTGCATAACAGTTATAACAATCCTAACAACCAAAAAAAAAAAGGAGGGGGAGTTAATATGGGGTGGGGAAGCGGGGGTGGTTTGGTATCTGGGAGTCTCCGGCACTCCGTGTGTGACTTTGCTGTGACCTAAAACTTCTTTGAAAATTAAATGAAAAATTGGAAGACGATGGGGATTGAGAGGAGGAAGGTGTCATGGCACATCAGACATCCGATAACACAGTGATAAAGGGAAGGAAAAAGGGGAAAAAAGAAGAGAGAAAGGAAATAAAAATGAATATATATATATATATATATATTTATAAAGGCATTTCCTTTGCTTTTTTGCCCATTTTTTGAATGTCCCAATCCACTAATTATATTTTATTTTGTTTTGTTCTTTGTTTGATTATTTGTTTTTTTTTTCTTTCTCTCTCTCTTTTTTTATTTTCCCCCTGGGTTTCCTTATGTTTGTCTCTTGCATGTAAGCTTATCACACTTGTTTCTTTTTCCTAGTAAGTGTATTTGATTATTTTATGGACTAAATGTTCATGGAAGATTTGGATCACAGAAGGGTTACAATGGGTACTGCGGGGGATTATTGGGGGGAGGGTGTCTGGGGGTGGTTCGTGGGGATTGGTTCAACCGAATATGCATGAAAGATATACAAAATCATTCAAAGGATCGGGGGATGGGGCATGGTCATGATGGGTGGATAATCACACAATAAATGAGGGAATCTGAATTCCTCTCCTGGAGAGCTCTGCCACAATCTCTAAGGGAGCAGCAGTAGTCCTCTGAGTGTAGGGACAGTGCCTGTCAAAATAGGATGACCCACTGATGTGTTTTTTTTTTTTAATTGATGACTACCCTTGTGAGTTTTCGCTCTTGTAAATGAGACTTAGCCTGCAGTTGTGGGGTGCCTAAGGGTTGCCACCTGAGAGCCTCCTTGTTGCTCAAATGTGGCCTCTCTCTAAGCCAAACTCAGCATATGATTGCATTACCTTCCCCCCAACGTGGGACATGACTCCCGGGGATGAGCCTCCCTGGCAAGGAGGGATTAATACCAAGTGCCAACTGGCAGCTTTGTGGAGTGGCAGTATCGTAGCCAATGAGGTTTATCCGAGGCACGATTATTGCTAATTGAAAACTTTTCCCAAGTGCCAACTGGCAAAACAACTGGAAAAAGACCTTGAATAAAAGGGGGAAACGGTAAAGACAAATGAGTTCAAGTGGCTAAGAGACTTCAAAGAGAGTCGGGAGGTCATCCCAGAGGTAACTCTTACGCACACCTCAGTAGGAGCTCATAGAACATGTAAGTGCCTATCACCCCACTCAGTGGGGTTCCTGAGAGCTCCAGAGACACCCTGGTCTTATATAAGGGGGGATAGCCCCAGAGACTGATGCCTTATCAGTGGGTTCTATTTTGTAATCTGTGCTCCTGAGAGTGACAGAATTAGACTCAAATAAGTCCTCCCTGCACATGGTTCACCAGTCCCTTCTATTCAAACCTACATGTGATGCTGGAGTTTCTTAGGTATACTTCCAGAGACTGGAGCCTCCCGCCTACCTATGTGCCAGGTGTGCATGAAATCTAGGTGGAGCTGCAACTCCTACCCTACAGCTCAATGGACTCATCCAAGTCACCTGGTGAGGAGACAACGAGGGGAAATGGCCATCCCAGGGAATGGAGAGGGCCTGCATCTGCAGACAGGATCATCCCACCCACCATATCCATGGGATATAAGCCCTCTCTCACTTGGAGTTGGAGTGGACATCACCATCCCAGTCGCCTCTGGATTGGGGGAAGAACTATGGACTAGACTGTACTTGATGGTATTCTCTTGCTCACATATGGTGATTCTTGCAATGCAAGAAAGTATAACAATGAGGTGGAGCCAGTGGCCACTTGACAGTTTTTGGGTAGGGAGGGGATGAGCAGTTGAAATACAGGGGCTTCTTTGGGAGTTGGAGGTTGTCCTGAGTACTGTTGTGGCAATGGATGTAGGCCATTTTAAATCAGCACACACCACTCAGAACTGAGTGGGAGAGAGTGTGGTCTACAGTGTGAACTGTGGTCTATGGTTGGTGGCAAGGCTCCAGGATGCGTAAGTTCATTGAGGTTGGTGGGCCACACTGTGGGAGATGTTTGTGTGGGATGTGGTGGGAGGTGTGGGAGGTGGGCAACATGGGAATCCCAGTGGGTTCCGTGTAATATTTTAGGTAATCTAAGCACCTCTTTAAATATATATATATATATATATATATATATATAAATAACATTTTTGTAAGCAAATACACATATATGCATATATATTTATATATCATTTTACAAATGTTTGTATGTATTGTGAGAATTTTTATTTTTACCCATAATAAAAAAAAAAAGGGGGTGGGGGAATACAATGATGGACTAAAGTAGACATTATTATTCTATCAATGGAAGAATTTGTAACATTGATATAAAGGCAGTGGTCACCAAAGGTTCTGAGGGGAGGGAGAAGGAAGAATAGTTATAACATGGAGCATTTTGGGGACATTGGAATTGTTCTGCATGGCATTACGGTGACAGATACAGGCTATTATACATTTTGTCAAAACCTTTAAAATTGTGCAGTGCAAAGTGTAAACCATAATGCAACCTATAGCCTATGCTTAGTAGCAATGATTCAGTATGTATTCATCAATTGTAACAAATGTGCTACACCAATAAAAGATGTTGTTAATGGGGGAAAGTGTGGGAAGGGGGGTGGGGGTTATGGGAATCGCCTATATTTTCAATGCAACATTTATGTAATCTGAAGCTTCTTTAAAAATAAAATAAAATTAAAAAATAAAATAAAATACATTATATGTTAAGTCAATAACAAATAATTAGTGCAGATTTGGGAAGGCAAGCAAAAGTGTAATAAATTCCCCAGTAAACTTTAAAGAATATTAAAGAGTGTAACTCATCAAAATAAATAGAAGAAAAAAAATGAACAAAAATAGTTAAAAACAAAATATTCAGGATTTCCTGGGTTGTCATTTTGGCCTTTGTTCTGGGGCCACCTAACACGTGCATCTTTGGAAGCTGCACCTTTCTTATCTTTCAGAAGCCTGATGGTTCCAGGGTTGTTTTATCAGCTGTTGTTTTGTACCCATCATAAATCAAGTGCTGTATCATTTCCCCATTTCATAGTTATGAGGTCACCAAACTGGATGAGATGCACTTTTGAAGCAAGAAGAACCATGAATGATAGAACAAATAAAAATGATAGATTGTTGCACTTCCCAGATTGAGTGATTAAATAATTGATACTGGATCTTTCCTCTTTTCTAATGAATGCATTCAATTCTATAAATTTCTCTCTAAGCACTGCTTTTGCTGCACCCCACAAACTATGAAGAAGTATAGGACATTAAGAATTAGAAAGGGGAAGCGGCTGTGGCTCAATCAGTAGGGCTCCCGTTTACCATATGGTAGGCCCCGTGTTCGGTTTGAGTCAAATCAAAGAAATACACTGGATTAAAACCAGTGTATGTAAGGAATTTTGGAAATCCACAGCCAGGGATAAAATCTCATTGAGGATGAAAAATTCATACATTAGTTAGTATTGTAATGAACAAGGGAATGCTTCCAACTGAAACCAAACTCATGGAATATGAGAAAATTCAAACTAGAGAGAAAGCATATGAGTGCCCCGAATGTTGTCTGCTCTTTCCAGTTATTTTTTTACTCCTCACTTTAAAAGCTAAACAGGGGAACAAGCATAGAAATGTAATACATGTGGGAAAGTTTTCAACCTGAAAGAAAGACTCCTTATTGATCAGAAAATTCTTACTGAAGAGAAATCATATATATGTGGGAACGCTTTAATTCAATTGTCAAATCTCAGATACAAGAGATTTCCTAAAGCAAAGAAACCCTGTGCATATAAGACATCTGAAAAAGCCTTTAGGTACAAATCATATCTCACCAAAAATGAAAAACCTCATAATGGAAATAAACAAATTGAATGTAAAGAATGCACAAAAGCCTTAAGCCAAAGCAATAGTTCATTTAACATCAGAAGATTCATTCTGAAGAAAACCTTATATATGCAATGAATATGTAAAAGCCTTCAACCAGAAGGAAAAAATCATTAACCATCTGAGAATACATACTGGAGAGAAACCCTAAGAATGTGATGGATGTGGGAAAGCGTTCATTCAGAAATCAAGCCTCATTACACACCAGAGAAGACAAACTGGATAGAAAACCTATATATGTAAGGAATATAGGAAAGCCTTCAGTAGCAAATCAAATCTGACTGACCATAAGAATATACATAGTGGAGGGAAACCATATATATGTAAGGAATGTGGAATAGACTTCAACCCGAGGCAGTATATCATTATAAATTACAACATTCATAGTGGAGAGAAACCCTGTGAATGGTATGAATGTGAATCTCCAGAGTCTCCAATTACAGTCTGTGCAAATTGTTGCCAATATTTTAAGGAAGTGGCTGTGACTGTGCAATTCAGGATGTCTTTTTCCTCTTGGAAAAGTGCACTTGCAGTTTGTTCTGAGATCTGCTCCTCCCACATCTTCTTCCACACTTATCCATGTTCAATTTTTTACCACTAATTTATGCATCAGAACTCAATATTTCTCTTAGTTTATGTAAAGTTGGGCTCTCCACTTATTTCATATTTTCCTGGTTGTTTACACTGGTTCTTCAATCCATTACATTCTGGGTAAGCATTTTAAAAATTACCTCTTTAAAAATAATGCTGCCCATTATTGTAGCATTTTCTTATAAGGCAACCCAACCATAGATATTTTTTCAGTTTCTCAAGCTGATTCTGATGTGGATTCAAGTTTAACAGCCACTGAGCTACAGTCACCTGCTTTATACTTAACTCAAATTTTCCTTATTATTTTAAATCAGAAATGATCCTTTCATAAGTAGATGATATACTTCTAATCTCAAGTATTTTAAGAAGTTAGAAAATTTATTTATATTTTTAAGTTTTACTCCTATAATTTTCTCATATGTGATAGGGTGTGGGATGGATGAAACTAAAGAATGCATGTATTCACAAACAGAAATATGTACCCAAAATATCTGCCAATGCAGATAATTCTGAGGAAGGAGGACTGAGGGTTTCAGCTAGAGAAGGAATTTGACTGTTTGCCATAACACACATGAATTATTTTTATGCTCTTTGCACAGATATTTTGGTTATAATTTAAAAGAAATTATGAAAATTGTGCACAATGAAATCATACAAGTGTTTGGTTTGAATATATCGATTTGTATCTGCAACATTACTGGGGTGGGGGCACTTCCCTCCCCTTTTGCTAATAGAGTTCCCTATAAAGGAAAAGTGCTCACTCCCCTCAACACTCTCCCCAGTTGCCTGGATGGGTGGGGTCCTCGCACAGCAAGAGTGAGCATGGTGCACGAGGAGCATGGATGCAAACATATGAATGCCACACTGCTCTCTACACGTGTCTGGTTAGAAAGCTGTAGCACCAAAGTAGAAGATGGACTTCCTTCTGCTTACAACCCAGTGAAGACCCCCTAGAGTGACTCACAGCACTAACTGAGACTGTGAGTGTTGAGCAGGGCTTTCTCCTTGTTCTCATTTGTGGATCAAGAACCTAAGATGATGGTTTTCATTGGGGCTCTGAGAGATTGGTTCCCAAACAGGACACTCCCTCTCTGGTTTGGGGGAACTGCAGTGAAGATGTGTTACATTCCAGCATCTTTAGGTGTTCATCAGCTTCTTCTCATCCAACCCCTCTGTTCTCTTCTGGGATGAAAGAGGTCTGCATCATTTTCACCTCTGTTGAAAATGTGTTGAAAATTTTATATAATTCTGGGAAATATCTGACATCTGCACCCTCTGACGCTTTCTGGAAACATGGCACTATCTCACAACCTCACTTCTTTTCTTGTCAGCCCTAGGTCCCAGGACTTTTTGAGATTCCCATACTATTCATTAGGGTCACTGGTATAATATCCCTGATTCTACTGATGCTATAGCTGTAGGCAATACTGTAATGTGAATTTTGACATTTCTTTCCTGACAACAAACAGGTTACATCTTGGCATTGCACTTTGTTTAGTTGCCCCAAGATTGGAGAAGATGAATGTAGAACTGGAAGCAGGAGGCCTGAGTCTGTGCCTGAGACCCTGGCAGGGTACCATAAGAGCAGCCTCCTCTGAAGGTCAATGCTGGAGGCCAAGGGAAGAAGAAAAGGGCAAAAAGAGCAGGAGCAGGACATCTTCTCTCTGTGCCCTGACACCTCTGCTGCAGCAGACCCCAGATCCCATACTTTTATCTGCCCCTGCCCACCTGGTCAACTCCTGCCTGAGGCAGGTACATCATACTGGGGCATCTGTTACTTTGGTCCAGTCCCAAAACCATGTGACTCCCCAGCCTGACTCCCTGTCTTGTAGGCCCTGCTGGCCAAGAGCTCTTACCCTTCCATCTTTCCAGTACTCATTCTCACCTAGTCTGGAGATACCCACAGCTTACAGGTGAATTCACTGGACAGTTGCATCACAATGTAATTTTGGAACAGGGCACCTCTCCAACCCTGTGTCCACAGCTGTTTGAGTTTTCCAAGTGTTGCCATAGCAAAATATCAGAAATAGGTTGGCATTTATTGTAATTTATTAGGGTTAAAGCTTGCAGTTCTGAGGCTGTGAAAATGTCCAAATCAAGGCATCATCAAAATGCTGTCTTAACATAGGTCTGCTGCTCCTGGACTCCAGGCAAGACAGAACGTTAGGTCTGCCTTCTCTCTCTGCCTTCTCCTCCAAACTCACTTTCTCCCTGAGCTCAGCAGTGGGTCATCAGACACAGTTGCTCACACATATCCCTTCCCCTCTGGCCTGGATGTCTTTAGATTCAAGCTATTCCATGACTCAAGGCTCTGACATCTCCCTCAGCCTCTCAGGGTTTCTGTGTCTCTCCACAGCTCTAGCAGATCCTGGAACCCACTCCACATGACAGCGTAACCTGGCAGCACTCTTTATCTGTGAGTTCCATGTATGTAGGACTTCAGCACAATGATTGTGGTCGATCTGGTGCCTGAAATCTAATGAGGCCTTAACTAAATTAAAGCAATCTAACAAAAAGTGACCTAATTGAAAGGTCCCTTATCTGAATCTAACCAAAATGTCCCACACACAAAAGGCTTATACACAAAGCAAAGGATAAGTAAGAATATACATTCTGGAGGCCACACAAGACACAAACGAGGGTATTAACCCAGGGCACAGGGATCAGGAGGGGTTTCCTCAGTTTGGGAGAAATGAGAACTTATGAAGCAGTGGCTGTATTTTGGGTGTGGCCATCATTGAGCAAAATGGTGTGCTGACCACCATTGCACTGGTCCTTACAATGGGCTCAAGAAGAATTCAATATACTGTGCTCTCTCCACCAATTCTTAGCTCCACATTCATGTGTGTAACTCAGAGAGGTGTGCCATTATTCCCATCCCCAGAGCCAGAGTGCACAGATTTTGCCTGGGGGGTGGGCAAGCATGAATCAGGCTGTAAAACCAAAAGGCCCAAATTTATTCTACAAAGAACTGATGACATTTACAACAGAATGGAGAAATTTGATCCTAAGTTTGCTCTCAAAAGCAGTGGAGATCATCGAAGGTTTGAGATTTAATTCATCTCAATCCTTCAGGAAGATGTGAAATAAATACTTTAACAGATGAGTAAAAACTAATGAAGGTTGCTAGCAGCAACTCATTTTAAAAGAAATGTGGGAGGAGTGGGAGGTGGGTAACATGGGAATCCCAGTGGGTTCCATGTAATATTTTGGGTAATCTAAGCAAAGCACCTCTTAAAATATATTATATATATATATATATATATATATATATATAACATTTTGTAAGTAAATGCACATATGTGCATATATATTTATATCATTTTGCAAATGTTGACATGTATTGTGAAAATTTTGATTTTTACCCACAATAAAATTTTAAAAAGTGAAAAAAAAAATGTAAAAGAATATTCTTCATGTAGAAAGAAAATAATCTCAGAAGATTCAAGATTCAGGATGGATTGAAGAATATATCTAAATGACTACTGAATGGATAAAGAAATAATTATATCCATGGCCTGGGACATTAATAAAGGGTTAAAAAACAGCATAAAATAATATATAGCATAAGATGGATAAATGGATATGTAGCAGTTGGATATCATTATGAATTCCAAAAATAGATATTGGATTATGCTTGTAAACTGGTCTGTTAATCTGGTCATGATTAAGTTATGATAAGGGCATTGACTGGGCCACAGTTGGTAGGGTGTTGAGTTCCGTCCCTTGGTGGGTGGGGTCTCAAACATAAAAAGACATGGCAAAGGACAGGACAGAGCTAGAGTAGTTTTTGATGTTGGAGTTCTGATGAGCAAGGACAGGAAGCCAAGGGGAAAAGAGACAAGTCATTCACCTGACAGTTCACAGCTGGACTTGTGGAGAGAGGCAAAGCTTAGAGAGCTTCATAGTCTACACCTGACCTTGTGGAGGAAATAGAAGGGCTGAGCCCAGAGAGAAATGCAGACCTGCGAAGAGAGGAACCCAAGAAGCCAGAACCCTGGCAAATGTCGGCAGCTATCTTGCTCCAAGACGGAGTAACAGACTTTGAGGAAGAAGAATCTTATGTTTTATGGCCTATTAACTGTAAGCTTCTACCCCAAATGAATACCCTTTTTAAAGGCCCACATATTTCTGGCATTTTGCAACAGCACCCCTTTGGTTGACTAATACACATTATAAAATGCTTTAAAATAAATTATTTTGCAAAGCAATAACAAATAATAAGTGCAGATTTGAAAAGGCAAGAAAACGTGTTATAATTTCCCAAGTAAACTTTAAAGAATATTAAAAAGTGCATCTCATCCAAATAAATAAAAAAAATTGAACAAAAATAGTCAGTCAAAAAGAAAATATTCAGGATTTCCTGGCTTGCCATTTTGGCCTTTGTTCTGGTTCCAACTTACTCGTGCATGTTTGGAAGCTGCACCTTTCTTAACCTTCAGAAGTCTGAAGGTTCCGGGGTTGATTTATGGGGTGTTGTTTTGTCCCCATCATGAATCAAGTGCTATATCACTTTCCCATTTCCTAGTTATGATGTCACTAATCTGGATGTGATGCTCATTTGAAACAAGAAGAGCCATGAATGATGAAACAATAAAAAGGAGATATTGTTGTACTTCCCAAATTGGATGCTTCGATGATTGGTATAGGATTTCCCTCTAAGCACTGCTTATGCTGCACCCCACAAACTGTGAAGAAGCATTGGACATTAAGAAGCAGAAAGAACCACAAAATAAAAGGCTTGTGTGTGAAGCGTGATCCACTTCCACAATAGTACAGACTTAAGATGAAAGCAGAGAATGTAAGAAAGTTGGGAAAATATGTTCTCTGACCACAAGCATTGTTTCCTCAAAATACCACTTCTATGAATGTAACTTCACTGTGAAGAAATTTACACCATGCTTACCTATGCATGAGGGACTCTATGTAAGGAAAAAAGAACAAAGATAATGACTTCTGCCAGGTTGCCCCACATGGTAGTCCTCCAATTTAAGGGCAATGATTGTGTAGTTTTCTTGGAAATTCAGCCTCATGAGATACCTGAGAATTAATCCTTCAGAGAAACAATTTGGGATTTCATGAATTTGTGAAACCTAGAGTCACATCAAAGAAACATGCACGAGTGAAACCCTGTGTAAGTAAATAATATTGGAAATACTTCAGCCAGGCATTAAATCTCATTGAGCATGAAATAGTCATACATTAGTTACTATTGTAATTAACATGGGAATTCTTCCATCTGACACAAAACCTCATGGAATATGAGAAAATTCAAACTAGAGAAAAACCATATGTGAGTCCTGAATGTATTCTGCTCTTTACAGTCATTTTTTACTCCTCATTTTAAAAGCCACACAGGGAACAAGCATAGAAATATAATACCTGTGAGATAGTATTCAATCTGACAGAAAATCTCTTTATTCATCAGAAAATTCTTACTGAAAAGATATCATTTATATGTGTGAAAGCTTTAATTCAAATGTCAAATCTCAGATACAAGAGATTTCCTACTGCAAAGAAACTCTATGTATGTAAGTTATGTGAAAAAGCCTTAGGTAAAAATCATATCTCATAAAAGATGAAAAAATTCAGAGTGGACAGAAACAAAATGAATGTAAAGAATGCACAAAAGCCTTCAGCCAAAATCAATGCTTGAATCCCAATGAAGACAGGAGGAGAAGGATGAGGAGAGATGGTGGGAAATGGACACAGAGAGTTGCCCATTAAATGGACATAAAAACAGTAAAAACAAGGGGGTGGGGTAAAAATGGATAAAAGAAAATAAATTTAAGAATCCTTAAAAAATGTATAGGGGAGTAAGATACAGACTATGGGTAGGAGTCATACTTTGATGATGCTCTTTCATAATTTGATATCAAATGTTGCACAACAATGCAAAGTATTTGTGGTGGGGTGATGTGTGGGAGCCCTGTATGCTGTTATGCATGTTTATTTTGTAAGTTCACAATGTTTACTGAACACTTATAGTTTATGTATGTTCATGCACGAATGATATACTTCAATAAATTGTTTTTTTAAATAAAAAATAAAAAATAAAAATTTCACAATACATACTAATATTTTCAATGATATATAAATATATATGCATATATGTGCATTTATTTATATAAATGTTATTTATTTACATATATTTATTTTTAAAAGGTGTTTAGATTACCTAAATATTACACAGAAATTACAGGGATTCCCATGCTCCCCACCTCCCACACCTACCACAATATCCCACACAAACATCCTTCATCATTGTGGCACATCACCCATAATGGATATGCACATCCTGGGGCCTTGCCACCAAAGCATATAGCAGATTTCACATCGTAGACCACACTCTCTCCTACACAGTTCTGCATGGTGTATGCTGATGTAAACTGACCTACATATGTTTCTGCAATGCCAATCAGGACAAACCCCAAGTCCTGAAAAGGCCACTTTATTTCAACTACCCTTCCCCTCCCTGCCCTGAAAGCATCCAATGGCCACTGGCTCCACCTCACTGTTATAATTTCTTCCATTGCTTGAATCACATTATATCTACAACAGAATACCATTAAGTCCACTCTAGTCCATAGCTCTTCCCCCTGATACTGAGGGGACTGGGATGGTGAAGACCATTCCACCTCCAAGTGAGAAAAGGCTTATATCCCATTGAAACAGTGGATGGGATTATCCTGCCTGCAGCTGCAGACCCTCTCCCTTCACTTGGATGGCCATTGCCCATCACCGTCTCCTCACCATGTGACTTAGATGAGCCCATTGTGCTGTAGGGTAGGAGTTGTAGCTCCACCGAGATTCCAGGCACAGCTGGCACATAGGTAGGCCAGTGGTTCCAGTCTCTGGAAGTACACCTGAAAGCTCCAGGATCTCATATAGGTTTGAATATAAGGGACTGATGGACCATGTTCAGGGAGGACTTATTTGAGACCAAATCTGTCACTCAGGAGCACAGATTCCAAAGTAGTGCCTACTAATAAGGCATCAATCTCTGGGGCTATCCCCACTTAGGCAGGACCTGGGTGTCTCCAGAGCCCTCAGGATCCCCTCTGTGTGGGGTGATATTCACTTTGGTGTTCTATGAGATCCTACAGAGGTGTGTGTAAGTGTTACCTCTGGGATGACCCCATGACTCTCTTTGAAGTCTGATAGCTACATGAACTCATTTCTCTTTACCTTTTCCCCTTTTTTTCAAAGTCTTTTTCCAATTGTGTTGCCAGTTTGAACTTGGTATTAATCCCCGTTTCCAGGGAGGCCAATCCCTGGAGTCATGTCCCATGTTGGATGGAAGAAAATGCATTCATATGCCGAGTTTGCCTTAGAGAGAAGCTGTATTTGAGCAACAAAGAGCCTCTCAGGTTGCAACATTAGGCACTCCATAACAGTAGGCTAAGTTTCAATTACAAGCTCAAAGACTCATGAGGTTTGTCATCAATAACAAGAACACATCAGTGGGCCATCCCCTTTTGCCAGACACTGCTCATGCACTCAGGGGATAGTTGCTGCTCCCTTGGAGAATTTGGTAGAGCTCTCCAGGCTGGGAATCCAGATTCCCTCATTTATTGAGTGATTGTCTACCCACCGTGAACATGCCCCATCCCTTGATCATTTGAACAATTTATGTATCTTTCATGCATATTCAGGTGAACTTACTTCCAGGAATCCCCCATCCCAAACACCTCTCAGCAATGATCCTCAGCAGACCCCATTGTAACCCTTCTCTGATATAAAACTTCCTTGAACATAAAGGCCATATAATAACCAAATACAATTAATAGGAAAAAGTAATAATAATGATAAGCTTAAATTAAAGGGATAAATACAAGGAAATTCAGAAGAAAAAAACACTAAACTTAAAATAAAATATAATTAGCAGATTGGGCCATTCAAAAAAATGGGGAAAAAACAGAAAAAAATTCCTTTTTAAAAAAAGTAATCTTTTTTTCTTTTATCACTCTATGATCAGATGCCTAGTGTAAAATGACACCATCCCTCTCTCATTCCCCAGTGTCTCCCAATTTTTCATTTAATTTTCAAAGAAGTTTTAGGTCACAGCAAACTCATACGTGGAATACTAGAGACTCCCACATACCCAGACTCCCTCATACTTCCCCATACCATATTAAAACCTTTTTAAAATGGATGTTAGCATTGTTATAACTGTTATACAGATAGGAAAATATAGCAACTAAACATTGTCAGTGCTTTACAGTATAGTTTACAATTTAGACAGTACAGTTTATTAATTTTTCATGATATTTACCATGTCCTGCATCCATTACTGTAAGGTAATGAAAAACCTTTCCCATGACCACTAAATACCCCATTTGATCTTAACTCTTATTTCCTCCCCATCCCCCTGGAGCATATGACACTCCCCTGTCTTGACTCATGGAATGACAAGATTCATAGTTACATGCCCTGAGTATTCCAATCTGCCCTTCTTAATCTACCCACCTGTGAACCCTACACCAAAAAATACAGTAGTGTTATTATCCATCTGTTCTATCCTTCAATATGAAACTATACTCTATCCCTTTACCATAAATTATGTCCATTTGGGTGATGGCTTACAGCCATTCATCTCTTTCTCTCCCTTGTTTACCTATCTTTCAGACAATGGTTCTCAGAGACTACTCACATTCCTCAGTTCAAATCAGTGAGGTCATATAATGTTCATCCTTCAATGCCTGGATTGCTTCACTCAACATATGGTCTTCAAGATTCATCCATGTTATTCCGTGTGTTAGCACTTTATTCCTTCCTACAGCTGAGTAATATTCCATTCATTGTACATACCATGGATATTGCTACCCGATGTTCTGAGAAGGTTTTGATGCCCCATGGTGCAGAGAGGGTGAGTTTTCCCCAGCAGGTGAAGAGGGTGGATGTCCCCACCTGATATTCTGGGAGAATTTTGCCATTTCAGGGTACAGAAATGGTGGAGCACATTCCTCAAAGATTAGGGTGGTTAAGGTCAACACCCCATAGATCTGAGAGGGGTGTACCTGTCCCCCATGGATTAGAGAAGGCCAGGTGGTCAACCCATTGATCTGAGAGGGTTAAACGTGTATGCCAAAATTTAGGGAAGACCAGGTGGTCAACTCGTTGCTCTGAGAGGGTTTAACCTGTATGCAAATGTTAAGGGGAATGTTATCTTCACCTCACTGTACTAGGGGGACTAAGACTCTAACCCAAAGTTTGGGTAAGGTGTGGCAATCACCCCAACACTCTTAGGTGGTGAGGTCTGGAGATTGGTTGACACCCAGATGCTTGATGAGGGTGGAACCAAGAAAGTGGCCATTGGACAAGCCTGTGGAAAGGGTTGGTACCCATGTGGCCCCAAGGAGAAAAATTCATCATCTTAAGAACGACTCAGACTTTGAAATCAAAAGGAGGTTGCAATGCAGTTTTACTGGGCTGTAGAGGATCCATGACTCATGTTTAACATCCCAATTTCTCCTTATGATATTGAAAATACTTATCCTTTGTCTTTCCATTTGTGCATTAGAAGCAGTTAAATGATTTTGTAAGTTTCAGAAGTAGATAGCAGACGGGACTTTGCCTCAAGATGAACAGTATTTCTTTAAAATGCCTATGATATGATTTTGTACTTGAATTCTTAGTGATTTAAGTTTCTTTGAGAATTGTAATGTATTTTTGGAATTCAGAGGGTGGAATGTAACCATTGGGGAATTTGATGTAATTATGAATTCCAAAAATATAATTCGATCGTGCTTGTAAACAGATCTGTTAATCTAGGCATGATTGGGGCATTGACTGAGCCAAGTCAGTAGGGCATTGAGCCCCACCCCTTAGTGGGCTGGGGAATCGAATATAAAAGGCATGGGAAAGGACAGTTAAAACAGTTTTTTTTTTTCAGAAACAGGTTTAATGTTGGAGAAAACGCCCCAGAAGAAGAAAAGTAAGACATTTGCCTGATAGTTTACAGCTGACATTGTGGAGGAATCACAAGAGCTAAGCCCAGAGAGAAATGCAGCCCCAGGAAGAGAGGAACACAAGAACCCTGAACCCAGGCAAACAACAGAAGCTGTCTTGCTCCAACACATGGCAATGTACTTTGTTGAGAAGAAGCTTAGTGCTTTATGGACTGGAATCTTTGGACTTCTACCCCCCAAAAATGCTCTTTATAAAGACTAATCCATTTTTGGTATTTCACATTGGCACCATTTTGGCTGACTAATACACCAGAGAAAACAAACTGGAGAGAAACCCTCTATCTGTAAGTACTGTAGAAAAGCCTTCAGTAACAAATCAAATCTCACTGACCATGAGAAAATTCATAGTGGAGTGAAACCCTATATATGTAAGGAATGTGGAATAGCCTTCAGCCAGAGGCAGTATATCATTAAACATTACAGCATTCATACTGGAGAGAAACCCTGTGAATGTAATGAATGTGAATCTCCAAAGAATCTCCACCTCCAGTCTTTGCAACTTGTTGCCAATCTTTTAAGGAAGCGGCTGTGACTGTGCAATTCAGGATGTCTTTCTCCTCAAGAAAAGTGTACTTGCAATTTGTTCTGAGATCTGCTCCTCCCACATCTTCTTCCACACTCATATGTATTCAATTTGTTACCACTAATTTATGCATCAGAACTCGAGATTTCTATTAATTTATGTAAAGATTGTCTTTCCACTTATTTCAAATTGTCCTGGTTGTTTTCACTGGTTCTTCAGTCCATTACATTCTGGGTAAGCATTTAAAAAAATTATCATTTTAAAATTTGTGCTGCCCATTATTGTAACATTTTCTTCTAAGGAACCACAACCATTTATATTTTTTTTCAGTTTCTTCAACAGATTCTGATGTGGATTCAAGTTTAACAACCACAGAACTACAGTGGCCTGTTTTCTACTTAACTCCAATATTCCTTATTATTTTAAATCAGAAATGATCCTGTAATAATTGGACTGTATACTTCTAATCTCAAGAATTTTAATAAGTTAGAAAATTTATTTATATTCTTAAGTTGTACTCCAATATTTTTCTCATATGTGATATGTTGTGGGATGGATGAAACTAGAGAATCCATCCCACAACATACCCAAAAGAAACTGCCAATGCAGATAATTCTGAGGAAAGAGGAATTGTGGTTGAGGCTAGGGAAGGAATTTTTCTGTTTGCCATAACAGACAAAAATTATTTTTATATTATGCACGGATAATTTGGATATAATTTAAAAGAAATTATGAAAATAGTACACAATGAAATTATACTTAGTGGTTCAATTGAAGATATTGGTTTGTATCTGCAGCATTACTGGAGGTGGGGCTCTTCCCCTAACTCTTTGCAAATACAGTCTCACATAAAGGAAAAGTGATGACTACCTCGGCCCCGTCCCCAGCTGCCTGGAAAGGAGGAGGTCTCCCACAGCAAGAGGGAACATGGTACATGAGGAGCATGGACGCAACCATGTGTAGGTGACACCGCTCTCACTCTATACCCATGTCTGGTTAGAGGGCTGTTAGCACCAGAGGAGAAGACATACTACCTCTGGCTTACACCAGAGTGAAGACCTGCTACAGTGACTCACATCATTAACTGAGGTTGTGAATTCTGAACAGAGATTTCTCCCAGTCCCCCATTGCACATCCACAATCTATGATGATGGTTTGCATTGGGGCTCTAACAGTTTGGTTCTCAAACTTAACAGTCCTTCTCTAGCTTGGGGATCTGCAGTGAACACTTGTTATATTCCTGCTTCTTCAGCTGTTAATCAGGTTCTTCCCCTCCAAACCACCGTTCTCTTCTGGGGTTGAAGATGTCTGCATCATTTTCAACTCTCTTCAAAATGTGTTGAAAAATTTTTATTTAATTAATCTGAGAAACATCTGGCATCTGCACCCTCTGAGATTTTCTGCAAACTTGGCACTGTCTCCATAACCTCACTTCTATTCTTGTCTGCCCTAGGTCCAAGGAATTTCTGTATTTCCCATACTATTTATGAGGCTCACTGAACTAAGGTTGCTCATTCTGGTGATTTTATTGCTGTACCCAATGCTGTAATGTGAATTTTGACATTTCCTTCCTGGCACCAAAAGTTTTCATCTTCATATTGCTCTTTCTTTAGCTGCCCCATGATTGGAGAAGGTGAATGTAGAACTGGAAGCAGGAGACCTGAGTTTGTGCCTGAGACCCAGTAGGGGTACAGTAAGTGAAGCTTCCTCAGAAGCTCAATGCTGGAGGCCAAGGAAACAAGGGAAAGGCAAAAGGAGCTGGAGCTCTTTGGCCTTACTCCTCTGCTGCACCAGACTCCAGGTCCCATGCATTTATCTGCCCCTGCCCACCTGGACAACCACTTTCTGTGGGTGGTACATCATACTAGGCCATCTGTGACTTTATACTAGTCCCCAAACCATGTGACTCCTCTGCCTGACTCCCAGTCTTGTAGGCCTTACTGGCCAAGAACACTTCCTCCTCAGTCTTACCAGTACTCATTCCCACCTAGTCTGGAGACACCCACAGATTACAGGTGAATTCCCTGGGCAGCAGGATCACACTGCCGTTTGGGAACAGGTCAGCTCTCCAACACTGTGACCCTAACTGTTTGAGTGTGCCAAGTGCCGCCAATGTAAAATACCAGAAATATTTTGGCTTTTATTGGAGTTTATTAGCGTTCTGAGTTCTGAGGCTGTCAAAACATCCAAATCAATACATCATCAAAAATGCTGTCTTACCAAGGGTCAGCTGCTCCTAGACTCCTGCCAAGGCAAAATGTTGGGACTGCCTGTCTCCCTCTGCCTTCTCTTCCAAACTCACTTTCTCTCTGAGCTGAGCAGTGGGCCATCAGACACAATTGCTCACACCTCTCCCTTGTCTTCTGGCTTGGATGTCTTCAGCTACAAGCTGCTCCATGACACAGCCTCTGGCCTCACCCTCAGCCACTCAGGGATTCTGTGTCTCTCCACAGCTGTAGGAGGTCCTGGAGCCCTCTCCTATATGGCAGGGTAAACATGGCAGCAATCTTTGTTTGTGTTCCATGTATGTAAGACTCAACACATGATTGAGGTCCTGGTGTCTGAAATATAATCAGAGGCCCTTAACTTAATTAAAGCAATCTAACAAAAATGACCTAATCAAAAGATCCCTTATCTGAATCTAATCAAAATGTCCTACATACAAAAGTATTAAACACACAGCAATGGAGGGGCCAAGATGGCGTTAGTGTAGGAGGGCACACACTGCAAGCTCCCAGAGCAAGGTCGGTTGTGGACAGGGTCCTGCCCAGGTGTCTGTGCTGTGCATGCATGGAGTGAGAAGTTTGGGACATATATCTGAGTGGATCAACAGCATGGACGGAATGGTAGAGATTCATGAGTTTTAAGGCTCCCGGTGGTGTTTGGCACAGATGGCTGAGCCCCGTGGTTAAGGAGGAAAAATAAAATAAAATAAAACGACCATTTGGAACCTCAAGCAGGCGAAAAAGTTTTATTTTCTGGGGATCTGGCTGCCTGG
The DNA here is from genome assembly GCA_026826555.1 of Tolypeutes matacus. Classification (NCBI taxonomy): domain Eukaryota; kingdom Metazoa; phylum Chordata; class Mammalia; order Cingulata; family Chlamyphoridae; genus Tolypeutes; species Tolypeutes matacus. The sequence continues at coordinate 217,147 of JAKSZT010054075.1, read as the reverse complement.
CGCCCCTTGGACCTTGTGTGAACAGAACAAACGAGCTAATTAGCACCCGGTGAACTGGAGGGGGGATTCTAGTCGGGGAATGGAGCTGATTTCCCTAGCAACCCAGGGATAAGACCCGGGCCGCCATGGGGCCAAAAAGAAGGGACACTTAAAAAAAGAGGGAGGGTACTGTTAGAGGACAGGGAAGGGTATTTTTTATTTTTAGACATTGATGTGGCTGTCTGCACTGCCCCATAGCTTTGGGGAGCAGATAAGCCACCTGAAGCAGCATTAGGCTGAGAGCAGATGCTAATCTGCACTCAAACTGATTTACTTAGCAGACCGGTGATGCTCGAGCTCGGCTCCAGAAGGGGCGGAATCGGCAGTATTTTGCACTCCTCACTGACTAACAACAGAACTACAGCTAACCTGGGGAGACTGGAAAATGGGACGTGCTTGATTAATTTCCACGGGCCCAGCTAGGATTGCTTCTGTAAGGGGGTTGGTATACAGGAGGAATTAATTTGGGCCCTGCATTTTGTTAAAAAAATAAAAATTAAAAAAAAAAGTGAGGTCACCTCAACAAATGAAAAATAAATTCTTTTTAATTTAGTTTAATAGCTAAAAGCTGCTTCAGGACCTGCATATAGAACCCTGTGGGGAAATTGATTGATAAACACAAGTAGGCAGGAAGGATTCACATGGACCCTAGGGGAATCATTGACCCCCCTTAGCTCTGTTTGACTGCTTGCCTGTGTGGATCTTTGGTTTCTCTCTGTTTCTTTCTGGTCTCTTGCTATTCTTTCCTCTTTCCTCCACCCTTCCTTTTTCCTTCTATTTTTTTTTAATTAGGTGCTGCAAGCTTGTCACTTCTTTGCTGGGCTTCTTTTACAATAATTTCCCACTCGCTGTATATATTGATTCTGTATTACAAACTATCGCTTATCCTTCCTGAAAATTTCTGCCTTCTGTTTTCTGTTGTGGCTCTTAGAGACAACATTTTTTCATAGGCCCACAATTTAAGGGTGTCAATTTCTATTCCATCTATTTTGTTTTCTTCTTCTTTTTATTATTAGTATTAACTTTATCCTTCCAGACCTTTCTTTACTATTTCTCTCACTCCTCTTAATTCTAGCCTTATAAATCCCTATATATATATTCCTCCATTTGTTTTCCCAGTCCATTGTAGGATCTCCATATTTTTTCCTAGTACTCTATGCTGCCTACACAACTTAAATATTCATCTCATTAAGTCTCATTTTCCCCTCTTCTAACTTTTATCAATATTACTATTTTTCATCCTCCCTTACATCTTTTGATTCCTCTGGCCTTAACCTTTTGCCTTCAAGGGAACATAGAAAGAAGCAAGGAAATAAAATACGAAGAAAAACTGCCAAAGAGAAAATTTAACTCACATGCAGAACCAACAGCTGAATAAAATACTAGAGCATAGAGAAAAGCTAATCAACTGAACAAACCCATGAAGATAATATGATGACCAGAGGGCAACAGAAAAATACAAATGACTCTGAAAAAGTGGAAAACATGGACCAGTCCAATGCACAAAATAAAAACCAGGAAGCAATGCAGAACATCGAACAACTAATTAAAGCTATCCAAACAAATATCATGGACCAACTTAAAGAACTGAAGGAAGAGATTAAGGACATAAAGAAACACTGGGAGAACATACTGAAGAAAGAGCTAACATGCCTAAAAAGGTAATGGATATGATGATGAACAAAGGCACAAACCAAGAAATGAAAAAGACTCTGGACTCACAGGGCAGCAGATTTGAACAGGCAGAGGAAAGAATTAGTGATATGGAAGACAATACAATTGAAATCACAGAGATTGTAGAACAGATAGACAAAAAGATAGAAAAATATCCAGCATGGTCTCAGAGAATTAACCGATAATACAAAATGAACAATCATACGCATTATGGGAATCCCAGAAGGAGAAGAGAAGGGAAAGGGAACAGAAGGAGTGTTGAAAGAAATTATGGCTGAAAATTTCCTAACTCTATTGAGAGAGATGGGTGTGCAGATCCAGGAAGCACAGCACACCCCAAGTAGTATAAATCCAAACAGGCCAACTCCAAGACATATACTTGTCAAAATGTCCAGTGCTCAAGACAAAGAGAAAATACTCAAGGCAGTAAGAGAAAAGAGAACCATGACATACAAGGGAAGCACAATGAGATTAAGTGCTGATTTCTCAGCTGAAACCATGGAGGCAAGAAGACTGGTATGACATAGTCAAAACACTAAAAGAAAAAAACTTCCAGCCACGAATTCTCTATCCAGCAAAAGTGGCATTCAAAAATGATGAAGAGTTCAAAATATTCACAGATAAACAGCAATTAAGAGAGTATGTCAAGAAGAAACCAGCCCTTCAAGAAATACTAAAGGAATCTCTACAATTTGAATGGAAAAAACAAAGGAGAGAGAGTTGGAGGAGAGTTTAAAAACAACTGAAAATTCATAAAGAGAAACAAAACAACATATGACATACATTAACCCAAAGAAAAATGGCTGAAGTAAGAAATTTGTTACGAGTAATAACACTGAATGTTAATGAATTAAATTAACCAATCAAAAGACACAGATTGGCAGAATGGATAAGAAATTATCATCCATCTATATGCTCTTTACAAGAAACCCACCTTCGACCCAGCGATTCAAGTAGGCTGAAAGAGAATGGCTGGAAAACCATTTTACGAGCTAACAATAGCCATAAAAGGGCAGGAGTAGCTATTCTAATATCAGACAAAATAGACTTTAAATGAAAATCTATTTTAAGAGACAAAGATGGACACTACATATTAGTAAAAGGAGTAATCTCTCAAGAAGAGAGAACAATCATCAACATTTACGCACCTTACCGGGGTGCCTCAAAATACGTGTGGCAAACTCTGGAAAAACAAAGAGGAGAAATAAATTCCTCTACAATTATAGCAGGGGACTTCAACAAACCACTATCATCATTAGACAGAACATCTGGGCAGAGAATCAATAAAGAAACTAAGGCACTCACCAAAACATTAGAAGACTTGGAATTAATAGACATGTACAGAATACTACACCCAAATACAGTGGGATTTACATTCTTCTCGAGTGCACATGGAACATACTCCAAAATAGACCACATGCTAGGCCACAAAACAATACTCAATGAATTCAGAAAGTTTGAGATTATAAAAGTAATTTCTCTGACCACAACAGAATGAAATTGGAAATCACTAAGTGCCAGGCAAAAAGGTTAGGCACCAGGATATGAAAGTTAAATAACACACTCTTAGACAAACAGTGGGTCAAAGAGGAAATTTCAAAAGAAATCAGTAACTACCTTGAAACTAATGAAAACGACAACACAACATATCAAAACGTATGGGATGCAGCGAAAGCAGTCCTGAGATGGAAGTTCATAGCCCTAAATTCATATATAAAAAAAGAAGAAAGAGCTAAAATTGAAGACCTAACTGCACACTTGGAGGAATTGGAAAAAAAAACAACAAACTAAATCTAAAGAAAGTAGAAAGCAGGAAACAACAAAGTTTAGAGCAGAACTAAATGAAATAGAGATTAAGAAAGCAATGGAAACAATAAACAAAACCAAAAGCTGGTTCTTCGAGAATATCAACAAAATTGACAAACCCTTAGCCAGACTAACAAAGAAAAAGGGACAACAGATGCAAATACAAAAAATAAGGAATGATCAAGGTGATATCACGGAGGAGGGGCCAAGATGGAGTTAGTGTAGGAGGGCGCACACTGCAAGGTCCCAGAGCAAGGCAGATTGTGGTTAGTGTCCTGCCCGGGGGTCTGTGCTGTGCACGCGTGGAATGAGAAGCTTGGGACATCTATCTGCTCGGATCAGCGGTGTGGACCGAACGGTGGAGATTCGGAACATAGAAAGAAGCAAGTAAATAAAATAAGAAGAAAAACTGCCAAAGAGAAAACTTAACTCACATGCAGAACCAACAGCTAAATAAAATTCTAGAGCAAAGAGAAAAGTTAATCAATTGAACAAACTCATCAAGATAATATGATGACCAGAGGGCAACAGAAAAATACAAATTACTCTGAGAAACTGGAAAACATAGACCAGTCCAATGCACAAAATAAAAACCCGGAAGCATTGCAATACATCGAACAGCTAATCAAAGCTATCCAAACAAATATCATGGACCAACTTAAAGAACTGAAGGAAGAGATTAATGATATAAAGAAGACACTGGGAGAACATACTGAAGAAATAGCTAACACACCTAAAAAGGTAATGGATATGATGGCGAACAAAGACAAAAGTCAAGAAATGAGAAAGACGTTGGAATCACATGGCAGCAGAATTGAACAGGCAGAGGAAAGAATTAATGATATGGCAGACAATACAGTTGAAATCAAAGAGATTGTAGAAAAGATAGACAAAAAGATAGAAAAAATCCGGTGTGGTCTCAGGGAATTAACCGATATTGCAAGACGCACAAACATAGGCATTATGGGCATCCCAGAAGGAGAAGAGAAGGGAAAGGGAACGGAAGGAGTGTTGAAGGAAGTTATGGCTGAAAACTTACCCAACTCTATTGAGAGAGATGGATGTGCAGATCCAGGAAGCACAGCGCACCCCAAATAGTATAAATCCCAACAGGCCAACTCCAAGACATATACTTGTCAAATTGTCCAATGCTCAAGACAAAGAGAAAATACACAATGCAGCAAGAGAAAAGAGAACCATCACATACAAGGGAAGCACAATAAGATTAAGTGCTGATTTCTCAGCTGAAACCATGGAGGCAAGAAGACAGTGGTATGACATAGTCAAAACACTAAAAGAAAAAAACTTCCAGCCACGAATTCTCTATCCAGCAAAAGTGGCATTCAAAAAGGATGGAGAGTTCAAAATATTCACAGATAAATCAGCAATTAAGAGAGTATGTCAAGAAGAAAACAGCCCTTCAAGAAATACTAAAGGAATCTCTACAAGTTGAATGGAAAAAACAAAGGAGAGAGAGTTGGAGGAGAGTTTAAAAACAACTGAAAA
>JAKSZT010054075.1:162379-207052 GCA_026826555.1 Tolypeutes matacus | reverse complement strand
AACACTTTATGAATGCAGGAGGTAATTCAAGTTTGAAATTTAAGTAAGATACCTACTTGTTTCGCTGCTATGCACTTGCTTTCACTCACTGTGCCAACATACTGCTTTTCCTAATGCTACCTCAATGCAGTAGCTTCTTTAGTTTAAAAATCTCAATAAGATTTGTGTTTTATTTGCTGCTATGCATATGTTTTCACTTTCAATTATCTTCAAAACACTGGTTTTGCCTAACACACTATGAATGCAGGAGGTAATTCAACTTTGAAATGTAAGAAAGATATTTGTTTGTTTGGCTGCTGTGCACGTGTTTTCAATAACAATCAATGTAAAAATACTGTTTTTACCTAATGCTGTAGCAATGAAGGAGTTTCTTCACTTTTCAAATGTAAATAATATTTGTGTTTTGCTTGGTGATATGCATGTGTTTTCACTTAAAATCATCTTCAAGACACTGTTTTTATCTAACACTTTATGAATGCAGGAGGTAATTCAAGTTTGAAATTTAAGTAAAATAGTTGTTTGTTTGCCTGCTATACACTTGCTTTCACTCACAATGTCAAAACTCTGCTTTTACAATGTGAATGCTACAGGGTCTTCACTTTGGAAAACTAGGTAAGTTTTTTCTTTTGCTGCTATGCACGTGTTTTCACTTACAATCAACTTCAAAACCCTGCATTTCCCTAACGGTGGGTGAATGCAGGCAATTCTTCAGTTTAGAAAAGCAAGAATGATACTTGTTTCATTGGTTGTTTTGTATGAGTTTTCAAATAAAATCCACTTCAAGACACTGGTTTCACCTAACTCTCTGTGAATGCAGGAGGTGCTTCAAGTTTGAAAGGTAAATAAGATACTTGTTTGGCTGTTATGCACTTGCTTTCCTTCACTGTGCCGGAACACTGCATTTTCCTAATGCTACACCAATGCCATAGTTTCTTTACTTTATAAATCTCAATAAGATTTGTGCTTTATTTGCTGCTATGCATGTGTTTTCACTTACAAGTATCTATAAAACACTGGTTTTATCTAACATGTTGTGAATGCAGGTGGAACTTCAACTTTGAAATGTAAGTTAAATACTTGTTTGTTTTAATGCTATGAATTGCTTTCACTCACAATCAATGTAAAAACACTTCTTTTACCTAATGCTATGCCATTGCAGTAGATTCTTCACTTTTCAAATATAAATACGATTTCTGTTTGTTTTGTTTGCTGCTATGAATGTGTTTTCACTTAGAATCATCTTCAAAGCAGAGGTTTTAGCTAACACTCTGTGAATGCATGAGGTAATTCAACTTTTACAGTTAAGTAAGATTCTTGTTTCCTTGGCTGCTATACACTTACTTTCACTTACAATGTCAAAACCCTGCTTTTACTATGCCACTGCTGCAGTTTCTTCACTTTGGTAATCTCAGTAGGATTCTTCTTTCTTTTGCTTCTATGCATGTGTTTTCACTTACAATCAACTTCAAAAAAGTTCTTTTCCCTAACACTGTGTGAATCCAGTCAATTATTCAGTTTAGAAAACCAATAAAGAAACTTGTTTCATTGGCTGCTTTGCACGTGTTTTAACTTAAAATCAACTTCAAACACTGTTTTCACTTAACCCTCTGTGAATGCAGGAGGCAATTCAAGTCCCTAGGAAATGAACCTACAAACAATTACTGGGTCCAGTACCCAGTTTTGATCAACGAGCAGGACTATCCTAACAATCAAGGTTGAGCCAAAAATCAAAGAGATGTGGTAACTCACAGCCTCCTACCACTAAAACCCTATAAAAGAGAAAGAGATAGAGCATTTTAGTAAAATACAACCTAACCAGATGCCTAAACACCAGCCAAAAGTTATGATGCATTCTAAGAGAATAGAAGACATAGCAGCAAAAGACAGAAAATCTTAATTAGATTTATAAACTGAAGAAACTGCAGCATTGGTATAATAAAAGTGGGGTTTTGACACTGTGAGTGAAAGCAAGTGCATAGCAGCCAAAAACCAAGAATCTTACTTATATTTTACTCTTGAAGTGTTTCCTGCATTCTTAGAGAGTTAGGTGAAGCCAGTGCCTTGAGTTGATTGTAAGTGAAAACAGATGCAACAGATGCATGTATAGTAGCAACTTAAACACAAAGCTTACTTAGATTTCAAAAGTGAAGAAAGTACAGCATTGACATAGCAATAAGTAAAGCTGTGTTTTGACACGGTTGCAAGTGTAAACAAAGGAATAGAAGCAGAGGAATCAAGTGTCTTTCTTTCTTTACAAATGTGAAGAAACTGGTTAGATTCATAGAGCTTTAGATTAAAGGCAGGATTTTGAATTTGATTTTAACTCCAAACAAGTTCAGAGCTGACCATGTAATGACTATCCTGCATAGATTGAAAACTGGAGGAACGACTGCACTGTCATAGCGTTAAGTAAAAGAAGTGTCTTGACATTGATTGTAAGTAAAGGAAAGTGCATAGCATCCAAATAAACAAGTATTTTGCATAACTTTCAAACTAGAAGTTCCTTCTGCTTTCAAAGAGAGTTAGGGAAAACCAGTGTTTTGAAGTTGATTGTAATTGAAAACACGTGCAAAGCAGCCAATGAAACAAGTTCCTTTAATGGTTCCCTAAATGAAGAATCAATTGCATTCACTGAGCATTAGGGAAAGGCTTTGCTTTGAAGTTGATTGTAAGTGACTCCACATGTATAAAAGCAAAAGAAACTAAAATCTTACCTAGTTTTCAAAATTGAAGGAATTGCAGCACTGGCATAGTAAAAGCAGTGTTTTGACATTGGTTGTAAAGGAAAACACTTGTAAAGCAGCCAATGAAACAAGTTTCTTTATTGGTTCTCTAAATTGAAGAACTGACTGCGTTCACTGAGCTTTAGGGGAAAATAGTGCTTTAAAGTTCACTGTAAGTGAAAACACATGCATAGATGCAAAAGAAACTAAAATATTTCTTAGATGTCAAAGTGAAGAAACTGCTACATCGGAATAGAAAAACCAGTGTTTGTCATTGGTTGTATGTGAAAACAAGTGCATACCAGCCAATGAAAGAAATATCTTATTTACTTTAGAAAAGAGAAGAACTTAAGCATTGGCAGATCATTAGGTAAAAGCCAGGTTTTGACATTGGGAGTGAAAGCAATTGCATAGCAGCCAAGGAAACAAGTATCTTATTTATACTCCAAAGATGAGGTACTTCATGAATTCACAGAACGTTAGGCAAAACCAGTTGTTTGAAGGTGATTGTAAGTGAAAATTCATTCTTACCAGCAAATGAAACACAAACATTACTTAGAATTCAAAAATGAAGAAACTACTGCAATGGTATAGTGTTAGGTAAAAGCATTGTTTTGACATTGGTTGTAAGTGAAAACAAGGGCATAGCAACCAAGGGAACAAATAATTTACTTAACTTACAGACGTGACAAACTTCGTGGATTCCCAGAATTTAAGTGAAAACAAGGGTTTTGAATTTAATTGTAACTCCAAGCAAGTGCATATCTGCCAATGAAATGAGTATCCTGCTTAGTTTTGAAAACTGAAGAAAGAAATACATTGGCACAGTGTACGTTAAAAACAGTGTTTTGACAATTAGTGTGCATGAAAGCAAGTGCAGAGCCGCCAAACAAACTAGCATCTTCCTTACTTTTCAAACTTGACGTATCTCCTCCATTCACAGAGAGTTAGGCAAAATCAGTGTCTTGAAGTTGATTGTAAGTGAATACATGTGGAAAGCAGCCAATGAAATAAGTTTCTTTATTGGTTTTCTAAACTGAAGAACCGACTGCAATCACAAAGTCTTAGGGTAAAGCAGTGCTTTGAAGTTGATTGTTAAGGGAAAACACGTGCATAGCAGCAAAAGAACCTAGAAACTTACTTACATTTCCAAAGTAGAGATATTGCAACATTGGCATAGAAAAGGCAGTGTTTTGACATTGGTTGTCAGTGAAAACAAATGCTTAGCAGCCAAAAAATGTATCTTATTTACTTTACAAAAGTGAAGAACCTCTGCATTTGCAGAACTTTAGGTAAAAGAAGGGTTTTCACATTTTGAGTGAAAGCAAGTGCATAATAGTCATGGAGACAAGTATCTTACTTACCTATGAAAGATGAAGTACCTCCTGCATTCACAGAGTTTTAGGTAAATCCAGTGTTTTGAAGGTGATTGTAAGTGAAAATACATGCATAGCAGGAAATGAAACACAAATATTACTGAGATTTCAAAAGTGAAGGTACCCCTGCATTGGCATAATGTTAGGTAAAAGCGTTGTTTTGACATTGGTTGTTAGTGAAAATAAGGGCAGAGTACCCAAGAAAACAAGTATTTTTCTTACTTTACAAACATGAAGAATCTTCATGTTTCACAGAACTTTTGCTTAAAACCAGGAATTTGAACTTGATTGTAACTCCAAAAAGTGCATAGCTCCCAATGAAATGAGTATGCTGCATAGATTTGAAAACTGAGGAAACCACTACATTAGCACAGCATTAGGTAAAAGCAGGCATTTGACATTGTGAGTGAAAGCTCGTGCACACCAGCCCGTGTAACAAGGATCTAACTTAACTTTCAAAGTTGAATTACCTAAAGTATTCACAAAGTATTAGGTAAAACCAGTGTTTTGAAGGTGATTGTAAGTGAAAGTACATGCATAACAGCAAATTAAATACAAATCTTACTTAGATTTCTAAAATGAAGGAACTACTACATTGGCATATTGTTAGGTAAAATCGGGGTTTTGACATTGATTGTAAGTATATACAAGGTATAGAAGCCAAAGAAAGAAGTATCTTTCTTATTTTAGAAACGTGAAGAACCTCATGGATTCACAAAGCTTCAGGTTAAAACCAGGATTTTGAAGATCATTGTAACTCCATGCAAGCGCATAGCTGTCAATGAAATGAGTATCCTGTTTAGTTTTGAAACTGAAGAAACCTCTGCATTGACATAACATTAGGTAAAAGCAGGATTTGGCATTGATTGTGAGTGAAAGCAAGTGCATAGAATCCAAAAAAACAAGTGTCCTACCTATCTTACAAACGTGAAGTACCTCCTGCATTCACAGATAGGTGATGCCAGTGTCTTGAAGTTCATTGTAAGTGAAAACACGTGCAAAGCAGTCAATGAAACAAGTTTCTATAATGGTTCTCTAAAGTGAAGAAGTGACTGCATTCACCGAGCATTAGGGAAAAGTAGTGCTTTGAAGCTGAGTGTAAGAGAAAACCCATGCAAACCAGCAAAAGAAACTAGAATCTTACATAGATTTCAAAAGGGAAGGAAGTGCAGCATTCACATAGGAAAAGCAGTGTTTTGACATTGGTCGTAAGTGAAAACAAGTGCATAGCAGTGAAGGAAAGAAGTATCTTATTTACTTTACAGAAATGAAGACTGCATTGGCACAGCATTAGGTGAAAGTAGGGTTTTGACATTTTGAGTGAAAACAAGTGCATAGAAGCCGAGGAAAAAAGTATCTTATTTCTTTTTAAAGATGATGTAACTCCCGTATTCACAGAGTGTTAGGTAAAACCAGTCTTTTGAAAGTGATTGTAAGGGAAAACACAAGCATAGCAGAAAATGAATCACAAATCTTACTGAGATTTCCAAAGTGAACAAACTACTGCATTGGCATGGAGTTAGGCAAAAGCGGTGTTTTGACATTGGTTGCAAGTGAAGACAAGGGCATAGCAGGCAAGGAAACAAGTATCTTTCTTTCTTTAGAAACGTGAAGAAGATACTGGATTCACGGAGCTTTAGATTAAAAAAACGGGTTCTGAAAGTGATTGTAACTCCAAGCAATTGCATAGCCACCAATAAAATGGGTAACTTGCTCAGTTTTTAGATCTGGAGGAACCACGGCATTGGCATAGCATTACATAAAAGCAGTCTTTTGACATGGATTGTGAGTGAAAGCAAATGCACAGAATCAAAAGAAGCAAGTATCTTACTTACCTTTCCAAATTGAAGTACCACCTGCATTCTCAGAGGCTGAGGTGACACCAGAGTCTTGAAGTTGATTGTAAGTGAAAACACTTGCAAAGCAGAGAATGAAACAAGATTCTTTATTGGTTTTCTAAACTGAGGATTCGACTGTATTCCCAGAGCACTCTGAAAAGCAGTGTTTTGAATTTGATTGTAAGTGAAAATACGTGCATTGTAGCAGAAAAACTAGAATTGTACTTAGATTTCAAACATGAAGAAATTGCACCATTGGTATATTAAAAGTAGTGTTTTGACATTGGTTGTAAGTGAAAGCGAGTGCATAGCAGTGAAGGAAAGAAGTATCTTATTTCCTTTACAAAAATAATTACCTCTGTATTTGCAGAGCATTATGTGAAAACAGGGTCTTGACAATGTGAATGAAAGCAAGTGCATAGCAGCCAAGGAAACAAGTATCTTACTTATTTTTCAAAGAACACGTATCTCCCGTATTCACAGAGTGTTAGGTAAAAACAGTGTTTTGAAGGTGATTGTAAGGGAAAAAACATGCATAGCAGCAAATGAAATACAAATCTTACTGAGATTTCAAAAGTGAAGAAACAATTGCATTGGCATAGCGTTAGGTAAAAGCAGTGTTTTGACATTGGTTGTAAGTGAAGACAAGGGCACAGCAGCCAAGGAAACAAGTATCTCTCTTACTTTACAAACATGAAGAACCTCCTGGTTTCACAGAGCTGAAGGTTAAAACGAGGATTTTGAAGTTGATTGTAACTCCAAGAAGTGCAAACCTGCTAATGAAATGAGTGTCCTATTTTGATTCGAAAATTGAAGAAACCACTACATTGGCATAACATTAGGTAAAAGCAGTGTTTTGACATTGATTATGAGTGAAAGCAAGTGTATAGCAGCAAAAAAAAAAAAAAAAAAAAAAAACAAGTATCTTACTTACCTTTCTAACTTGACTTTCCCCCTGCTTTCACAGTGTTAGGTGAAACCAGTGTCTTGAAGTTGAATGTAAGTGAAAACACAGGCAAAGCAGTCATTGAAACAAGTTTTGTTATTGCTTCTGTGAACTGAAAAAGTGACACCATTTACTGAGCATTAGGAAGAAGCAGTGCTTTGAAGTTGATTATAATTTAAAACACATACATAACAGCAAAAGAAACTAGAATCATACTTAGATTTCAAGAGTGAAGAAACTCCAGAATTGGCATAGAAAAAGCAGTGTTTTGACATGGCTGTAATTGAAAACAAGGGTATAAGATCCAGGTAAAGAAGTATCTCATTTACTTTACAAAATTGAAGAACCCTTACAATAGCATAGCATGAGGTAAAAGCAGGGTTTGATATTGTGAGTGAAAGCAAGTTCATAGCAGACAGGGAAACAAGCATCTTACTTACCTTTGAAAGATGAAGTAACTCCTGCATTGACAGTGTTAGGTAACACCAGTGTTCTGAAGGTGATTGTAAGGGAAAACACATGCATAACAGCAAATGAAGCACAAATAATGCTTAGATTTCAAAAATGAAAAAAAACTACTGCATTGGTATAGGTTTGGTAAATGCGGTTTTTTGACATTGGCTTTAAATGAAAACATTTTCATAGCAGCCAAGGAAACAAATATCTCTCTTAATTTGCAAAGGTAAAGAATGCCTGGTTTCAAAAAGCTTTATGTTAAAACCCGGATTTTGAAGTTGATTGAAACTCCAAGCAAGTACATGGATTGCAATTAAATAAGTATCCTGCTCAGGTTTGAAACCTGAAGAAACCACTGCATTGTCATAGCATTATGTAAATGCAGTGCTTTGACATTGAGTAAAAGCAAGTGGATAGCAGTCAAATAAACAAGTTTCTTACTTACCTTTCAAACTTTAAGTACCTCCTGCATTCACAGAGATTTAGGTGAAACCAGGGACTTGAAGTTGATTGTAAGTGAAAACTCGTGCAAAGCAGCCACTGAAACAAGTTTCTTTATTGGTTCTCTAAACTGATGAACCCACTGCATTCACTGGGCATCAAGGAAACACAGTGCTTTGAAGTTGATTATAAGTGAAAACATGTGCATAGCAGCCAAAGAAACTAGAAACTTACTTAGATTTCCAAAGTGAAGATACTGCAGCATTGGCATAGAGAAAGCAGTGTTTTGACATTGGTTGTAAGTGAAAAGAAGTGCATAGCAGCCAAGGAAAGAAGTGTCTTATTTACTTTACAAAAGTGAAGTACATCTGCATTGGCATTGCACTAGGTAAAAGTAGGGTTCTGCCATTGTGAGTGAAAGCAAGTGCATAGCAGCAAGGGAAATAAGCATCTTACTTACCTTTCAAAGATGAAGTACCTCCTGCTTTCACAGAGAGTTAGGTTAAACCAGTGTCTTGAAGTTCATTGTAAGTGAGAACACATGCAAAAGAGCCTATGAAACAAGTTTCTTTATTGGTTCTCTAAACTGAAGAACCGACAGCATTCACCAAGTGATAGGGAAAAGCAGTGCTTTGAAGTTCAGTGTAAGTGAAAACACATGACAGCAGCAAAAGAAACTAGAATCTTATATAGATTTCACAAGTGAAGGAACTGCAGCATTCACATAGAAAAATGGTGTTTTGACCTTTGTTGTAACTGAAAACAAGGACATAGCAGACAAGGAAAAAAGTATCTTTCATACTATAAAAAAGTGAATAACTTCCAGGATTCACAGAACTTTAGGTTAAAACCAGAATTTGGAGTTTTTTTTAATTCCAAGCCAGTACATAGCTGCCAATGAAATGAGTATCCTGCTTAGTTTTGAAACCTGAAAAAAACCAAGGCATTTGAATAGCATTAGGTAAAACCAGTGTTTTGACATTGATTGAGAGGGAAAGCAAGTGCATAACAGCCAAACACATAAGTACCTTACTTACATTTCAATCTTGAATTACGTCCTGCATTCACAGAGTTAGATGAAGCCAGTGCAAATCTTTGAGAATATAAATGCATGCAGAACCCATGGAGTTGATGGGGCCCAGGGAAACTGTGAAATCCCGGGAGGACTGTGGAGCATGTGCAGGCCTGAGGACCCTGTGGAGCCCATGCTGTCTCTGCAGGCCTGGGAAGTCTGTGGAGTTCATGGAGGCCTGTAGAGACTGTGTAGTCCTATAGACCCCATGGAGCCCATGGCACCAGTGCAGGTTTGTGGAATTTATGGAGCCTGTGGAGCCACTGTAGTTCATGGAGCCCATGGAACCCATGGAGACTGTGGAGATTTCAGAGCCTGTATAACTCATGGAGGCCACGGAGCCTGTGCAGGCTCATAGTTCTGGCAGTCTGTTGAGCCCATGGAAGAATATGGAGTCCATGGTGCCCATGGAGGTATGTAGGCCCATGGAACCTGTGGAGGCTGAGGAGGCTGAGGAGGCTGAGTATCAGGTGGAGGCCTGTGAAGTCTGTAGATCCCATTTTGGGCCATGGAGCCTGTGCAACATGTGCAGCTCATGGAATCTCTGGAGGTTGGGGAGCTTGTTGAGCTTGTGCAGGGCTGTAGACCATGTGGAAACCATGGAGCTTGTGCAGGACTGGGGAGATTGTGGAGGCTTTAGAACTTTGGATACTTAGGAGGCCAGGAGAGGCTGTGAAGACTTTCAAGCCTGTACAGGATCTTGGAAACTGTGGAGTCTGTGGAGACAATGATGTGTGTGGAGCCGATGGAGACCTGTGGAGCCTGTGCAGCCCAGTTGAATCTGTGGTGACTGTGGGGCTCATCAAGGGTGTGGAGACTGTTTAGGCCCAAGGGGCCTATGGAGCCATGATGTCTCTATATGTTGTGGAAGTCAGTGGTGCATGTGGAGACAATGGCATCTTTGAGCCCATTGAGTTCTGTGGAGTCAATGGAACCCATGGAGCCAGAAAAGCCCATGGGGTGTGTAGACCCCATGGATCCTATGGAGGCCTGTGGAGCTGTGGAGTTTGTGAAATCCATGGATGCCTGTTTAGCTGGTGCATGCCCTTTGGGTCTTTGGAGACTCTGGTACCCATGGAAGCCTGTGGAATCTTTGGAGCCCATGGACGCCTGTGGAGCTTGTGGAACCTGTGGAGCATGTTAAGTCTGTGAAAGCCATGGAGCCCCCAAAATTAATGGCAACCTGTTTAGCCTGTGGAGGCTGTGAAGCCTGTGGAGCTCGGGAACCTGTGTAAACTGTGCCATCAATGGAGCCGTTGGAGCCAGGGCAGCTTGTGGAGAATGTGGAAGCCTGTGGAGTCTATTCAGGTGCATGTTGCCTCTGGTGCCTATGCAGCCTGTGGAGACTTTCAAATGCATCGATGCCTGTGGAGACTGTGCAGGCTCATGTAACCTGTGGAGACTGCAGAGCACGTGCATATTCATGGAACCTGTCGAGCATTTGGAGACCATGGAGGCCATGAAGCCCATGGACATCAAGGTTTCCATGGACTCCTGGGTAGCTGTGGAGCCCATGAAACCTGTGAATACTGTTGACACCTGTGGCCCTGGAGCTCATGGAGCCCAAGGGGTCCATGGAGCCTGGTGAGGTATGGAGCCCTAAGAGTCCCTGGAGAATGTGGAGTCAATGGACCACATGTAGCCCCTGGATTCCTGTAGAACCCATGGAGCCTGAGGAGTCCATGGAACACAAGGAGGCCTGTGGAGTCTATGCAGGCCCCTGTATTCCTTTGACACCAGTGGAGCATATGCTGACTGTGAAGACCACAGAATCCACGGAGTCTGTGGAGGCTGTGTAGGTTAGTGGAAACTGTGGGTACTTTGGAGTCTGTGGAGGCCCATGGAGTCTGTGGAGCCCGTGTAAGACATGGAAGCTGTGCAGATGTGTGGATCCCGTGTAACCCATGGAACCTGTAGAGTCCTGTGAAGCCTTGCAGGCCTTTGGAAGTGGTTGAGGCTATGGAGGCCATGCAGTCCATGGACACCGTGGAGTTCACAAAGCCTGTGGTGCCTGTAGAGCCTGTGCAGGCCCCGGGAGACTTTGGAGCCTGTATACACCTGTGGATCCTGTGGAGCTCATCAAGCCCATGGGGCCCATGGAGCCTGTTGAAGTATGTAGCCCAAGGACACTACAGAGAATTTGGAGCCAGTGGAGTGCATGTAGTCAATGGAAACGTGTGGAACCCATGGAGCCTTTTGAGCCTATGTAGACTGTGGAGACTGTTGAGGCCTGTAGAGCCTGTACAGGCCCATGGACACAGTGGAGACACTGGAGCCAATAGAGCTATTGTAGCCCATGGAATCATAGAGCACTGTGGAGCCCATGGAGCCCATTGTGCCCAAGGAGTCCATGGAGCCTGTGAATGCTGTGCAGAATAGTGGAACCTGTGCAAACTTTTAAGTCCAAAGAGTCCATTGAGCTGGTGGAGCTAGTGGAGGCCATGGATACCAAAGAGCCCTTGAAGACTATGGAGCTCAAGGAAGCCTGTGGAGCCTGTGTAGGCCCATTAAGGACAGGGAGATTGTGAAATTTCTGAAAATGTAGAGGCCTATGGAACCCATGGAGCTGATGGGGCCCACGGCAGCTGTGAAACACATGGAGGATGGTGGAGCATGTGCAAGCCTATAGACCCCATGGAGACCATGTTGACTCTGCAGGCCAATGGAACTTGTGGAGCCTTGAAGGCAGTGGAGCTCATGGATGCCATGGAACCCATGGATCCTGTTGAGCCCTACGGGCTTCTATATATCATGTAGGCCATAGAGCCTGTGCAGTCTCATGGTACCAGCAGAGTCTGTTGAGCCCATGGATGAAGTGGAGCCCTTTGTGCCCATGGAGATTGTGTAGACCAATTTAGCCTGTGGAGGCTATGGAGGCTGAGGAGGCTGAGGATCATGTGGAGTTATGGATCCCATTTTGGACCATGGAGAATGTGGTGCCTGTGTAGAATCATGGAGCATGTAGAGACTGTGGAACTGGGGAGCCTTTTCAGGCACATGTATTCATTGGAGGCCTAGGAGGCCGGCCATGGAGCCCATGGAGAATGCTTTGCCTGTGTAGGCCTGTGGAGCCTCTGCAGGCCATGGAGCCTGCGCTGTATTGAAAACAATGGAGACCATTCAGCCTGGGCAGGCCAATTGAACCAATGGAGATCATGGAGCCTATGGAATTCCATGGAGCCTTTGGAACCTGTGGAGCCCATTTAAACTTTGGACATTGTTTAGGCCAGTGTAGTGTGTGGACTATTTGGAACCCAGGGAACCTGTGGAGCTTGTGCAGCCATGTAGATGCCATGGAACCCATGCAGCTGGGGCAAGCATGGGGAGATTGAGGAGGCTTTGGAATTTGTTCACCCCAAGGAGGTTGGTCGAGGCCATGGAGGCTGTGGAGCCTGTGTATTACTTTGTAAAATGTGGAGCTTGTGGAGTCCAGAATGCCTATGGAAATGATTGAGGATTGTGGAGCCTGTGCAGACCATGGAGCCAATGTAGATTGTGGATCTTGCAGTTCCATTGAAGCATGTGGAGCCCATGGATACCTATAGAGACTGTGGAAATCATAGAGTATATGGAGATCATGGAGTGGGTGTAGCCTCTTCGAGCACTTTGGAGCCTGTGGAGCCTGTTGAGGTATGGTAACTGAGGAGACCAAGGAGACAGTGGAGACAATGGAGTGCAGGGTGCCCATGGATGGGTGTGATGCCTATGGAGCCTATTGAGTCCGTGGAGACCGTAGAAGCCTGTGGAGCTTATGGAGGCTCCTGGAGGCCATTGTCACCTGTGGAGCATGTGCTGCCTCTGGAGACCATAAAGCCCATGGAGGCTGTGGAGGTTCTGTAGGGCAGTGGAGTTTCTCTGACCTTTGGAGTCTGTGGCAGCACACGAAGCCTGTGGATCCTGTGTGATACATGGAGCCTATGTAGACTTGTGGAGCCTGTGGAGGCCATGGAGCCTATAGAAGCCTGTGGAGCCTGTGCAGGCATTTGAAAATGGTTCAGGCCATGGAGACCATGAAATCAGTGGACACCATCGAGTTCACAAAGCCCATGGAACCCGTGGAGACTGTGCATGCCCAGGGAGCCTGTGGAGGCTGTACGGGCCTGTGGATCATGTGGATGTCTTCGAGCCCATGAAGCCCATGAAGCCTTTTGAGGTATGGAGCCCAAGGACATTAGAGAGAAAATGGAACCTGTGGACAGCTTGAAGCCCATGGAAACTTCTGAAGCCCACAGAGCCTTTTGAGTCAGTGGAGACTGTGGTGCTTGTACAGGCCTTAGAGCCTTTGGATTCTGTGGAGCCAATGGAGCTGGTGAAGCCCACGGAGTCATAAAGGACTGTAGAGAACATGGAGCCCATGGAGCCCATTGAGTGCATGGAGCTTGTGGATGCTGTGCAGGCCAGTTGAATCTGTAAAAACAGTGAAGCCCATGGATTCCATGGAAGCTATGTAGATCGAGGATTCCATGGACATTATGTAGCCCAAGGAGACCAGGGGAGACTTGTGAAGTCCCTTGAAGTACAGGGAGACTGTGATGTCTGTGAATACAGAGGCCTGTGGAACCCTTTGAAGTGATGGAGCCCATGGAGGCTGTGAAACATGTGGAGGCCTATGGAGCCTGTGAAATCCTGAGGACCATGTGGAGCCCATGGTACCTCTGCAGGACTGGGGAGTCTGTGGATCTTCTGGAGGTCTGTGGAGCCTCTGCATGCCCATGGAGCTTGTTGGGGAATTGAAGCCCTTGGAGACCATGCAGCCTTTTCAGGTCCTTGGATCCTGTGCATCACATAGAGACTTTGGAGGCTTTAGAGCCTGTGGAGTCTGTGGATCCTGTGGAACCTGTGCATAGCCATGGAGCCTGTGGGACACGTTTTGCCCATGGAGTCTTTGAAGTCAGTTGAGCCTGTGGAGTCTGTGTATACCCATGGAGCTTGTGGAACCTGTGGAGCCCATGGAGCATGTGGAGGCCTGTGGAGTCTATGCAGGTTCCTAGAGGTCATTGACACCTGTGAAGCATGTGCTGACTGTAGAGTCCATAGTTTCCATGTTGACTGTGGAGGCTATGGAGGCCAGTGGAGCCTGTGCAACTTGTGAGGCCCATGGTGTCAGTGGAGGTAGTGGACTTTCTAAAAGCTATGGAGGCTGAGGAGTCCATGGAGACTATGGAGTCCATTGAAGGCGGTGGATTCTGTTCAGTCCTGTAATGTACAGGGAGACTATGAAGTCTGTGAGAATATAGAAACCTGTGAAACCAATGGAGCTGATGTAGCCCTCGGAGGCTTTGAATCCCATGAAGTTATCTGGAGACTGTGCAGGCCTGATGACCCCGTGGAGCCCATGGTATCTCTGCAGGCATGGGGAGGCTGTGGAGTGCATGGAGGCCTGTGGAGCCTGTAGAGGACTATAGACCCCATGGAGACTATGGCAACTGTGTAGCCCTTTGGAACATGTGAAGCCTGTGGAGGCACTGGATTTTATGGAGTCCATGGAACCAATGGAGTCTATAGAGCCTGCAGAGTCTGTATAACTTATGGAGGTCATGAAGCCTGTGCAGGCTCATGGGGCTGGCAGGGCTTGTTGAGGCCATGGAAGAATGTGGATCCCTTTGAGCCCATAGAGGTTATGTAGGCCCATGAAGCCTGTGAATGCTGTAGAGTCTGAAGAAGCTTAGGATCATGTGGAGGCCTGTGGATTATGTGGAGCCCATTAGGATCCATGGAGCCTGTGAGGCCTGTGCAAGCTCATGAAGCCTGTGGAGACTTGGGAGTCTCTGGGGACTGTGAAGCCACATGGATCTAATGGAGGCTTGGAGGTCATGGAGCCAATGGAGCAGGCATTGTCTCTGGAGGTGTGTGGAGTTTCTGCACGCCCATGGAGCCTGTTGAACCTTTGAAACCCTTGGAGACCATGCAGCCTGTGCAGGCCCATGGAGCCTGCAGAACACTGGAGTCTGTGGAGCCTGCAATGACTGCAGAGTCAGTGGAGCATGTGGAGCCTGTGCATGCCCATGGAGATAGTGGAGCACGTGGGGCCCATGGAGCCAGTGGTAATCATGGAGCCCTTGGAGGCCTGTGAAGTTTATGAAGGCCCCTAGAGTCCATTGATATCTGTGGAGCATGTGCTGCATGTAGAGACCATAGCTACCATGGAGGTTGTGGAGGCTGTGGAGGACAGTGGAGCCTGTGGGGACTTTGGAGCCTGTGGAGGCCCATGAATCCTGTGGAGCCTGTGTAAGCCATGGAGCCTATGCTGCCTGTAGATTCCTTGGAGCCCATGGAGACTGTAGAGGCCCGTGGAGCCTGTGCAGACCTGTGGAGGTGATTGAGGCCATGGAGTCCATGAAGTCTCATCAAGACAGCTGAGTTCATAAAGCCTGTGGAGCCCTTGAAGCCTGGGCTGTCCCAGGACAATTCTGGAACCTGTACAGGCCTGTGGATCTTGTAGAGTTCGTCAAACCCATGGGCCCATGTAGCCTGTTGAGGTGTGGAGCAAAAGGAAACTACAGAGAATGTGGAGCCTGTTAAGTGCATATAGCCCATTGACACCTGTAGAGCCCATGGAGCCTGTTGAGCCTGTGGAGACTGTAGCTCTCATTGTGGCCTTTGGAGCCTGTACAGGCCTACGAGCCTGTGGATAGTGTGGAGCCGATGGAGCAGGTAGAGCCCATGGAGTAATAAAGGACTATAGAGCCCATTGAACCATGGAGCCCATGGAGCTCATGGATGTTTTGTAGGCCAGTGTAACCTGTGCAACCTATGAATCCCATAGCGTCCATGGAGCTGGTTTAGTTTCTGGAAGCCAGGAAGACAAAGCAGGTGATGGAGAATATGGAGTCCAAGGAGGCCTGTAGAGCCTGTGCAGTCCCATGAAGGACAGGGACACTGTGAAGTCTATGAGAATATAGAGGCATGTGGAACCCATGGAGTTGATGGAACCCATGCAGGCTGTGAAACCGTGGAGGCCTATGGAGCCTTTGCAGACCTGAGAACCCTGTGGAGCCCGTGGTACATCTGTAGGCTTGGAGAGCCTGTGCATCCCATGGAGTCTTGTGGAGCCTGTACAAGCCTATAGGCTCCATAGACCTTATGGCAACTGTGTAGTCCTGCAGAACTTGTTGGCCCTGTTGAGCCACTGGAGCTCATGGAGGCCATGGAATATATGGAGCCTGTGGAAACAGCAGAACCTGTTTATCTCATGGAGGATATGAAGCCTGTGCAGTCTCATGGTGCTGGCAGAGCCTGTTTAGGCCATGGAGGATTGTGGATCCCTTGAGATATTGCAGGTTATGTAGGCCCATTAAGCATGTGGAGGCTGTAGAGTCTAAAGAAGCTGCGGGTCACATGGAGGCCTGTGGTGTATACAGAGCCCATTTTGGGCCATGGAGCTTATGAGGCCTGTGTAGGCTCATGGAGCCAGTGGATACTGGAGAGACTCTGAAGATGGTGAAGCCACATGGATGACATGGAGGCTTTGGAAGTCATGGAACCTATGCAGCCTGCATTGCCACTGGAGTCCTGGGGAGCCTCTGTATGACAATGGATCCTGTTGAAACTTTGAAGCACTTGGAGCCCATGGAACCTGTGTGGGCCCATGGAGTCTGTGGAGAACTTGTGGCCTGTGGAGCCTGTGCATACCCATCAGCCTGTGGAGCACGTGGAGCTCATGGAGCCTCTGGAGTCCGTGGAGCCTATGTGGCCTGTTTATAACCATGGAAGCTGTGGAGCACATGGAGGCCATGGAGCCTGTTGAGTACATGAGCCTCTGGAGCCTGTGCACACCGCTGTAGCCTGTGGAGACTGTGTAATCTATGAAGCCCTTGGAGGCCTGAGGAGCCTATGCAGGATGCTAGAGGCCATTGACACTCTGGAGCCTGAGTTGTCTGTGGAGGTAATAGATTCCATGGAGATTGTGTGGCCTGTAGAGCTTGAGGACTCACTGGTTCCTGTGGAGCCTATGCATACCCAAAGAGCCTGCAGTGCATGTGAAGCTGATGGAGCATTTGGAGTACATGTAGACTGTGGAGCCTGTGGATACTCCTGGAGCCTGGGTAGCACGTGGAGCCCATGGAGTCTGTGGAGTCTCTGCAAACCGTGGAGGCCTTTGATGCGTACAGAGGCCCCTAGGGTCCGTTGACATCTGTGGAGCATGTCCTACCTATGGAGACCATGGATTCCATTGAGACTCTGGAGGCTGTGTAGGCGTGTGGAGCCTGGGAGCATTTGGATCCTGTGGAGGTCAATGAAGACTGTGTAATCCATGGAGCTTATGCAGACCTGTGGAGCCCGTAAAGCCCATGGAGATTGTAAAGACCTGTGGAGCCCATGAAGGCCTGTGGAGGTCTAGAGGACATGGAGACCATGAATTCTGTCAATACCACGGAGTTCACAAAGCCTGTGGAGTCCTTAAAGCCAGAGGAGGCCCAAGGAGTTTGTGGAACCTGCACAGGCCTGTGAATCTTGTTGAGGTCATCAAGCCCATACGGCCCATGGAGCCTGTTGAGGTTTGGAGCCCAAGGACACTAAAGAGAATGCAGAGCCTGTTAAGGGCATTTAACCCATTAACACTTGTGGATCCCATGGAGCCTGTTGAGCCTGTGGAGACTGTGGAGCCCACTGAGGCCTTTGGAGCCTCTACAGGACTTGGGCAATATGGATTCCATGAAGCTGATGGAGCTGGTGCAACCCATGGCATTCTCCAGGACAGTAGATCCCATGGAGCCCCTGGAGCCCATGGCGCCCGTGGAGCCCATAGATCCCATGGAGCTCGTGGATGCTGTGTATGCAAGTAGATACTCTGCAAACTGTGAAACACATGGAATCCTTGGATTTAGTGGAGTTTGTGGAAGCCATGGATACCGAGGAGCACATGGATTCTGAGGAGACAAAGGAGACCTGTAGCCCCTATGCAATCCTTTGAAATACAGGGAGACTGTGAAATCTTTGAGATTATAAAGTCCTTTGGAACCCATAGAGGTGATGGAGCACATGGAGGCTTTGAAACCCAGGGAGGACTCTGAGGCTTGTGAGGGCTTGAGGACACTGTGGATACCATGGTTCCTCTGATGTCTGGGGAGCCTGTGAAGCCCAAGGAGGCCTGTGTCGCCTCTGCCGGCAGATGGAGCCTGTTGAGCCTTTAAAACCCCTGGAGACCATGCAGCCTTTGCAGACCCTTGAAAGCTGTGGAGCACATGGAGCCTGTGGACTCTGTAGAGCCTGTGGATTCCATGGAGCCTGTGTAGCCTGTGCATAGCCATGGATCCTGTGGAGCATGTTTAGCCCATGGAGCCTGTATTGTCCATGGAACATGTGGAGATTGTGCATGACCATCGAGCCCGTAGAGCACATGGAACCCACGGAGCCTGTAGAATCCTTGCAGCCCCTGGAGTCCTGTTGAGCCTATGCAGGACCCTGGAGCCCATTGACACTTGTGGAGCATGTGCTGCCTGTGGAGACCATAGATTTCATGGAGCCCATGGAAGCTCATTAAGCCTGTGGAGATATTTTAACTCATGGGGACTATGTAGATCTCGGGAGTCCGTGGAGTCCATGGAGATGGTAGAGGCCTGTGGAGCCTGTTCATTCCTATGGAGGTGGTTGAGGACATAGAGCCCATGCAGTCTGTCAAGACCATGGAGGTCATAAAGACCGTGGAGTCCCTGAAGCCCAGGGAGAATGTAGAGGCTGTACAAGCCTGTGGATCCTGTGGAACTCGCCCAGCCCATGGGGCCCATGGAGCCTGTTGATGTATGGAGCCCAAGGACACTACAGAGAATGTGGAGCCTTTTGAGGTATGGAGCCTGAGGACACCACAGAGAATGTGGAGGCAATGGAGAGCATGTAGTCCATGGATGGCTGCAGAGCCCATGGTGCCTGTGGAGTCCATGGAGACCATGGAGGACTGTGGAGCCTATGTAGGCCTGTGGAGGCCATTGTCTCCTGTGCATCATGTGCTGCTTGTAGAGACCATAGGGCCCATGGAGCCTGTGGAGGCTGTGGAGGCCTGTGTAACCTGTGGGTCCCTTGGAGCCTATGGTGGCCAATGAAGCCTGTGGAGCCTGTGGAGCCCATGTAGCTTAGGTATAGCTTGGGAACCCATTGGGCCCAGGGAGACTGTAGAGGCCTATGGAGCCTATGTAGTCCTGGGCAGGTGGTAGAGTCCAGGAAGACCACAAAAACTGTGTAGACCATGGAGTTGCCAAAGCCCTTGAAGTCTGTGGAGACTGTGCATGCCCAGGGAGCTGTAAGACCATGCAGTGGCATAGCTGCCAATGAAATGATTATACTTCTTAATTTTGAAAACTGAAAAACCAATGCATTGGCATAGCACTAGATAAAACCAGTGTAATGACATTGAATGTGCATGAAAGCAAGTGCAGAGCCACAAAAAAAGTAACATCTTTCTTATCTTTCAAACTTGCAGTACCAGGGAGTTAGGTGAAACCAGGGGCTTGAAGTTAATTGTAAGTGAAAAACTTGCAAAGGATCCAATGAAAGAAGTTTCTTTATTGGTAGTATAAACTGAAGAATTGACTGTATTCACCGAGCATTAGGGAAAAACAGTGCTTTGAAGTTGATTGTAAGTGAAAACATGTGCATAGCAGCAAAGAAAAAACTAGAAACTTACTTAGATTTCACAAGTTAAGGAACTGCAGCATTTGCATATAAAAACCAGTGTTTTCACATTGTTTGTAAGTGAAAAGAATAGCATAGATGCCAAAAAGATATGCATCTTAATTATTTTGCAAAAGTGAAGAACCTCTGCATTGGCAGAGCATTAGGTAAAAGAAGGGTTTTGACATTGTAAGTGAAAGCAAGTGCATAGTAGCCAGGGAAATAAGTATCTTACTTACCTATAGAAGATGAGTACCTCCTGCATTCATAGAGTTTTAGGTGCAAAAAGTGTTTTGAAGTTGATTGTAAGTGACAACACATGCATAGCTGCAAAAGAAACTAAAATCTTACTTAGATTTCAAAAGTGAAGAAACTGCAGCATTGGCATAGAAAGAGCAGTGTTTTGACATTGAGTGTAAGAGAAAACACGTGCAAAGCAGCCAGTGAAACAAGTTTCTTTATTGGTTCTCTAAACCAAAGAACCGACTGCATTCACCAAGCATTAGGGAAAAAAGTGTGCTTTGAAGTTCATTGTAAGTAAACACACCTTCATAGAATCGAAAGATACTAGAATCTTCCTTAGATTTTGAAGTGAAGAAACTGCTCATTGGAATAGAAAAAGCAGTGTTTTGACCTTGGTTGTATATGAAAACAAGTGCATACCAGCCAAGGAAATAAATATCTTATTAACTTTACAAAACTGAAGAACTTCAGCATTGGCAGAGCATTGGATAAATGCTGGAATTTGACATTGTGAGTGAAAACAATTACATAGCAGCCATGGAAACAAGTGTCTTAGTTATATTTCAAAGATGAATTACCTCGTGAATTCACAGAGTGTTAGGTAAAACCAATGGTTGGAAGGTGATTGTAAGTGGAAACACATGCATAGCTACAAATGAAAAACAAACCTTACTTTGATGTCAAAACTGAAGAAGCTGCTGCTTTGGCATGGAACTAGGTAAAAGCCTGGTTTTGACATTTGCTGTAAGAGAAAAGAAGAGCATAGCAGCCAAGAAAACAAATATCTTCCTTACGTTACAAACGTGAAGAACCTCCTGGATTCCCAGAGTTTTAGGTTAAAATCAGGATTTTGAAGTTGATTGTAACTCCAAGGAAGTGGATAGCAGCCCATGAAATGAGTATCCTCCTCAGGTTTGAAAAATGAAGAAACCACTGCATTGGCATAGCATTAGGTAAAAACAGTGTTTTGAAATTGCTTGTGAGTGGATGCAAGTGCATAACAGGCAAAAGAATTCTTACTTACCATTCAAACTTGAGGTACATCCTGCATTTACAAAGTGTTATGTGAAACCAGTGACTTGAAGTTCATTTTAAGTGAAAGCACATGCAAAGGAGCCAATGAAACAAGTTTTTTTATTGGTTCTCTAAACTGAAGAACCAACAGCATTCACTGAGTGTTAAGGAAAAGCAGGGCTTTGATGATGATTGTAAGTGAAAACAAGTGCAAAGCTTCAAAAGACCAGAATTCTCCTTAGATTTCAAAAGTGAAGAAACTGCTGCATTGGCACAGAAAAAGCAGTATTTTGATATTGGTTGTGTGTGGAAACAAGAGCAAAGCAGCCACATGAAGTAATATCTTATTTATTTTTTAAAAGTTAAGAACTTTTGCATTATCAAAGCATTTGGGAATTGCTGGGTTTCACATGGTGAGTCAAAGTAATTGCAAGCAGCCAATGAAATATTTATCTTTCTTACCTTTCAAACATGAAGTACCTCCTGCATTCACAGAGTGGTAGGTAAAACCATTGGTGTGAAGGTGATTGTTAGGGAAAACACATATAGAGCAGCAAATGAAACACAAATCTTACTTAGATTTCAAAAGTGAAGAAACTAATCTATTGGCATAGTGTTAGGTAAAAGTGGTATTTTTTTCATAGGTTGTAAGTGAAAACGAGGGCATAGCAGGTGAGGAAACAAGTGTCTTTCATACATTACAAATGTGAAGAACCTCCTGGATTCACAGAACTTTATGTTAAAAACCAGGAATTTGAAGTGGATTGTAACTCCAAGCAAGGGTATAGCTGCCAATGAAATAAATATCCTGCTTAGATTTGAAAACTGAAGAATCCAGTGCATTGGAAAACCATAAGGTAAAAGCAATGTTTTGACATTGATTGTGAGTGAAAGCAGGTGCATAGCAACCAAACAAGCAACTACGTTACTTAACTTTCAAGTTAAGAAAGTTCCTTCTGCATTCACAGTGTTAGGTGAAACCAGTGTTTTGAAGTTGATTGTCAGTGAAAACACGTGCAAAGCACCCGATGAAACAAGTTTCTTTAGTGGTTCTCTAAACTGAAATACTGACTGCATTCATCGAGCATTAGGGTAAAGCAGTGCTTTGTAGTTTAGTATAAGTGAAAACACGTGCATAGCAGCAAAAGAAAGTAGAATCCTACATATTTTTCAAAAGTGAAGGTACTGCAGCATTTGCATAGAAAAAGCAGTGTTTTGACATTCGTTTTAAGTGAAAACAAGTGCATACAAGGCAAGGAATGAAGCATATTATTCATTTTCAGAAGAGAATAACCTCTGCATTGGCAGAGCATTAGAAAAAAACTGGGTTTTGACATTGTGAGTGAAAGCAAGTGCATAGTAGACAGGGAAACCAGTATGTTACTTACCTTTCAAAGATGAAATACCTCCGGCATTCACAGAGTGTTAGGTAAAACCAGTGATTTGAAGTTGATTGTAAAAAAACACATGCATAGCAGCAAATGAAACACAAATCTTACTTAGATTTCAAACGTGAAGAAACTACTGCATTGGCTTAGTGTTAGGTAAAAGTGGTGTTTTCACATTAGTTGTAAGTGAAAATAATGGTATAGCATACAAGGAAACCTATGGTTCTTACTTTACAAACGTGAAGAAGATCCTGGATATTCACAGAGTTTTAGATTAATACCTGGGCTTTGAAGGTGATTGCAACTCCAAGCAACTGCATAGCAACCATTAAAATGAGTATCTTGCTTAGTTTTGAAAACTGGAGATCCACTGCATTGGCATAAAATTAGGTAAAAGCAGTGTTTTGACATGGATTGGGAGTGAAAGCAATTGCATAGCAGCAACATAAACCAGTATCTTGCTTACCATTCAAATTTGACATATCCCCTGTATTCATAGAGAGGTCGGTGAAACGAGTGTCTTGAAGTTGAATGTAAGTGAAACCATGTGCAAGGCAGCAATGAAACAAGTTTACTAATGGGTTCTCTAAACTGAAGAACCAACACCATTCACAGAACATTATAAAGAAGCAGTGCTTTGAGGTTTATTATAAATGAAAACATGAGAATAGCAGCAAAAGTACCTAGAATCTTCATTAGATTTCAAAAATGGAGAAGCTGCAGCATTGGCAAGGAAAAATCAGTTCTTTGACATTGGTTGTAAGTGAAAACAAGGGCATAAGAGCTAAGGAAAGAAGTATCTTATTTACTTTACAAAGGTGAAGAACCTCTGCATTAGCAGAGCATTAGGTAAAAACATAGTTTGACATTGTGAGTGAAAGTAAATGCCTAGCAGCCAGGGAAACAAGTATCTTACTTACCTTTCAAAGATGAAGGTACTCCTGCATTCACAGAGTGTTAGGTAACACCAGGCTTCTGAAAGTGATTGTAAATGAAAACACATGCAGAGCACAAGTGAAACACAAATAGAACTTAGATTTCAAAAGAGAAAAATCTACTGCATTAGCATAGCTTTAGGTAAATGTGGTGTTTTGAATTTGCCTTAAGTGAAAACATGGGCATAGCAGCCAAGGAAATTAGTATTTTTCATACTTTAAAAACTTGCAGAACTTCCTGGCTTCGAAGAGCTTTAGGTTAAAACTAGGATTTTGAAGTTGATTGTATGTCCAAGCAAGTGCATGGGTGCCAATGAAATGAGAATCCTGCTTAGTTTTGAAAACTGAAGAAACCTGCAATATCATTGGATTATCTTATTTGCCTTTCAAACCTGAAGTACCTCCTGCATTCACAGACAGTTAGGTGAAACCAGGGACTTGAAGTTGATTGTAAGTGTAAACACGTGCATAGTAGCAAAAGAAACTACAATCTTTCTTATTTTTCAAAATTGAAGTAACTGCAGCATTCGCATAGAAAAGGCAATGTAATGACATTGGTTATAAGTGAAAACAAGTGCAAAGCAGACAAGGAAAGAATTATCTTATATATTTTACATAAATGAAGAACCTCTGCTTTGACAGAGCATTATGTAAAGCAGTGCTTTGACATTGTGAGTGAAAGCAAGAGCATAACACCAAGGAATCAAGGATCTTACTTACCTTTCAAAGATGAAGTACGGCGTGAATTCCCAGAGTGTTATGTAAAACCAGTGTTTTGAAGGTGATTGTAATTGAAAACACATGCATAGCATCAAATGATGAAACACAAATATTGCTTACATTTCAAAAGTGAAGAAACCCCTGCATTGATATACCATTAAGTAAAAGAGGTGTTTTGACAGTGCTTATAAGTGAAAACAAAGGCATAACAGCCAAGGAAACAGGTGTTTTTCTCACTTTACAAACGTGAAGAACTCCAAGATTCACAGAGGATTCGGTTAAAACCAGGGCTTTGAAGTTGATTGCAACTCCAATAAGTGCAAAGCTGCCAATGAAATGAGAATCCTGTTTAGTTTTGAAAATGAAGAAACCATGGCATTGGCAAAGCATTAGGTAAAAGTAGTGTTTTGACATTGATTATGAGTGAAAGCAAGTGCATAGCAGCCAAACTAACAAGTATCTTACTTAACATTCAAACTTGAAGTACCTTATGTTTTCACAGACAGTTAGGTGAAACCAGTGCCTTGAAGTTGATTGTAAGTGAAAGCAGTTGCAAAGCAGCCAATGAAATGTTTCTATACTGTTTCTCTAAACTGAAGAACAGACTACATTCACTGATCTTTAGGAAAAGTAATGATTTGGAGTTGATCGTAAGAGTAAACTAGTGCTTAGAAGCAAAAGAAATGAGAAAGTAATTTAGATTTCAAAAGTGAAGTAACTGCAACATTGACATTTAAAAAGCAGAGTTTTGACTTTGGTTGTAAGTGAAAACAAGTACATCCCAGCCACGTTAAGAAGAAACTTATTTACTTTACAAAAGTGAAGAGTCTCTGCATTTCAGAGTATTAGTTATAAGCAGGATTTTGATATTCTGAGTGAAAGCAAGTGCTTTTCAGCACGGGAAAAAAGTATCTTACTTACCTTTCACAGATGAAGTACATCCTGCATTCACAGTGTATTAGGTAATGCAGTGTTTTGAATGTGATTCTAAGTGAAAACCCATGCATAGCAGCAAATGAAACACAAATCTTACTTAGATTTCAAAAGTGAAGAAACTACTGCATTGGTATGGCATTAGGTAAAAGTAGTGTTTTGAGAGTGGTTGTAAGTGAAAACAAGGATATAACAGACAAGGAAAGAAGTATCTTATTTACTTTACAAAAATGAAAAACATCTGCATTGGTAAAGCATTAGATAAAAGCAGGGATTTTCATTGTAAGTGAAAGCAAGTGCATAAAAGACAGGGAAACAAGTATCTTACTTGCCTTTCAAAGATGAAGTAACTCCTGCATTCACAGAGTGTTAGGTAAAACCAGTGTTTTGAAGGTGATTTTAAGTGAAAACACATGCTTAGCAGCAAAAGAAATACAAATTTTACTTAGATTTCTAAAGTGAAGGAATTACATTAATGGCATAGCGTTATATAAAAGCTATGTTTTGACATGGGTTGTTAGTGAAAACAAGGGTATAGCAGCCAAATATAGAAGCATCTTATTTACTTTACAAATGTGTAAAACCTCAGAATTGACAGAGCATTAGGTAAAAGAAGGATTTTGACCTTGTAAGTGAGAACAAGTGCATAGCAGCCAGGGAAACAATTATCTTTCAAACTTTACAAAATTGAAGAATTTCCTGGATCAACAAGGTGTAGTTAAAAACCAGGACTTTGAAGTTGATTGTAACTCCAAAAAGTGCATACCTGCCAATGAAATGTATATCCTATTAGTTCTGAAAGCTGAAGAAACCACTGCATTGGAATAGCCTAAAGTAAAAGCAGTGTTTTGACATTGATGGTGCATGAAAGCAAGTGCATAGCAGCCAAATAAACTAGTATCTTACTTACATTTCAAATTTGAATTTCCTCCTGTATTCACAGAGTTAGGTGAAACCAGTGTCTTGAAGTTGATTTTAAGTAAAAAAAATATGCAAAGCAGCCAATGAAACAAGTGTTTTATTGGTTATATAAACTGAAGTTCCAACTGCATTCACTGAGCATTAGGGAAAAGCCCTTGGAACCTGTGTAAACTGTGGAGTCCATGGAGTCTGTGGAGCATGTGGAGGCCTGTGAAACCCATGGAGCCCATGGCACCTGTGTAGGCCTGTGGTGCCTGTGCCGGCCAGTGTAGTGTGTGTAGAATTTGGAACCCAGGAAGACTGTGGAGCTTTTTCAGGCCTAAAGACCCCATGGAAACCATGGAGCCTGTGCAGGCCTGGGGGGATTGTGGAGGCTATGGTACTTGAGCACGAGAAGGCTGTTTGAGGCTATGGAGACTCTGCACCGTGTGCAGGACCTTTAAAATTGTGGAGCCTGAGGACACTCTGATACCTGTGGAGCCAATGGTGGCCTGCGGACTCTGTGAAGATCATAGTACCCATGGAGGCTGTGGATCTTGTGGATGCATTGGAGCCTGTGGTGTCTGTGGAGCCTGTGAAGAGCTATAGAGCCTGTGGACCACATAAAGTCTGTGAAACCCATGAAGCATGTGTAGCCTGTTCAGGCCCATGGATCCTGTGGAGCCTATGTAGACCAGTGGAATCTGTGGACATTGTGGGGCACATGGAGTGTATGGAGCCTGTTCAGACCCATGGAATCTTTGGAGCCATGGTGCCTCTGGATTTAGTGTATGTCAGTGGAACACGTGGAGCCCATCGGGCCAGTAAACCTGTTGAATTCAGTGGAGCCAATGGAATCCATAGGGTCTGAGCAGCATAAGAGGCATGTGGATCCTATGGATCCCAACAAGGCCTGTGGAGCTGTGGATCTGGTGGAGGCCCATTGAGCCTGTAGAGCCCACATATCCCATGGACACTCTGCAGGCCTGTGGAGCCTGTGGAGCTCATGAAGCCCAAGTATGCCTGTAGCGCTGGTGCACGCCCTTGGAGCCTTAGGAGTTTGTGGAACCAATGGAAGCCTGTGGAACCATTGGAGGCAGGCCATGAAAGCTTGTGGAGCCTGTGTGACATGCGGAGCCTGTTCAGCTTGTGAAGTTGAAGGAGACCATAAAGGCCATGGAGCCTGTGGAAACTGCGGCGACCATGAAACCTGTGGAGCACTTGGACCCTGTGTAAACTGCAGAATCCTTGGAAACTGTCTAGCTTGTCGAGCTTGTGGAGCCTGTGGTAGCCTGTGGATTTCTGAAGGGGCATGGAGCCTGTGGTGCCTTTGGAACCTGTGGAGACATTGGAACACATGGAGTTTTGTGGTGCCTGTGCAGGCTCATGAATCCTGTTGAGACTGTAGAAACTTTGGAGCCTGTGGATCCCATGGAGTTAATGGAGCATGATGAGCCTGTGCATACTCGTGGACCCTCAAGAGTATGTAGAGACCCTGGAGACCATGTGACACAAGGCGATCAGGGATTCCATGGTGTCCTAGGTATCTGTGGAGCCCAGGGAGCCTGTGAAGACATTTGAGGCCTGTGGATCTAATGGAGCCCATGTGGTCCCTGGAGACTTTGAGGTATGGAGATCAAGGAGATTGTGGAGACTAGGGAGCCTATGCAGATGTGTGGAGCCCATGGAGTCCATGGAGTCTTTACAAGCCTGTGGAGCCTGTGAAGACCTTTGGACATAGATGAGGCCAGGAGACCATTAATCGATGAAAAACATGGAGTTCTCAAAGCCTGTGGAGCCTTTATAGCCTATGAAGGCCCAGGGAGACTGTAGAGCCTGTACAGGCCTGTGGATCTTGTGGAGCTCATCCAGCCTTAGGGGCCTGTGATGGTTAGGCTAATGTGTCACCTCGGTCAAGTAGTTGTGTCCAGGTGTTTGTTTCAGCAAGCACTGGGCTAATTGTAATACAAGAGCATTTATGGACTTCAATCACCAGTGAGTTTACTGCATGGATGGCTGATTACATCTGCATTAATCAGGGAGATTACATTATCAATGGGTGGTGCTTTTATCCAATCAGTTGGATGACTTAAAAGTGGAAGTGATTTCAACATTCAGAGAGAATTTCTCAGCTCGTCGTTGGACAGGCAACTTCTCCCAGAGACTCATCAACGACCTTTCATCGGGCTTTCATCGGAGCCCCTGGTTTGCAGCTTGCCTGAGGAACCTGGACTTGTGCGTCCCCACAGTCACGTGAGAGACTCTTTTAGAGTTCCATATTATTCACAGATATCTCCTGCTGATTCTGTTTCCTGAGAGAACCCTGACTAATATAGGGCCCATGAAGCATGTTGAGGTATGTAGCTCAAGGACACTATAGAGATTGTGGAAACCATGGAACTGATGGAGCTCAAGGAGGCTGTGAAACTCATGGAGAACTGTGAAGCCTGTGCAGGGCAAAGGACCCTGTGGAGTCCATAGTGTCTGTGCAGTACTGGAGAGCCTGTGGAGCCCATGGAGGTCTGTGGAGCCTGTGAGGTCCTATAAACCGAATGGAGAGCATGGCATCTGTGTAGGCCTGTGGAACATGTCGAGCCTGTGGATCCACAGGAGCTCATGGAGTCCAGGGAACCCATAGGAGACTTTGGAGCCTTCAAGGCAAATATATCTCATGGAGGCCATGGAGCAACTGTGGGCTCATGGTTCCTGCTTACTCTGTTGACCTCATGGAGGAATGTGGAGTCTGTGGAGCCTATGGACGTTATGTAGGCCCACAGAGCTGTGGAGGCTGTGGAGACTGAGGAGGCTGAGGATTATGAGGAGTACTGTGGAGCCTGTGCATTCCCATGAAGGACAGAGAAACTGTGAACAATGTGAGAATATAGAGTTCTATGGAACCCATGGAGCTGATGGAGCCCATTGAGTTTGTGAAACCCTTTTAGGTCTATAGAGTCACAGCTGAGGACCATGTGGAGACCATGGTACCTCTGCAGGCCTGGGGCCTATGGCATGGAGCCTATGGCAACTATGCAAGCTTGTGGAAAATGTGGAGCCTGTGGGTCCACTGTATCTCATGGAGCCCATGGAACCCATGGATCCTGCAAAGTCTGTATATCTCATGGAGGCCATGGAGACTGGGCAGGATCATGGTACTGGCAGAGCCTGAGACCATGGAGGAATATGGATCCCCTGGAGCCCATGGAGATTATGTAGGCCCATGTAACCAGTGGAGGCTGTAGAGTCTGAAGAAGCTCAGGATCATGTGGAGGCTTGTGGAGTATGTGGAGATCATTTTGAGCCATGGAGCCTGTGAGGCCTGTGCAGGCTCATGGAGCCTGTGGAGACTGAGGTAACTCTGGAGACTGTGAAGCCACATGGATTCCAAGGAGGCTTTGGAGGTCATGGAGCCCATGTAGTATACATTCCTCCTGGAGTCCAGTGAAGTCTCTGCTGGCCCATGGAGCCTGTTGAGCTTTTGAATCCCTTGGAGACCATGCAGCCTGTGCATCCAATGGAGCCTAATGATCCTGTGGAGTCTAGGGCACCCAGTGAGGCCTGTGGAGCCTGTAGAGTACTAAAAACCTGTGGATTCTGTGGAGCCAATGGAACTGGTGGAGGCCATGGAGTCATAAAGGATTGCAGAGCCCATGGAGACCATGGATCCCATGGAGCTCATGGATGCTGTGTAGGCCAGTGGAACCTGTGTAACCTGTGAAGCCAACGGAGTCTGTGGAGCAGGTTGCATTTGTGTAGGCCATTGAGACAGAGGAGACCATGGAGAATATGGAGCCCTAGGAAGCTAGTGGAGCCTGTGCAGTCCATTGAAGAATAGGGACTCTATGAAGTCTGTGGGGCCTGTGGAGGAAGTGCATACTCAAGGAGCCTGTGAAGCCAGAGGAGCCCATGGAGCCTGTGGAGACCGTTGGGCCTGTGGAACCTATGCATACCCATGGAGCCTGTGGAATCCATGCAGGCCCTGGAGCCCTGTGGATCCTATGCAGGCCTCTAGAGGCCACAGACATCTTTGGAGCTCTGAGACCTGTGGATCCAATAGAATCCATGCAAACTGTGTAGGCTGTGTTGGCCAGTACAGTCTGTGGGCCATTTGAAGCCTGTGGAGGTCCATGAAGCCTTTGGAGCCCGTGTAACCCATGGAGCCAATGCTGACCTGTGCATCCAGTGGAGCCAATGGAGACTGTACAGGCCTGTGGAGTCTGTGCAGTCCTGTGGAGGTGGTTGAGGCCATGTAGCCCATGAAGTCTGTCAAGAATGTGGAGTTCACAATGGCCATGGAGCTCTTGAAGTCTGTGCAGGCCAAGAGAACTTGTGGAGCCTGTACAGGCATGTGGACCCTGTGGAGCTCATCGAGCCCATGGAGCCCATGGATCCTGTTGAGGTTTGGAGCCCAAGGACACTTCAGAGAATGTGGAGACCCTTAAGTACATGTAGCCCATTGGCACCTGTGGAGCCCATCTAGCCTGTTGAGCCTGTGGAGACTGCAGGACCCATTGAGGCCTGGGGAGTCTTACAGGCCTTGGAGTCTGTGGATTCTGGGGATTCAGTGGAGCTGGTGGAGCCAATGGAGTCGTAAAGGATTGTAGCATGGAGTCGGGGAGCCCATAGGGCCCATGGAGCTTGTGGATGCTATGTAGTCTAGTGGAGTTTGTGCAAATTGTTGAGCCCGTGGTGTCCGTGGAGATGGTGGAGTTTCTGGAAACCATGGAGACCAAGGAGCCCATTGAGAATATGGAGTCCAAGGAGGCCTGTGGAACCTGTGCAGTCCGTGAAGGACAGGGAGACTGAATTCTGTGAGAATACAGAGGCCTGTGGAACCCATGAAGGCTATGAAACACGTGGTGGCTTGTGGAGACTGTGCAGGTCTGAGGATACTGTGGAGCTCATGGTACCTCTGCAGGCCTGGCGAGCGTGTGGAGCCCATGGAGGCCTTTGGAACCTGTAGAGTCCTATAGACCGCATGGAGCCTATGGCAATTATGCAGGCCTGTGGGACATGTAGAGCTTGTGCAGCCACTGGAGCTCAGGAATCTCATAGAATCCATGGAGCATCTGTACCTACTGAGCCTGTATACCTCATGGACGTAGTGGAGCCTGTGCAGGCTCATTGTGCTGCCAGAGACTGTTGAGTCCATGGAGGATGTACCTCCCAT
Source organism: Tolypeutes matacus (assembly GCA_026826555.1). Classification (NCBI taxonomy): domain Eukaryota; kingdom Metazoa; phylum Chordata; class Mammalia; order Cingulata; family Chlamyphoridae; genus Tolypeutes; species Tolypeutes matacus. The sequence continues at coordinate 176,292 of JAKSZT010054075.1, read as the reverse complement.
GAAGCCCATGGAGGTTATGTAAGCCCATGAAGTCTGTGTAAGCTGTAGAGCCTGTAAAAGCTGAGGTACATGTGGAGGCCTGTGGAGTCTTTTGAGAGCATTTTGAGCCATTGAGCCTATGAGGGCTGTGCAGGCTCATGGAAACTGTGGTGACTGGGGAGCCTCTGCAGACTCTGCAGCCACATGGATGCCATGGAGGACTTGGATGTCATGGAGACCATGGAGCATGCATTGCCCCTGGAGTCCTGTGGTCTCACTGCAAGTCCATGGAGCTTGTTGAGCTTTTGAAGCCCTTGGAAACTATGCAGCCTGTGCAGGCCCATGGAACCTGTGGATCATGGGAAGCCTGAGGAGCCTATAGAACCTGTGGAGCCATTGGAGCCTGTGAAGCCTGTGTATACCCATGGAACCTGTGGAGCACTTGTAGCCTGTGGAGCCAATGATACTAAGGAGACTGTAGAGGGCTATAGACCCCAGGGAGCTTATTGCAAATGTGGAGGCCTACAGGATATGTGGAGCCTGAGGAGCCACTGGAGCTCATGGAGCCCATGAAACACAGGTTGACTGTGGAGACTGCAGAGCCAATATAAATCATAGAGGCAGTAAAGCCTGTGCAGGCTTATTGTGCTGGCAGAAACTGCTGAGGGCATGGAAGAATGTGGATCCCATGGAGCCCATGGAGGTTATGTAGGCCCATGAAGCCTGCGGAGGCTGTACAGTCTGAAGAAGCTGAGGGTCACATGGAGGCCTGTGGAGTCTTTGGATGCTATTGTGGGTCATGGAGCCTGTGAGGCCTGTGCTGACTCAGGGAGCCTGTGGAGATTTGGGAGCCTTTGGAGACTGTGAAGCCACATAAATTCCATGGGGGCCTTGGAGATCATTATTGCCATGGAAATTGCTTTGTCCCTGGTAGCTTGTGATGCCCCTGCACTCCCATGGAGCTTGTTTAGCCTTTGAAGGCCATGGAACCCATGCAACTTGTGTGGGCCCATGGAGCTTGTAAAGCACAAGAAGCCTGTGGAGTCTGTAGAAACTGTGGAGTCAGTGGAGCTTGTGATTCCTGTGAATACTGATGGAGCCTCTGGAGCACGTGGAGCTCATGGAGACTTTGGAGAACATGGAGCCTATGAGCCTGCATATTCCCATGGAGTCTGTGGAGCATGTGGAGCCCATGGAGTCGGGGAGGCTGTGTAGCCAGTGGAACCTGTGCAACCTGTTAATTCCATGGAATCAGTGGAGCTGGTTGAGTTTGTGGAAGACTCAGAGCCCAAGGAGCCCATGGTAACTATGGAGCACAAGGAGGCTTGTGGAACCTGTGCAGTCCCGTGAAGGACAGGGAAACTGTGAAGTCTGTGATAACACAGAGTCCTGTGGAACACATGGAGCTGATGAGGCCATGGAGGCTGTGAAATCCGTGGAGGTCGGTGGAGACTGTGCAGGCCTGAGGACCCTATTGAGCCCATGGCACCTCTGTAGCCCTGGGTAACCTGTACAGCCTGTGGAGCCTGTAGAGTTCTATAGACCCCATGTGGCCTATGTTGACTGTGCAAGCCTGTGGAACATGTGGAGCCTGTGGAGCCATTGGAGCTCATGTCGACAATGGAACACATGGAGCCTTTGGAGACTGAACAGCCTGTATATCTCATGGAGGCCACTGATCATGTGCAGGCTCAGAGTGCTGGCTGAGACTATTGAGGACAAGCATGAATGTGGATCCCATGGAGGCCATGGAGGTTATGTAGGCCCATGAAGCCTGTGAAGGCTGTAGAGTCTGAAGAAGCTGAGGATCATGTGGAGGCCTATGAAGTCTGTTGAGCCCATTATGGGGCATCAAGCCTGTGAGGCCTGTGCAGACTCATGGATACTGTGGAGAATGGTTGCCCGTGGAGCCTGTGCAGGCACATGGGTGCCATGGAGGCCTTTGGAGCTCTGGAGGCCCATGGAACATGTTGAGCCTTTGAAGCCCATTGAGACTGTGCAGTCTGTGCAGGCCCATGGAGCTGATGGAGCCCTTGGAACCTAAGGAGTTCCATGGAGCCTGTGGAACCTGTGGAGCCTGTGGAATCTGTGAAGTCTGTTCAGACTGTGAAATACATGGTGTCCAAAAAGTCCATGGAACCTTTGCAGACTGTGGAACCCATGAGGCCTGTGGAGCCCTTGGAACCTATGTAAACTGTGGCATCCATAGAGCCTGTGGAGCCTTTGGAGCTTGTGAGGTCTGTGGAGGCCTGGGCAGTCTCTGCAGTTGCATGGAGTCTGTGGGGTCTATGGAGCCTGTGCAGTCTTTGGAACACATGGAGTACTGTGGAACCTGTGAATAGCCATGGAGCCTGTGGACTCCGTGAGCCTGTGGAACCTGTTCATACCTATGGAGCCTGTGTAGCACGTGGAACCCATGGATCTCAGGGATGCTGTGTAGGCCAGTGGAACTGGTGCAACCTGTTAAGTCCATGGAACAAGTCAATCTGTGGAGTTTGTGTGAACCACGGAGCCTGAGGAGCACATGGATACTATGGAGCCTAAGGGGGCTTGCTGAGCCTGTGCAGTCCCCTGAAGGACAGGGAGACTGTGAAATCTGTGAGACTATAGAGGCCTGTGGAACCCATGGAACTGATGGTTCCTATGGAGTCTGTGAAACACGTGGAGGTCTATGGAGTCTGTGCAGGCCTGAGGACCCTGTGGAGCCCATGGCACCACTGCAAGCCTGGGTAACCTGTTGAGCCCATGGAGGCCTGTGGAGCCTGTAAAAGTCTATAGACCCCATAGAGCCTATGTCGACTGCCAGGCCTGAAGATCATGTGGAACCAGTAGAGACCATGGAGGTTATTTAGGCCCATGAATTCTGTGAAGACAAAGCAACCACGGAAGAAATATCTTATTTACTTTACAAAGGTGAAGAACATCTGCATTGGCAGAGCATTTGATAAGAGCAGGGTTTTGACATTGTGAAAGAAAGCAATTGCATAGCAGCCAGGGAAACAAGTGTCTTACTTATCGTTCAAAGTAAAAGTACCTCGTGAATTCACAGAGTGTCAGGTAAAACCAATTTTTGGAAGGTGATTGTAACTGAAAACACATGCATAGCAGCAAATGAAAAACAAACCTTACTTAGATTTCAAAAGTGAAGAAGCTACTGCTTTGGCATAGCATTATGTAAAAGCATTGTTTTGATATTTGTTGTAAGGTAAAACTAGAGCATTGCAGCCAGGGAAACAAATATCTTTCTTGCTTTACAAACGTGAAGAACCTCCTGAATTCCCAGACTTTTAGGTTAAAACCAGGATTTTGAAGTTGATTGTAACTCCAAGGAAGTGCACAGCAGCAAATTAAATGAGTATCCTCCTTAGTTTGAAAAATGAAGAAACCACTGCATTTGCATAACATTAGGTAAAAGCAGTATTTTGACATTGATTGTGAGTGGAAGCAAGTGCAGACCAGCCAAAATAATTCTTACTTACGGTTCAAACTTGAGGTACCTCCTGCATTTACAAAGTGTTATGTGAAACCAATGTCTTGAAGTTCATCGTAAGTGAAAACATGTGCAAAGAAGCCAATGAAACAAGTTTCTTTATTGGTTCTCTAAACTAAAGAACCGACTGCATTCACTGAGCATTAGGGAAAAGCAGTGCTTTGAAGTTGAATGTAAGAGAAAACACATGCATAGTGGCAAAACAAACTAGAATCTTACATAGATTTCAAAAGTGAAGGAATTGCATCATTTGCATAGAAAGCAGTGTTTTGACATTGATTGTAAGTGAAAACAAGGGCATAAGAGCCAAAGAATGAAGTATATTATTTACTTTCAGAAGTGAAGAACCTCTACTTTAGCAGAACATTAGGAAAAAGAAGGGTTTTGACATTGTGACTGAAAGCAAGTGCATAGCAGACAGGGAAACATGAATCTTACCTAACTTTCAAAGATGAAGTACATCCTGCATTTACAGACTGTTATGTAAAACCAGTATTTGAAGGTGTTTGTAAAAAAATGCATAGCAGCAAATGAAACACAAATCTTACTTAGATTTCAGAAGTGAAGGAACTACTGCATTGGCTTAGTGTTACGTAAAAGCAGTGTTTTTTGTTTTTTTTTTTTTTTTTTTTAAAGATTTTATTTATTTATTCATTTATCCCCCCCTTGCTGCTTGTGCTCGCTGGGTCAGCTAACCACGCCACGCGGGCGGGCTTGCCTTCACCAGGAGGCCCCGGGAACCGAACCCGGGGCCTCCCATATGGTAAACGGGAGCCCTACTGATTGAGCCACAGCCGCTTCCCTAAAAGCAGTGTTTTGACATTAGTTGTAAGTGAAAACAATGGCATAACAGGCAAGGAAACAAGTATGTTTCTTACTTTACAAACGTGAAGAAAATCCTGGATTCACAGAGATTTTGATTAAAGCCCGGGCTTTGAAGTTGATTGTAACTCCAAGCAAGTGCATAGCAGTCAATAAAATGAGTATCTTGCTTAGTTTTGAAAACTAGAGAAACCACTTCATTGGAATACCATTAGGTAAAAGCGGTGTTTTGAGAGTGCTGTAAGTGAAAACAAGGCCCTAACGACCAAGGAAGCAAGTATCTTTATTACTTTACAAACTTGAAGAACCTCCAGAATTCACAGAGCGTTAGGTTAAAACCAGGGTTTTGAAGTTCATTGAAACTCCAAGAAGTGCAAAGCTGCCAATCAAATGAATATCCTCCTTAGTTTTGAAGACTGAAGAAATCACTGCAATGGCATAGCATTATATAAAAGATGTGTTTTGAAATTGATTGTGAGTGAAAGCAAGTGCGTAGCAACAAAACAAACAAGAATCTTACTTATATTTCAAACTTGAAGTGCTTCCTTCATTCACAGATATTTAGATGAAGCCAGTGCCTTGAAATTGATAGTAAGTGAAAACAGGTGCAAAGCAGCCAATGAATTCTATACTGTTTCTGTAAACTGAAGAACCGACTGCATTCACTGAGCATTAGGGAAATGCAGTGGTTTGACATCAATTGTTTGAGGAAACACATGCTTAGCAGTAAAAGAAACAAGAAACTAACTTAGATTTTAAAAGTGAAGTAACTGCAACATTGACTTAGAAAAATCAGAGTTTTGACATTGCTTGTAAGTGAAAACAAGGGTATTGCAGCCAAGGAAATAAGTACCTTATTTACTTCACAAAAGTGAGGAACTTCTGCATTGACATAGCTTTAGTTAAAAGCAGGATTCTGACATTGATTGTAAGTGAAAGTAAGTGGAGAGCAGCAATATAACAAGTATTTTACTTACCTTTCAAACTTGAAGTACATTCTGCATTCACAGACAGTTAGGTGAAACCAGTGTTTTGAAGTGATGTAAGTGAAAACACGTGCAAAGAAGCCAATGAAACAAGTCTCTTTATTGGTTCTCTAAAGTGAAGGACCAACAGCATTCACCAGGCATTAAAGAAAGGCATTGCTTTGAAGTTGATTGTTAGTGAAAACACGTGCAGAACATCAAAAGAAAGTAGAATCTTCCTAAGATTTCAAACTGAAGAAACTGCTGTATTGGAATAGAAAAAGCAGTGTTTAGACATTGGTTGTATGAGAAAACGAGTGCATACCAGAAAAGGAAAGAAATATCTTATTTACTTTAGAAAAATGAAGAACTCCTGCATTGGCAGAGCATTAGGTAAAAGTGGGGTTTTGACATTGTGAGTGAAAGCAATTGCATAGCAGCCAGGGAAACAAGTACCTTACTTACCATTCAAAGATGAAGTACCTCGTGAATTCACAAAGTATTAGGTAAAACCAGTGGTTTGAAGGTGATTGTAAGTGAAAACATATGCATAGCAGCAAAGGAAATACAAATATTACTTAGATTTCAAAAGTGAAGAAACTACTACATTGGCAGAGTGTTACATAAACTGTTGTTTTACATTGATTGTAAGCGATAAAAAGGACAATGCAGCCAAGTAAAGAAATATATTTCTTGCTATACAAATGTGAAGAACCTCCTGGATTCACAGAGTTAGTTTAAAACCAAGATTGTGAATTTGATTTTAAATTCAAGCAAGTGCCTAGCTCCAATGAAATGAGTATCCCGCTTATGTTTGAAATCTGAAAAATCTACTGTGTTGGCATAACATTAGGTAAAACCATTGTTTTGACATTGATTGTGAGTGAAAGCAAGTGCATAGCAGCCAAACAAACAAGTATTTTACTTTCCTTTCAAACTTGATATACCTCCTGCATTCACAGAGTGTTAGGTGAAACCAGTATCTTGGAGTTGATTGTATGTGAAAACAGGTACAAAGAAGTCAATGAAACAAGTTCCTTTATTGGTTCTCTAAACTGAAGAATCAACTGAATTCACTGAGATTTAGGGAAAAGTAGTGGCTTGAAGTGAAAACACATGGATAGCATCAAAAGAAACTAAAATCTTACTTAGATTTCAAAAGTGAAATAACTGCAGCATTGGCATAGAAAAAGCAGTGTATTGACATTGGTTATAAGTGAAAATAAGTGAACAGGAGCCAAGGAAAGAAGATTTTATATATTTTTTAAAAGTGAATAACCTCTGCTTTGACGGAGCATTGTTTAAAAGCAGGGTCTTGACATTGTGAGTGAAAGCAAGAGCATAACACCAGGGAATCAAGGATCTTACATTTCAAAAATGAAGTTCCATGTGAATACCCAGTGTTTTAGTTAAAACCAGTGTTTTGAAGGTGATTGTATGTGAAAACACATGCATAGCATTACATGAAACACAAATCTTGCTTACATTTCAAAAGTGAAGAAACTACTGCACTGGTATACCATTAGGTAAAAGCGGTGTTTTGGCAGTGCTTGTAAGTGAAAACAATGGCATAACAGTCAAGGAAACAAATATTTTTCTTACTTTACAAACGTGAAGAATCTCCAGGATTCACAGAGCATTAGGTTAAAACCAAGGTTGTGAAGTTGATTGAAATCCAAGAAGTGCAAAGCCGCCAATGGGATGAGTATCCTGTTTAGTTTTGCAAACTGAAGAAACCACAGCATTTGCTAAGCATTAGGTCAAATTGTGTTTTGACATTGATTGTGAGTGAACACAAGTGTATACCAGCCAAACTAACAAGTATCTTACTTAACGTTCAAATTTGAAATACCTCCTGCAGTCTCAGAGAGTTAGTTGAAACCAGAGTCTTGAAGTTAATTGTAAGTGAAAACACTTGTAAAGCAGAGAATGAAACAAGTTTCTTTATTGGTTTTCTAAACTGAAGTAATAACTGTATTCCCTGAGCACTCGGAAAAGCAGTACTTTCAAGTTAATTGTAAGTGAAAACACGTGCTTAGCAGGCAAAGAAAATAGAAACTTACTCAGATTTCAAAAGTTAAGGCACTGCAGCATTGGCATAGAAAAAGCAGTGTTTTGACATAAGTTGTAAGTGAAAACAAGGGCAGAGCAGCCAAGGAAAAGTGTCTTTCTTACTTAACAAATATGAAGAACCTTCAGGATTCACAGAACTTTTGGTTAAAACCAGGAGTTTGAAGTTGATTGTCACTCCAAGAATTGCATAGTACCCAATGAAATGAGTATCCTGCTTAGATTGGAAAACCCAAGAAACCAGTGCATTGGCATAACATTAGGTAAAGTCAGGCTTTTGACATTGTGACTGGAGGCTAGTGCACAGCAGCCAAGGTAACCAGCATCTTACTTAACTTTCAAAGTTGAAGTACCTAAAATATTCAAAGAGTATTATGTAAAACCAGTGTTTCAAAGGTGATTGTAAGTGAAAACACATGCATAGCAGGAAATTAAGCACAAATCTTACTTAGATTTCTAAAGTGAAGGAACTACTGCATTGGCATATTGTTACATAAAATCGGTGTTTTGACATTGGTTGTAAGTGTATACAAGGATATAGAAGCCAAAGAAAGAAGTATCTTTCTTACTTTACAAACGTGAAAAATACCTGGATTCAAAGAGCTTTAGGTTAAAACCAGAATTTTGAAGATCATTGTAACTCCAATCAAGTACATAGCTGCCAATGAAATGAATATCCTGTTTAGTTTTGAAAACTGAAGAAACCACTGCATTGACATAACGTTAGGTAAAAGCAGGATTTGACATTGATTGTGAGTGAAAACAAGTGCATAGAAGCCAAAAAAAAATAAGTATCTTACCTACCTTACAAACGTGAAGTACCTCCTGGATTCACAGAGAGATAGGTGACACCAATGTCTTGAAGTTCATTGTAGGTGAAAACACACTCAAAGCAGGCAATGAAACAAGTTTATATATTGGTTCTCTAAAGTGAAGAAGCAACTGTATTCACTGAGCATTAGGGAAAAGAAGTGCTCTGAAGCTGAGTGTAAGGGAAAACTTGTGCATAGCAGCAAAAGAAACTAGGATCTTACATAGATTTCAAAAGGGAAGGAACTGCAGCATTCACATAGAAAGCAGTGTTTTGACATTGACTGTAAGTGAAAACAAGTGAATAGCAGTGAAGGAAAGAAGTATCTTATTTACTTTACAAAAATGAAGACCTCTGCATTGGCAGAGAATTAGGTGAAAGCAGGGTTTTGACATTTTGAGTGAAAACAAGTGCATAGCAGCCGAGGAACAAGTATCTTATTACTTTTCAAAGATGAAGTACCTCCTGAATTCACAGAGTGTTAGGCAAAACCAGTGTTTTGAAGGTGATTGTAATGGAAAACACATGCATAATAGCAAATGAAATACAAATCTTACAGAGATTTCAAAAGTGAAGAAACTACTGCATTGGCATAGAGTTAGGTAAAAGCAGTGTTTTGATATTGGTTGTAAGTGAAGACAAGGGCATAGCAGGCAAGGAAACAAGTATCTTTCTTAATTTAGAAACATGTAGAAGTGACTTCCGGGAAGATGGTGGATTACTAAGACATAAGAATCTCTTCACCAGAAAAATAGTTAGAGAACCGGCTGAAACAGCCCTGAAAAATATCTTCTAGGGTTTGTGAAAGCAGGGGAAGTCTGCACACCACCCAGAGGAGAGAGGGACAAAAGAGGGAAATCATGACATCAGAACCAGAACCATGAGTTGGAACCAGCATCGGCTGCTGCTGCTGACACCCTCCCCCACACTCTTTAGAATTCTCAGGCCTCTGGGCCTGTGACAACAGACAAAGGGGGCTCCAGGGACCTGTCACCCTCAGAAAGGGGAGAGAGAGTGACATAGCCTTAGGCTGGCTGAGGTACTGACCTGCAAATTTAGACTACAGAGGCCCCCAGACCTTCCACATGGTGGTTTGCCCTGGGAGCCTAGGAGGACTGGAGAAATCTGACCCTCGTAACCTCCCTCTCTTCTAGCCTGGAAAAATTGTTGAGAACTGCACAGAAGAGGGGTGAGAGATTCTGGGGCTGACCCTGCTTTTTACTTGCAGGTTTGTCTGCACTGTCCTGAGAGCCCTTCCAGTCAGGGTGGGGCTGTGCCATTGTTTGTCTTGGAGCCTCACAATCTCCCCTGCTACAAACAGGGACTGATTGCTGAAGATTCAGAAGGTAGAGGAAATATTTCCTAGCTGGGAAAAGGGAGGGGGCTACCAGAGAAGACTGGAGAACCGTCTCATAAAGTCTGAATTACAAGACTATTAGCCCCTAGACAGGAAGCTCTATGATATTGATCTGGACTGTATCACAACAAATACACTCCAACCAGGCATTGAATTGAGAGATGCCAAAGAGTGCCAACTCCTGACAGACCAAGGAAGTGCACATAAGAAAAATAATAGGAGAGGGTTGCTGTTTGTTCTTGATCCTAATGCCTCCCTGCCCAAGGCCCTAGGAAATGACTCTACAACCAATTACTGGGTCCAGTGCGCAGTTTTGAGCAAAAAGCAGGACAATCCTAATTATCAATGTTGAACCAAAAATCAAAGAGTTGTGGTAACTCACAGTCACCTGCCATTAAAACCCTATAAAAGAGAAAGAGAGAGCATCTAAGTAAAATACAGTAAAAACCAGATGCCTAAACACCAGCAAAAAATTACGAGCCATACTAAGAAAATAGAAGACATGGCTCAAGGAAAAGAATGCATCAAAGTACCCAGAAGAGATGCAGAATTTGAGAGAAATAATCAGTGAGACAAGCACAAATTTCCAGAATTAAATTAATGAGATGAAGGACAATATAGTTAAAGAGATAATTGAAATCAAGAAGACATCGAGCAAATGCAAAGAAGAATTTGAAATCCTGAACAGGAAAGTAACAGAGTTCATGGGAATCAAAGACACAATAGGTGAAGTCAAAAACTCATTTGAGGAATACAACAGAAGACTCGAAATGATGGAAGAAAGAACAAGTGATACCTAATAAAGGGCAGCTAAAGTTGAAGATAGAAATGTACAGAGAGAGAAATGAATGGAAAAAATTGAGCAGGGGCTCAGAGCTTTGAATGAAAAGACAAAACACAAAAACATATATGTCCTGGGATTAACAGAAGGGGAAGAGAAAGGAAAAGGGGTAGAAAGAGTATTTGAGGATATAATAGCTGAAAACTTCCCAACTATCACGAAAGAAATGAACTTAATTGTCCAAGAAGCACACTGTACCCCAATGAGAATAAATCCAAATAGACCTATGCCAAGACATATACTATACAGAAAGTCAAATGCAAAACATAAAGAGAAATTTCTCAGAGCAGCAAGAGAGAAGCAAATGATCATGTAGAAAGGTCGTCAAGTAAGACTTAGTGCAGATTTCTCTTCAGAAACCATGGAGGGGAGAAGACAGTGGTATGATAAAATTAGGAAACTGAATGAGAAAAACTGCCAGCCGAGAATTCTTTATCCAGCAAAACAGTCCTTCAAATATGAAGGTGAGTATAAAGTATTCACAATCAAACAGAAACTAAGAGAGTTTGCAAAGAGAACCCAACTTTGCAGGAAATATTAAAGGAAGCCTTAGAACCTGAAAGAAAAAGACAGGAGAGAGAGCTTGGAGGAGAGTATAGAAGAAAGAAAAGCAGAAAGGATAACCAAAAGAGTAAAAAGAGAGACAAAAACAAGATGAGATATGAAAAGTAAAGAATACAATGGTTATAATAAATAGTGCATTTTCAGTAATATCTTTGAATGTGAATGGATTAAATTCCCCAATCAAAAGATACAGCCTGAGAGAATGGATAAAAAACATGGGCCATCCATATGCTGCTTACAAGAAACTCAAATCAGACCCAGGGATACAAGTCGACTGAAAGTAAAAGGTTGGAAAAAGATACCTCACATGAATAGTAAACAGAAAAGAGCAGGGGTAGCTAAACTAATATCAGACAAAACAGAGTTTAAATGCAAAAAATTGATAAGAGATACGGAAGGCCATCATATATTAATAAAAGGGACGATCCTCAAGGAAGATATAACAGTCATAAATATCTATGCACCTGACCAGTGTGCCCTAAAATACATGAGCCAAACTCTGGCAAAACTGAAGGGAGAAAGAGACATTTCTACAATAATCATCAGAGACTTCAACACCACTCTCTCATCATTCGATAGAACAACTAGACAGAAGATCAACAAGGAAACAGAGAACTTGAAAAATATGATAAACAAGTTAGATCTAACAGACATATACAGAACACTGCATCCAATCTCAGCGGATATACATTCTTCTCAAGTGCCCATGGATCTTTCTCCAGGATACACCACATGTTAGGTCACAATGAAGCTCTCAATAAATATAAAAAGATTGAAATTATACATGCACCTTCTCAGATCATAATAGAATGAAACTAGAAATCAATAACAGACAGGAAAAAAGTAAATTTGCAAATGTGTGGCGACTGAACAACACACTCCTAAATATTCGATGGGTCAAAGAAGAAATTGCAAATGAAATAAATAAATATATTGAGACAAATGAAAATCAGAACACAAAGTATCAAAACTTATAGGATATAATGAAGTCAGTTTTGAGAGGGAAATTTATAGCCCTAAATGCCTATATTAAAAAACAAGAAAGATCTAAACGCAAAGATTTAACTGAACAACTAGGGAAACTAGAAAAAGAACAGTAAACCAATTCCAAAGAAAGCAGAAGGAAAGAAATAACTAAGATTAGAGCAGAAGCAAATGAATATGAGAAGAGAAAACAATAGAGAAAATCAACAAAACCAAAAGCTGGTTATTTGAGAATATCAATAAAATTGACAACCCCCTTGCTACACTAACAAAGAAATAAAGAGAGATGATGCAAAAAATGCAATCAGAAATGAAAGGAGGGAAATTACAAATGTCCTCATAGAAACAAATGAGTCGTAAGAGGATATTATGAGAAACTATATGCAAACAAACTAGACAACTTAGAAGAAATGGATAAATTTCTAGAAACACATAAACAACCTACACTGATGCTACAAGAAATACAAGAACATATTTTTTAAACTTTATTTTGTACATTTAATAATTGAAAACATAACAAACCAATCACAAATAAGGAGATTGAAATCATCATCAAAAATCTCCCTGCAAAGAAAAGTCCAGGACCAGATGGCTTCACAGGAGAATTCTACCAAACATTTCAAAAAGAATTAACACCAATCCTGTTTAAACTCTTCCAAAAAAATGAAGAGGAGGGAAAATTACCCAACACATTTTATGAAGCCAACATCACCCTAATACCAAAGCCAGATAGATTCCACAAGAAAAGAAAATTACAGACCATTCTCCCTAATGAACATAGATGCAAAAATTCTCAACAAAATACTTGCAAATAGAATCCAACAGCATATCAAAACACTTATACAGCACGACCAATTGGGATATATTCCTGGTATGCAAGGCTGATTCAACTTAAGAAAATCAATCAATGTAATACACCACATTAACAGATTGAAGGGAAAAAAACCACATTATCATCTCAATAGATTCAGAAAAAGGCATTCGACAAAATCCAACATCCTTTTTTGATAAAAATACTTCAAAAGATAGGAATAAAAGGAAAATTCCTCAATAGGATAAAAGGCATATATGAAAAACCCACAGCCATCATCACACTCAATGGGGAAATATTGAAAACTTTCCCTCTAAGATCGGGAGTAAAACAAGGATGCCCACTGTCACCATTGTTATTCAACATTGTACTAGAAGTTCTAGCTTGGGCAATTAGAGAAAACAAAAAAAAAATTAAAGGCGTCCAAAAAGGAAAAGAGAAAGTAAAACTCTCACTGTTTGCGGATGACATGATCCTGTACTTAGAAAATCTTGAAGTGTCCACGACAAAGGTCCTTGAACTAATAAATGAGTTCAGGAAATTGGCAGGATACAGATCAACACACAAACATCAGTAATGTTTTCGTACACTAGTATTGACCAACCTGAGGAGGAAATCAGGAGGAAAATTCCATTTTCAATAGCAACAAAAAGACTCAAATACCTAAGATTTAATTTAACCAAAGAATTACAGGATCTATTTGCAGAAAATTACAAAACAATGCTAAAAGAAATTTTAAAAGACTTAAACAAATTAAAAGACATTCCGTGTTCATGGATTGGAAGAATAAAATTTTGAAGATGTCAATCTTACCCAAACTGATTTATAGATTCAATGCAATACCAATCAAAATTCCAACAGCTTACTTTACAAAATTAGAGAAGGCAATTACCAAATTCATCTGGAAGGTTAAGTGAAGGAGGTACTTCAACTTTGAAATGTAAGTAATATACTTGTCTGTTTGGCTGTTATGCACTTCATTTCACTCACAATCAATGTAAAAACACTGCTTTTACCTAATGCGATGGCAATGCAGTAGTTTCTTCAATTTTCAAATCTAAATAAGATCTGTGTTTTATTTGCTGTTATGCAGGTGTTTCACTTAAAATCATCTTCAAAACACTGGTTTTACCTAAAACTCTGTGAATGTAGGAGGTAATTCAAGTTTGAAAGTTAAGTAAGATACTTGTTTGTTTCGCTGGTATTCACTTGCTTTCAC
>JAKSZT010054075.1:75994-161350 GCA_026826555.1 Tolypeutes matacus | reverse complement strand
GATGGGGCCAGGGCTCATCAAGCCCCTGAGAGCCCATGGTAAAATTAAAAGTTGGGGTCAGTCCAGGGGAATTCTTGGTTGATAGAGGAGCTACATTCTCCTCATTAAAAGCTGACCCAGAACCATATATGGCTAGATGCACCCTAATCCAAGGAGCTACTGGAAACATGGAATCCTGCACCTGGACCTCCCGGACCATGGACATAGGAAAAGGTACTGTTACACATTCTCTTCTAGTTTTGCCTGACTGCCCATACCCCGTGCTGGGCCGAGACTTGTTACATAAACTACAAGCCACCATCTCCTTCTAGGATGGTGACACTAAACTGATATTTGGTATGCAGCTACAGACTCTTCTAGTCACTTGCCCCATCTCAGAAGAATATCTCCTACTAAACACTAAGGGGCAGTCTGCCAACAATTGTTTGCTGCAAAATTCCAATGTCTAGTTCCAGGGGTGTCGGTGGAAACAAACTCCTCCGGGCTGGCCAGACCTCAAACACTGGTAGTTGTGCAGCTACTGAACACAGCCACCCCAACTCAGGTCTGATAAAACCTGATTAGCCATAAGGCCAGGCTGGGAATAGAGGGGCACATTCATTGATTGCTGAAGTTGGGCTTCCTTGTACATTGCCAGTCCTCCTGGAATATCCCCTGCTCCCCATCCAAAAGACCGGCAATACTGACTATCGACCAGAACAAGACCTCTGAAAAGTCATGCATTGCAAGGCACATCAAAATAAGACTCTCCACAAGCAAAAGGAAATCAGCTGGCAGGTGAAGCAGCACGAGCAGCAACCCTCCTGCAGTCGCCCTGCTCTAACTGTTCCTGGCTGTCCCCACTTGAGAGGTGCCAGCATTCTGGTGTTCTCTGGAAGAGGTAGATAAAGGAAAAATTCTGGTGGCCCAAACAATGCAAAAAGGGTAGCTTGTCCTGCCAGATGGCAAAATTTACTTGCCAGAAACAGCAGGAAGGCAGTTAGCAAAATGATTACACACTACTACACATATGGGAAGCACCAAGTTAACTGAGCTACTGCAAAAAGAGTTTTACTTCCAAAACTTGTCTAAAATCAGCAAAGATCTCTTAAACTGATATGAGGTCTGAGCCAAAGTAAATCAAAAAGGAAGAATAAGAATTCTAGAGGGGAATAGGCAATGAGGATTAGAACCCAGAGAACACTGGGAAATAGACTTTACAAACTTAAAACCGGGCAAATATGTTTAGAAATATCTCTGGTACTGGTGGACACTTTCTCAGGTTGAATGGAAACATTTCCAACCAAAGGTGAAATGGCAGCCATAGTAGTTAAAATATTAATATCTGAGGTCATACCAAGGTTTGGGCTAGCCCTAAGAGTTGGGTCAGACAACGGCCCAGCCTTTGTAACAGTGGTGACCCAGCAATTGGCTAAGGCTCTGGGAATAAATTGGAAATTACATTGTGCATTTTGACCCTAAATTTCAGGACAGGTAAGGAAGATGAACCTCACTTTGAAGGATGAATTAACTAAGTTGGCTTTGGAATCTGGCAAAAACTGGGTGAGACTCCTTCCCTTTGCCATTCTAAAAGCTAGGTGCACCCTGTATGTGCAAGGCATAAAGCCTTACAAAATTATGTTCAGCAGAACCTCCACACCTATTGCCTAAGATAGGATTAGAAAACGTGACTGAATTTGACAACCAATATCTCTTTTCCTCCCTAATTGTTCTCAACCAGATTAGAAAGACAGTAAATAAAACTGTACAATCTGAACATGCTCCTCTTTCAGGTACTAACTTCACTCCTTTGCAGGCCTAACCAGGAGATCTAGTCTGGATATGAAAACTCCAAGCTGAGACCCTTGAACCTCATTGGATGGGCCCATATGTGGTGATCCTCACGACGCCTATAGCTGTGAAGGTTGTGGGAAAGAAACACTGGATACATGCATCTCATTTAAAATTTGCCAGAAAGAATGCCAAATAACCGGACATTGATATGTGGACTGTCATCCGAACCAAAGAGCCTTTGAAGGTCAAGATTAGTCAAATTAAGTCAGACTAAAAATGGATATGAGTTTAAAATTGGGAATAATGCTGCTGTTAATTTTGTGGGCTCAGGCCATGCCATTCCGGTTAACTACATATGTGTGAAGTGTAATTAATCCTGGAGATGGGGAAGTCCTAAATACTACCATTATTTAAAAACCCTGTCATATCTTTTGATGTATGTGCCCTATTTTGGAAAAACAAAAAGTTCATTCCCTGCTGACACACCAGTAGAGGTAAAAAGCCTTACTATGGGTGCGGCACCCGAGTAATAAAAAAGCATTAGCTGAAATTCCCTTCTACGCCTGTCTGGCTGGGGGTTCCCCAGAATGTGATGTCCTAGGAAAATGTACTGGTATTCAGGAGAAAGCAGACATGAGCATATTAGTGCCCTGGGCCACTACAAATGGGTAGTCCCCATCCTTGTTCCCATTCTAGTTGGCCTTGGAATAAGAGGGTCAGTTGCTGTAGGCACTACTGCTCTAATTACAGGGGGGGAAATATTTAAAGATCTCACCTCACAAGTTAACTCTGACTTAAAAGATTTAAAAAATCTGTTAACAACCTGGAACAATCTCTATCCTCCCTAGCAGAGGTAGATCTACTGTTTTTTAAAAAAGGTGGCCTCTCTGTAGCCTTAGGAGAGAACTGCTGTATTTATATTAATCATTCAGGAATAATTACAGAAAGTCTGTCACTTTTATGAAACAGGCTAAAAGAACAAGGGTAGCTACGATCTTGAGATACAAATTTGTATGAAAAACTGTTTTCCTGGTCTGCCTGGTTAACAACTATGCTCTCAGCAGTCATAGGACCCCTGATGCTGGTTATACTGTGATTTCTGATACGGCCTTGCCTAGTCAATGGCCTTATGTCCTATATCAAAAAAAAAAAAAAAAGAATTCAGGCAATAAAATTAATGGCACTGCAGGCTGCATCACTGCACACAGCATATTTCCCATTAAATAATAACACTGAATCAATTATTTGATTCCATGGCAAAACAGGAGTGGAGAATGTAATGGAGATTTTTGATTTATTAACACTGATGGAAATTCCTAAGACCTACAAAAACTGCTTAAAACTACACTCCAGGTATACACCCATGCCTTACCAAACACACCACTATGGAGATGGCAAAAACCACCCCTAGTAAAGATTAACCCTGAGACCCTTAACACCAATGCAAATAGCAAAATTTAGCTTCTGTAATATCGATTGCTTGCTCTGCTGGTTATGGACAATTGAAGCTGCCCCTCACCCTTTCTGGCATAAGAAAATTAGTGCTTTGTTTTAATCAAATAATCTGATATCTGAGCGCAAAGAAAAGTTGCTTTATCATGCTGAACCTGCTAAAATTCCCTATGAAAACCCACCACAGGAAGTTGGGGATCGCTTCTTTCTATACTGCTGGAGGAGGCCCCAGCTGGCAAGAAATCATGGTTCCTCTCCTAATCACGTTGTCTGGGTGCTGAGTTTTTCTCTGGATGAAGTGTCCCACTTCAGTTTCACATAACTCTCTGTGAATGCAGGTGGTACTTCAAGTTTGAAAGGTAAGAAAGATACACGTATCTTTGGCTGTTATGCACTTGCTTTCACTCACTGTACCAACACACTGCTTTTTCCTAATGGTATGACAATGCAGTAGTTTCTTTACTTTACGTATCTAAATAAGATTTCTCTTTTATTTGCTGTTATGCAGTTGTTTTCACTTACAATTTTCTTCAAAACCCTGGTTTAACCTAACACACTGTGAATGCAGGAGGTACTTCAACTTTGAAACATAATTAAGATACTTGTTTCATTGGCTGTTATGCTCTTGCTTTCACTCACAATCAATGTAAAAAACACTGCTTTTACCTAATGCTATGCCAATGCAGTAGTTTCTTCACTTTTCAAATCTAAGTAAGATTTGTGTTTTGATGCAGCTATGCATGTGTTTTCACTTAAAGTCATCTCCAAAACACTGGTTTTTTTGTAACATGCTCTGATTGCAGGAGGTAATTCAAGTTTGAATGTTAAGTAAGATAATTCTTTGTTTGGCTGCTGTGCACTTGCATTCACTCACAATGTGAAAACAACTGCATTTGCTTAAAGCTATGCCAATGCTGTAGTTTCTACACTTTGAAATCTAAGTAAGATTTGTGTTTGTTTTGTGCTGTGCAGTTGTTTTCATTTAAAATCATCTTCAAAACACTGGTTTTACCTAACACTTTGTGAATTCAGGAGGTACCTCAAGATTCAAAGGTAACTAAGATACTTCTTTATTTGGCTGCTATGCACTTGCTTCTACTCACAATCAATGTAAAATCACTACTTTTGCCTAATGCTCTAACTGTGCAATGGTTTCTTCACTTTTCAAATCTAAGTAAGATTTCTGTTTTGTTTGCTGCTATGCATGTGTCTTCACTTAAAATCTTCTTCAAATCTCTAGGTTTTTTTTAACACTCTGTGAATGCAGCAGGTAATTCAAGTTTGAATGTTAAGTAAGATACTTGTTTGTGTGGTTGCTATTTACTTGCTTTCATTAACAATTTCAAAACCCTACTTTTACAATGCCAATGCTGCAGTCTCTTCACTTTTAAAATCTAAGTAAGTTTCTTTCTTTTGCTACTATGCACGTGTTTTCACTTACAATCAACTCCCAAACACTGCTTTTCCCTAATGCTGGGTGATTGCAGTCAATTCTTCAGTTTAGGAATCCAATAAACAAAGTTGTTTCATTTGCTGCTTTGCATATGTTTTCAATTAAAGTCACCTTCAAGACACTGGTTTCACCTAACTCTCTGTGAATGCATGAGGCTCTTCAAGTTTGGATGGTAAGTAAGATACTTTTTTGTTTGGCTTGTATGCACTTGCTTTCATTCACAATCAATATAAACACACTGCTTTTACCTAATGCTATGCCAATGAAGTAGTTTCTCAACTCTTCAAATCTAAGTAAGATTTGTGTTTTGTTAACTGCTATGCATGTGATTTCAGTTAAACTCATCTTCAAAACACTGGTTTAACCTAACTCTCTGTAAATGCAGGAGGTAATTAAAGTTTCAAAGTTAAGTAAGATACTTGTTTGGGTGGCTGCTATACACTTGCTTTCAATCACAATGTCAAAACCCTGCTTTTACTATGCCAATGCTGCTGTTTCTTCACTATGAAAATCTATGTAAGTTTCATTCTTTTGCTGCTATGTACGTGTTTTCACTTACAATCAACTTCAAAACACTGCTTTTCCCTAATGCTGGTTGAATGCAATCAATTCTTCAGTTTAGAAAACCAATAAAGAAACTTGTTTCATTGACTGATTTTCACGTTTTCACTCAAAATCAACTTCAAGACACTGGTTTCACCTACCTCTCTGTGAATAAAGGAGGTGCTTCAAGTTTGAAAGGGAAGTAAGATACTTGTTTGTTTGGCTGCTATGTCATTGCTTGCATTCAGAATGCCAACACACTGCTTTTTCATAATGCTGAGGAATACATTACTTTTTTACTTTACAAGTCTCAATAAGATTTGTGTTTATTTGCTGCTATGCATATGTTTTCACTTGCAATTATCTTCAAAACACTGGTTTTGCCTAACACGCTGTGAATGCAGTAGGTACTTCAGCTTTGAAACGTATTAAGATACTTGTTTGTTTGGCTGCTATGCACTATTTTCACTCACAGTGTAAAACCCTGCTTTTACTTAATGCTATGCCAAAGCAGTAGTTTCCCACTTTTCAAATCTAAGTGAGATTTGTGTTTTGTTTGTTGCGATGCCTGTGTTTTCACTTAAAATCATCTTCAAAACACTGGTTTTTACCTAAAGACTCTGAATACAGGAGGTAATTGTGATTTGAAATTACAGGTTTTTTGGCTGCTATGCACTTGCTTCCCTCACAATCAATGTGAAGACACTGCATTTACCTAATGCTATGCCAATGCAGTATTTTCTTCACTTTTCTAGTTTAAGTATGATTTGTGTTTTCTTTCCTGCTATGCATGTGTTTTCACTTAAAATCATCTTCAAAACACTGGTTTTACATAACAGGCTGTGAATTCAGTGTGTAATACAACTTAGAAGGGTAAGTAAGATAGTTTGTTTGGCTGCTATACACTTGCTTTCACCCACAATGTCAAAACCCTGCTTTTTCTATGCCGTTGCTGCAGTTTCTTCACTTTGGAATTCTAAGCAAGTTTCTTTCTTTTGCCACTATGCACGTGTTTTCACTCACAATCAACTTCCAAACACTGCTTTTCCCTAATGCTGGTGAATGCAGTCAATTCTTCAGTTTAGTAAACCATTAAAGAATCTTGTTTCATGGCTGCTTTGCACATGTTTACACTTAAAATCACCTTCTAGACACTGCTTTCAACTAACTGTGAATGCAGGAGACACTTCAAGTTTGAAAGATAAGTAAGATACTTGCTTGTGTGGCTGCTATGCATGAGTTTGTTCACAATGTAAAAACACTGCTTTTACCTAATGCTATGCCAATGAAGTAGTTTCTCACCTTTCAATCTAAGTTAGAATGGTGGTTTTTTTGCTGCTATGCATGTGTTTTCACTAAATCATCTTGTAACACACTGGATTACCCAACACTGTGAATGCAGAGGTACTTCAAATTTGAAACATAGTAATATACTTCTTTGTTTGGTTGCTATACACTTCCTTTCACTTATAATTAATGTAAAAACACTGCTTTTACCTAATGATATGCAGTAATTTCTTCACTTTTGAAATCTAATAAAGATTTGTGTTTTGTTTGCTGCTATGCATGTGTTTTCACTTAAAATTTTTGAAAACACTGGTTTTACCTAACGTTCTGTGAATGCAGGAGAGAATGCGTTTGAAAATTATGTAAGACACTTGTTTGTTTGGCTACTATACACTTGCTTTCATTCAAAATATCAAAGCCCTGATTATACTATGCCAATGCTGTGGTTTCTTCACTTTAGAAATCTAAGTTAGTTTCTTTTTTCTGCTGCTATGCATGTATTTTCACTTACCATCAACTTCAAAACACTGCTTATCCCTAATGCTGTGTGAAAGCAGTCAGTACTTCAGTTTAGAAAACCAATAAAGAAACTTGTTTCATTGCCAGCTTTGCACAAGTTTTCATTTAAAATAAACTTCTAGACACTGGTTTCACCTAACTCTCTGTGAATGAAGGAGTTACTTTAAGTTTCAAAGGTAAGTAAGATACTTGTTTTTTGGCTACTATGCACTTTCTTTCACTGACTATGCCAACACACTGCTTTTTCCTAATGCTACCCCAATGCACTACAATCCTTTCTTTCAAAATATTGATGATTTGTGTTGTATTTGCTGCTATGCATGTGTTTTTATGTACAATTATCTTCAAAACAATAGTTTTACCTAACACACTGAGAATGCAAGAGGAACTTCAACCTTGATACGTGAGTAAGATACATGTTTGTTTGGCTGCTATGCTCTTGCTTCACTCACAATCAATGTAAAAACCCTGCTTTTACCTAATGCTATGCCATTGCAGTAGTTTCTTCACTTTTGAAATCTAAGTAAAATTTGTATTTTGTTTGCTGCTATGCATGTGTTCTCATTTAAAATCATCTTCCAAACACTGGTTTTTCCTAACACGCTGTGAATGCAGGAGGTAATTCAAGTTTGAAAGTTAAGTAAGATAGTTTGTTTACCTGCTGTACACTTGTTTTCACTCACAATGTCAAAACCCTGCTTTTACTATGCCAATGCTGCAATTTCTTCACTTTGGAATCTAAGTAAATTTCTTTCTTTTGCTGCCATGTACGTGTTTTCACTTACAATCAACTTCAAAACAATTCTTTTACCAATGCTGGGTGAATGCAGTCAATTCTTCAGTTTAGAAAACCAATAAAGAAACTTGTTTCATTGCCTGATTTGCATGTGTTTTCAATTGAAATCAACTTCAAGACACTGGTTTCACCTAACTCTCTTTGAATGCAGGCAATACTGCAAGTTTGAAAGGTAAGTAAGATACCTGCTAGTTTGGCTGCTATGCATTTGTTTTGATCACAATGTTAAAACATTGTTTTTACCTAATGCTATGCCAATGCACTAGTTTCTTCACTTTTCAAATCAAAGTAAGATTTGTGTTTTTTTGGCTGCTATGCATGAGTTTTCACTTAAAATCATTTCAAACACTGGTTTACCTTACACTCTGTGAATACAGGAGGTGCTTCAAATTTGAAACGTAAGTAAGATACTTGTTTCTTTGGCTGCTATGAACTTGTTTTCACCTACAATTAATGTAAAAACACTGCTTTTACCTAATGCTATGCCAATGCAGTATTTTCTTCACTTTTCAAATCTAAGTGAGATTTTTGTTTTGTTTGCTGCTATGCATGTGTTTTCACTTAAAATCAGCTTGAAAACACTGGTTTTACCTAACACTCAGTGAATTCAGGAGGTAATTGGAGTTTGAAAGTTAAGTAAGATACTTGTTTGTTTGACAGCTGTACCCTTCCTTTCACCCACAATGTTAAAACCCTGCTTTTCTTATGGCAATGCTGCACTTTCTTCACTATGGAAATCTAAGTAAGTTTCTTTCTTTTGCTGCTATGCACATGCTTTCACTTAAAATCAATTTCAAGACACTAGTTTACCTAACATTCTGTGAATGCAAAAGGTACTTTAACTTTGAAACTTAAGTAAGATACTTGTTTATTTGGCTTCTGTGTGCATGATTTCACTTACAATTAATTTATAACACTGTTTTTTCCCAATGGTACACCTAAGCAGTAGTTCCTTCACTTTTCAATTTTAAGTAAGATTTGTGTTTTGTTTGCTGCTATGCATGTGTTTTCACTTAAAATCATCTTAAAAACACTGTTTTTGCTTAACACTCTGTGAATCTAGGACGTAACGCAGGTTTGAAAGTTAAGTAAGATACTAGTTTGTTTTGGTGCTAAACACTTGTTTTCACTCAATGTCAAAACCCTGCTTTTACTATGCCAATGCTGCAGCTTCTTCACTTTGAAAATCTATGCAAATTTCTTTCTTTTGCTGCTCTGCACTTGTTTTCACTTACAATCAACTTCAAAACAGTGTTTATTCCTAATGCTATGTGAATTCAGTCAATTCTTCAGTTTAGAAAACCAATAAAGAAACTTGTTTTTTGGCTGCTTTGCACGTGTTTTCACTTAAAATCAACTTCAAGACACTGGTTTCACCTAACACTCTGAGAAAGAAGGAGGTACATCATGTTTGAAAGGTAATTAAGACACTTGTTTGTTTGGTTGCTATGCACTTGCTTTCACTCACTATGCCAACACACTGTTTTTTTCCTAATGCTACACCAATGAAGTAGTTTCTTCCCTTTTCAAATCTAAGTATGATATGTGTTTTCTTTGCTGCTATGCATGTTTTTTCACTTAAAATCATCTTCAACACACTGGTTTTGCCTAACACTCTGTGAATATAGGAGGTAACTCAAGTGTATTAGTCAGCCAAAGGGGTGCTAATGTGAAATACCCCAAATAGGTTGGTCTTTATAAAGGGTATTTATTTGGGGTAGAAGTCCACAGATACTAAGCCATAAAGCATTAAATTTCTTCTCTCACCACAGTCCATTTCCACGTGTTCGAGCTGCCAGGTGTTTGCAAGGGTTCTGGCTTCTGGGGTTCCACTCTTCCCGGGGCAGCATTTTTCTCCAGGCTTAGCTCCTGTTTCCTCCACAAGTTCAGGTGAACGGCTTGCTTCTCTTCTACTGGAGCCTTCTTTCCAACATCAAAATTGCTTATCAAAAGACTGCTTCAACTCTGTTCTTTGCTTTGCCTTTTATATTCAATTCCCCACCCACCAAGGAGTGGGGCTCAACTGGGCATGGCCCAGTCAATGCCCTAATCATAACCTAATCATACCCAGATTAACAGATCAGTTTACAAGCATGATCCAATTATATTTTTGGAATTCATAATTACATCAAATTCCCAACTCTTACATTCCACCCTCTGAATTCCAAAAATACATTACAATTCTCAAAAAAAAAAAAAAAAGTAACAATTCAGGTACAAAACCATATACTCATTTTAAAGAAATACAGTTTGACTTCAGGCAAAATTCTGCTGCTGTAGACCTCTGAAACTTACAAAACCATTTAATTGCCTCCAATACACAAATGGTAAGGCAAAAGATAAACATTTTCAATATCATAAGAAGAAATTGGGATATTAAACATGAGTTATGGATCGTCTACAGCTCAGTAAACTTCCAGGGCATCCTCCATTTGATTTCAATGTCTGAGAGTCATTTTTAAGAAGATGTTTTCTTTTCCTTGGGACCACATGGGATCCCACCCTTTCCACAGGCAGCCCAATGACCATTTTCTTGGTTCCACCCTCATCGAGCATCTGGGTGTTGACCAAGCTCCAGACCTCACCCTCCAAGAGTGTTGGGGTGATTGCCACAGCTTACCCAATCTTTGGGTTAGTCTTAGTCCCCCTAGTACAGTGAGGCGAAGATAACATTCCCCCTAAACTTTGGCATACAGGCTCAACCCTCTCAGAGCAACTAGTTGACCACCTGGCTTTCTTTAGTCTATGGGGGACAGGTACACCCCTCTTAAACCAATGGGGTGTTGACCTTAACCGCCCTAATTTTTGAGGAAATTGTTCCAACCTCTCTGCACCCTGGGGTGGCAAAACTTTTCCTGAACATAGGGTGGGGACATCCACCTTCTTCAACTGCTGGAGAAAACTCACCCTCTCTGCACCATGTGTCATCAAAACTTTCTCAGAACATTGGGTAAGAACCCACCCTCTTCAAATGCAGGGGAAAACTCACCCTCTCTATACACATAGGTGGGGCTCCTGTCTTGGCCCAAGGAGATGTCTTAAGTCCAGATCTCTGCTTCCACAGTTTTCTTCTTAAAGATGATTCTACTTCAATCTCTCCTTTCCGTGACCTTTTTTGTCCAAGCTGACAGTGATTTTGTTCATAGAGTATTCTCAAAAACTTTGTTGGTTTAGCATGCAGGAAGCAGGGGTCCAAGCCATCAGACAGTAAGACTTTCCACAAGTCTTTCCTAAATAACTGCATCTTCAATTCTGATTTACAAGTTCCAAGTTTAGTAAAGTCTTCAAATGGGGCATTTTCATCTGGGAATTTGATTTCCAGAAACTTGGAAGTTCCAGAATCAGTTTCTGTTTTCTTTGTTCTCAAAAGTTCAGTCCTTAAGTGTGTTTTGCTCATCTAGTATTTTGTTATAAGCTGCAAGGAGAAGCCAAATCATATTCTCCAACTTAACCTTGGAAAGTTCTTCAGCTAAATGCTCCAGTTGACCATTTTCAAATTCTGTCTTCCATATAACACCAGGAGTTAATCTTGTTAAGTTCTCTGCAACTTTAAAACATGGATCGCCCTTCCTCCAGTTCCCAATAATACTTTCATCATTTACTTCTAAGGTATCATAGAAAGTCTCTTTAGCATCCATACTGCTATCAACAGTTTCTTCAAAGTGATTTTGGCCTTTTCCATCAAGCATTTCACAATTCCTCCAAAAAAAAAAAAATACCCCTTACCCATTTTAAAACCATTCCAGCATTTTGGTATATGCAAAAGCACTTCCCCACTCCTTGGTACCAAATTCTGTATTAGCCAGCCAAAGGGGTGCTAATGTGAAATACCAAAAATGGGTTGGTCTTTATAAAGGGTATTTATTTGGGTTAGAAGTCCACAGATACTAGGCCATAAAGCATTAGTTTCTTCTCTCACCACAGTCCATTGCCACGTGTTAGAACAAGACACCTGCCAGGCATTTGACAGGTTTCAGGCTTCTGGGTTTCCTCTCTTCCCGGAGCTGCATTTCTCTCCGGGCTTAGCTCCTGTTTCTTCCACAAGTTCAACTGTAGACAATTAGGTGAACGGCTTGCTTCTCTTCTCCTGGGGCCTTCTTTCCAACATCAAAACTGCTTATCAAAAGACTGCTTCAACTCTGTTCTTTGCTTTGCCTTTTATATTCAATTCCCCACCCACCAAGGGGTTGGGGCTCAACTGGGCATCACCCAGTCAATGCCCTAATCATAACCTAATCATGCCCAGGTTAACAGATCAGTTTACAAGCATGATCCAATTATATATTTGGAATTCATAATTACATCAAATTCCCAACTGTTACATCAAGTTTGATAGTTAAGTAAGATACATGTTTGTTTGGCTGCTATACACTTGTTTTCACTCACAATGTCAAAACCCCGTTTTTACTATGCCAATGCTGCAGTTTCTTCACTTTGGATATTTCAGTAGATTCCTTCTTTCTTTGTCTTTTAGGCACATGTTTTCTCTTACAATCCACTGGAAAACACTGCTTTTCCCTAACTCTGTGTGAATCCAGTCAATTCTTCAAGTTGGAAAACCAATAAAGAAACTAGTTTCATTGGCTGCTTTTGGTGGATTTTCACTTAAAATCATCTTCAAAACACTGGTTTCCCCTAACTCTTGGCGAATGCAGGAGCTGCTTCAAGTTTGAAAGTTAAGTTAGATACTTTTTTGTTTGGCTGCAATGCACGTGCTTTTACTCACTTTGCAGAAACACTGCTTTTAAATAATGCTACGCCAATGCAGTAGTCATCTTACTTCACAAATCTCAATAAGATTTGTGTTATATTTGCTGCTATGCATGTGTTTTCACTTACAATATTTTTTAAACTCTGGTTTTATTTAACACGCTGTGAATGCATGAGGAACTTCAACCATGAAACGTAAGTAAGAAACATTTTTGTTTGGCTGCTATGCACTTGCTTTCACGCACAATCAATGTAAGAACCCGCTTTTACCTAATGATTTGCCAATGCAGTAGATTATTCACTTTTTAAATCTAAGTAGATTTTTGTTTTGTTTGCTGCTATTCATATGTTTTCACTTAAAATCCTCTTCAAACACTGGTTTTACCTAACATTCTATGAATGCAAGAGGTAATTCCACCTTGAAAGTTAAATAAGATACTTGTTTTTTGGCTGCTACACACTTTCTTTCAACCACAATGTCAAAAGCCTGCTTTTACTATGTCAATGCTGCAGTTTGTTCACTTTGGAAACCTAAGTAAGAGTCTTTCTTTTGCTGCTATGCAAGTGTACTCACTTACAATCAACTTCAAAACACTGTTTTCTCTAACTCTGGGTGAATGCAGTCAATTCTTCAGTTTCTGTGAATGCAGGAGATACTTTTAGTTTGAAAGGGACATAAGATACCTGTTTGTTTGGCTGCTATGCACTTGCTTTCAATCACTATGCCAACACATTGCTTTTTCCTAATGCTATATCAATACAGTAGTGTTTTTACTTTACAAATCTCAATAAGATTTGTGCTTTATTTTTTAGTATGCATGTGTTTTCACTTAAAATTATCTTCAAACCCTGGTTTTACATAACATGCTCTAAATGCACCAGGTTATTCAGCTTAGAAACGTAAGTTAGATACTTGTTTGTTTGGCTGCTATGCACTTGCATTTGCTCACTATGCCAACACACTGCTTTTACTTATTGCTATGCCAATGAAGTAGTTTATTTACTTTACGAATCTAATTAAGGGTTGTGTTTTATTTGCTACTATGCATGTGTTTTCAGTTAAAATTATCTTGAAAACACTGGTTTTACCTAACACACTGTGAATGCAGGAGGTATTTCAACCTTGAATCATAAGTAAGGAACTTGTTGGTTGGGCTGCTATGCACTTGCTTTCACTCACAATCAATGTAAAAACACTGCTGTAACCTAATGCTATGCCAATGCAGTAGTTTGTTCACTTTTCAAATATAAGTAAGATTTGGGTTTTGTTTGGTACTCTGCATGTGTTTTCACTTACAATCAACTAATCACTGCTTTTCCTTAATGCTGAGTGAATGCAGTCAATTCTTCAGTTTAGAAATCCATTTAAGAACCTGTTTCATTGCCTGCTTTGCATGAGTTTTCACTTAAAATCAGCTTCAAGACACTGGTTTCATGTAACACTCTGTGAATGCGGGAGGTACTCCTAGTTTGAAAGGTAAGTAAGATAGTTCTTTGTTTGGCAACTATGCACTTGCGTTTTCTAAAATGTCAACACACTGCTTTTTCTTAATGCATGCCAATCAGTAGTTTCTTTACTTCACAAAACTAAAAATGATTTGTGTTTTATTTGTTGCTATGCATTTGTTTCCACTTACAATTATCACTTACAATTATCTGCAAAACACTAGTTTTACCCAACATGCTGTGAATGCAGAAGGCAGTTCAGCCTTGAAACATAAGTAAGATACTTGTTTTTTTGGCTGCTATGCACTTGCTTTCACTCACTATGCCAATACACTGCTTTTTCCTATTGCTACACCAATGCAGTAGTTTTTTTAAAAATCTCGATAAGATTTCTGTTTAATTTGCTGCTCTACATGGTTTTTCACTTAAAATCAACTTGAAAACACTTGTTTTACCTAAGACTCTGTTAATGCAGGAGTTAATTTAACTTATGAAGCCCAAGGACACTTCCGTGTATGTGGAGACTGTTAAGTGCATGTAGCCCATTGACACATGCGGAGCCCATGAATCCTGTTGCGCCTGTGGAGACTGTGGTGCCCATTGAGCCTGGAGGAGACTTACAGGACTTAGAGCCTGTGTATTGTGTGGAGCCAATGGAGCTGGTGGAACCCATGGAGTTGTAAAGGATTGTAGCATGGAGCGGGGGAGCCCATGAGGCCCATGGGGATCGTGGGTGTTGTTTAGGCTAGTGGAAGTTGTGCAAACTGTTGAGCCAATGGAGTCCATAGATCTGATGGTGTCCTGGAATCCATGGAGACTGAGGATCCCATTGAGATTTTGAACCACAAGGAGGCTTGTGGAGCCTGTGCAGTCCCATGAAATCCAGGGAGACTGTGAATTATGTGAGAACATAGAGGCCTGTGGAACTCATGCATTTGATGGAATCCATGGAGGCTATGAAAAAGGTGGTGGCCTGTGGAGACTGTGCAGGCCTGAGGACCCTGTGGAGCTCATGGTATCTCTGCAAGCATGGGGAGCCTGTGGAGCCCATGGAGGCCTTTGGAGCTTATATATATATATAGACACCATGGAGCCTATGGCAATTATGCAGGCCTGTGGGACATCTGGAGCCTGTGAAGCCACTGGAGCTCATGGAGCTCATAGAACGATGGAGCCTCTGTAGCCTACTAGGCCTATATATATCATGGAGGTAATGGAGCCTGTGCAGTTTCATTGTGCTGCCAGAGCCTGTTGAGTCCATGGAGATATGTGGCTCCCATGTTGCCCATGGAGGTTATGTAAGCCCCTGAAGCCTCTGTAAGCTGTAGAGCCTGAAGAAGCTGAGTATCATGTGGAGGCCTGAGGTGTCTTTTGAGACCATTTTGGACCATCGAGCCTATGAATCCTGTGCAGGTGCACGGAACCTATGGAGACTGGGGAGCCTCTGGAGATTGTGCAGCCACATGGGTGCCATGGAGCCTTTGGATATCATGGAGCCCATGGAGCATGCATTGCCCCTGGAGGCCTGTGGTGCCACTTCAGGCCCATGGAGTCTATTGAGCCTTTGAAATCTTTGGAAACCATGCAGCCTGTGCTGGTCCATGGAACATGTGGAGCCTATAGAACCTGTGGGGTCAGTGGAGCATGTGGAGAAGGTGAATACCCATGGATGCTGTGGAGCATGTCTAGCCTCTGGAGGCCATGGAGCCTGTGGAGCCTGTAGAGGCCTATAGACCCCATGGGGCCTATGACAACTGTGCAAGCCTGTGGACCTTAGGGAGCCTGTGGAGCCACTGGAGCTTATAGAAGCCATGGAACTCATGGAGCATGTGGAGCCTGCAGAGGCTGTAAATCTCATGGAGGCTGGGCAGTCCTATGGTGCTGGCAGAGCCTATTGAGGCCATTGAGGAATACGTACCCCATGGAGCCAATGGAGGTTCTATAAGCCCAGGAAGCCTGTGGAGGTGAAAGAATCTGAATAAGCTGAGGATCATGTGAATGCTTGTTGTGTTTGTGGGGCCCATTTTAGGCCGTGGAGCTTCTGAGGACTGCGCAGGCTCATGGAGCCTGAGGAAATTGGGTAATTTCTGGAAACTGTAAAGCCACATAGATGCCATGGAATCCTTGGAGGGCATGGAGCCCATGGAGCATGCATGACCCTGGAGGACTGTGGAGCTGTTGCACGCCCATGGAGCCTGTTGAGCCTTTGAAGCACTTGGAGGCCATGCAGCCTGTGCAGGCTCATGGTGCTGGGAGAGAATGTTGAGGTCATGGAGGAATATGGATACCATGGAGCCCATGGAGGTTATATAGGCCCATGAAGCCTGTGGATTCTGTAGTGTCTGAAGAAGCTGAGGATCATGTGGCTGCCTGTGAATTTGGTGGGGCCCATTTTGGGCCAGGGAGTCTTGAGGCCTGTGTAGGCTCCTGGAGCCTGAGGAGACTGGGGAGCTTCTGGAAACTGTGAGGCCACATGGATGCCATGGAGGCCTTGGAGGTCATGTAGGCCATGGAACAATTATTGCCCCTGAGTCCTGTGCAGCCTCTGTAAGCCCATGGAGCCTGTTGATCCTTTGAAGCCCTTGGAGATCTTGCAGCCTGTACGAGCCCATGTAGCCTATGGAGCCTGTGGAGCCTGTGGAGACTGCAGAGCCTGTGGAGCGAATGGAGCCAGTGGTGTCAGTGCATACCCATGGAGCCTGTGGAGCACATTCAGACGATGGAACCTGTGGAGCCCATGGAGAATGTAGAGTCCTGTGGAGCCTGTGAAGTCCTATGGCATTGTTGAGGCCATAGCGACCATGAATCTGTAAAGACTGGAGTTCACAAAGCTCTAGTAATCCTTGAAGCCTGTGCAGGTAGAGGGAGTTTTGTAGCCTCTACAGGCCTCTGGATCCTTTGGAGCTCATCGAGCCCATGGGGCCCATGCGACTGTTGAGGTATGGACTCCAAGGACAATACAGAGAATGGGGTATATGTTAAGGACATGTAGCCCTTTGATATCTGTGAAACCCATGGAGTCTGTTGAACCTTTGTAGACTGTGGCACCCATTGAGGCCTTTGGACACTGTACAGGCCATAGATCCTGTGGATTATGTGGAGCCAAAGGAGATTGTGGAACCCATGAAGTCGCAAAGGACTGTGGAGCCCCAGGGAGACAATGGAGCCCGTGGATAATGTGTAGACCTGTGGAACATGTGCAATGTGTGAAGCCCATGGATTCTTTGGAGCTATTGGACTTTGTGGAAGCCATGGAGATCAGGGAGCCTATGGAGATTCTGGAGCCCAAGGAGGCCTGTGGAGCCTGGGCAGTCCCATGAATTTCAGGGAGACTGTGAAACTTGTGTGTATATAGAGTCCTGTGGAATCCATGGAGCTGATGGAGCCCATGGAGGCTGTGAAACCCATGGAGGTCTGTGGAGCCTGTGCAGGCCTCAGGACCCTGTGGAGACCATGGTAACTCTGAAGGCCTGGGGAACCTGTGGAACCCGTGGAGGCCTGTGGAGCATTGAAAGGCTTATAGACCCCATGGAGCCTATGGTACCTGTGCAGGCATGTGGAGCATGTGGAGCCTGTGGAGCCACTGTAGCTCATGGAGCCCATCGAACCCATGGAGTATATCGAGACTGCAGAGTGTATATCTAATGGAGGCCATGGATCCTGTGCTGGCTCATGTTTCTAGCGGAACCTGTTGAGGCCATGGAGGAATGTGGATCTCTTCAAGCCCATGTTGGTTATGTAGGTAGGCCCATGAAGCCTGTGGATATTGTGGAGTCTGAGGAAGCTGAGGATCATGTGGAGGCCTATGGAATCTGAGGACCCCATTTTGGGCCATGGAACCTGTGAGGCCTGTGCTGGCTCATGAAGCCTGTGGAGACTGAGGAGCCTGCAGATACTCAGTGAAAACTCATGCATCGGAGCAAATGAAACACCAACCTTATTTAAATATGTAAAGTGACAAAACCACTGCATTGGTGTAGAATTAGGTAAAAGCAGTGATTTTACATTGTGAGTAAAACCAAGTGCAGAGCAGTCAAACAAACAAGTATCTTACTTACCTTTCAACCTGAAGTACCTCCTGCGTTCACAGAGAGTTAGGTGAAACCATGGAGTTGAAGTTAATTTTAAGTGTAAACACGTGCAAAGCAGCCAATGAATCATGTTTCTTTATTGGTTCTCTAAATCAAAGAACTGACTGCATTCACCCAGTGTTAGGAAAAAGCAGGATTAAGAGGTTGATTGTAGGTGTAAACTCATGCACAGTGTTAAAAGAAACACCAATCTTACTTGTATTTGAAAAGTGAAGGAACTACTGCATTGGCATAGCATTAGGTAAAAGGAGTGTATTGACATAGTGAATGAAAGGAATTGCATAGCAGCCAAATAAACAGGATCCTATTTACCTTTCAAACTTGACATACCTACTGCATTCACAGAGAGTTAGCTGAAACCAGTGTATTTAATTTGATTTTAAGTGCAAACATGTGCAAAGTAGCCAATGAAACAAGTTTCTTTATTGGTTTACAAAACTGAAGAATTGACTGCATTCACCCAGCGTTAGGGAAAAGCAGTGTTTTGAAATTGATTGTAAGTGAAAACACGTGCATAGAAGCAAAAGAAAGAAGAATCATTCTTAGATTTCCAAGGGGAAGAAACTGCAACATTGGCATGATCAAAGCAGTGTTTTGACATTGGATGTATGTGAAAAAAAGGGCATAGCAGTGAAGGAAAGAAGTATCTTATATACTTTACAAAAGTGAAGAATATCTGCATTGGCATAGCAATAGCTAAAAGAAGTGTTTGACATTGTGAGAGAAAGCAAGAGCATAGCAGCCAAACAAACAAGTATATTACTTAAATTTCAGAGTTGAATTACTTCCTGCATTCACAGAATGTTATATAAAATCAGTGTCTTGAAATTGATTTTAAGGGAAAGCACATGCAAAGCAGCAAATAAAAGACAAATCTTACTTAAATGTGAAAAGTGACAAAACTAAGTCATTGGCATAGCATTAGGAAAAAGCATTATGTTTTCATAGTGAGTGAAAACAAGTGAATAGCAGCCAAACAAGCAAGTATCTTACTTACTTTCAAACTTGAAATACCTCGTGCATTCACAGAAAGTTAGGTGAAAGCAGTGTCTTGAATTTGATTGTAACTGTAAACACGTGCAGAGCAGCCAACGAAATAAGATTCTTCACTGGTTTTCTAAACCAAAGAACTGACTGCATTCACCCAGCATTAAGGAAAAACAGTGTTTTGAAGTTCATTGTAAGAGAAAACTCGTGCATAGCAGCAAAAGAAAGAATAATTTTACTTAGATTTCCAAAGTGAAGAAATTGCAGTATTGGCATAGTAAGAGAGGCATTTTGACATTCTGAGTGAAAGCAAGGGAATAGCAGTCAAACAAACAAGTATCTTTACTTAACTTTCAAACTTGAATTACCTCCTACAATCACAGAATGCTAGGTAAAACCAGTGTTTTGAAGATGATTTTAAGTGAAAACACATGCATGGCAGCAAACAAATCACAAATCTTACTTAGATTTGAAAAGTGAAGAAACTACTGCATTGGCAAAACTTTAGGTAAAAACAGTGTTTTTACATTGATTGTAAGTGAATGCAAGTGCATAACAGCCAAACAAGTATCTTACTTGGGTTTCAAAGTTGAAATACCTCCTGCATTCACAGCATGTTAGGTAAACCAGTGTTGTGTAGATAACTGTAAGCGCAAGCACAGCAGCAAATAAAACACAAAAGTTACTTAGATTTGAAACGTGAAGAAAGGAATGCATTGGCATAGCATTAGGAAAAAGCAGTTGTTTTACATTGATTGTGAGTGAAAACAAGTGCATAGCAATCAAACAAACAAGTATGTTACTTACAACACAAAGTTGAAGTATCTCCTGCATTCACAGAGTGATAGATAAAACATTGTTTTGAAGATGATTGAAGTGAAAATACATCATAGCAGCCAATGAATCACAAATCTTATTTAGAGTTGTAAAGTGAAGAGACCACTGCATTGGTATAGCTTTAGGTAAGAGCAGTGTTTTGACATTGTGAGAAAAAGCAGTGCACATCAGCCACACAAGCAAGTGTCTTACTTACCTTTCAAACTTGAAGTATCTCGTTCATTCATACAGAGATAGGTGAAACAGTGTCCTGAAGTTGATTGTAACTGAAAACACGTACAAAGCAGCCAATGAAAGAAGTTTTTTCATTGGTTTTCTAAACCAAAGTACTGACTGCATTCATCCAGCATTATAGAAAAACAGTGTTGTGAAGTTCATTGTAAGAGAAAACACGTGCATAGTAGCAAAAGAAAGAAGAATCTTCCTTAGATTTCCAAAGTGAAGAAATTGCAGCATTGGCATAGAAAAAGCAGGGTTTTGACATAGTGAGTGAAATCAAGTGTATAGCAGACAAAGAAACAAGTATCTTATTTAACTTTCAAACTTGAATTACCTCCTGCATTCACAGCGTGTTTGCTAAAAGTAGTTTTGAAGATAATTGTAAGTGAAAACACAAGCAAAGCTGCAAATAAATCACAGAATTTACTGAGATTTGAAAAGTGAAGAAACTACTGCATTGCCATAGCATTAGGTAAAAGCAGTGATTTTACATTGATTGTGAGTGAAAGGAAGTGCATAACAGCCAAACAAACAAGTACCTTACTTATGTTTCAAAGTTAAAGTACCTCCTGCACTTAATCTTCCAGATGAATTTGGTAATTACCTTCTCTAATTTTGTAAAGAAAGCTGTTCAGATTTTCACTGGTATTGCATTGAATTTATAAATCAGTTTGGGTAAGATTGACATCTTCACAATATTTATTCTTCCAATCCATGAACACAGGATGTCTTTCCATTTGTTTAGGTCTTATTAAATTTATTTTTACATTGTTTTGTAATTTTATGCATATAGGTCCTGTACTTGTTTTGTTAAATTAAATCCTAGGCATTTGAGTCTTTTGTTGATATTGAAAATGGAATTTTCCTCCTGATTTGCTCCTCAGATTGTTCAGTACTAGTGTACAAAACATTACTGATTTTTGCGTGTTGATCTTGTATCCTGCCACATTTTTGAACACATTTATTAGTTCAAGTACCTTTGTCATGGATACTTAAGGATTTTCTAAGTACAGGATAATGTCATCCACAAACGGTAAGAGTTTTACTTCCTCTTTTCCTAATTGGACGCCTTTAATTTTTTTGTTTCCTCTAATTGCCCTAGATAGAACTTCTAGTACAATGTTGAATAACAATGGTGACAGTGGGCATCCTTGTCTTATTCCCGATCTTAGAGGGAAAGTTTTCAACCTTTCCCCATTGAGTGTGATGTTGGCTGTGGGTTTTTCATATATGCCTTTTATCATATTGAGGAATTTTCCTTTTATTCCTATCTTTTGAATATTTTTATCAAAAACGGATGTTGGATTTTGTTGAATGCCTTTTCTGCATCTATTGAGATGATCATGTGGTTTTATTCCTTCAATTGTTAATGCAGTGTATTACATTGATTGATTTTCTTATGTTGAACCAGCCTTGCATACCAGGAATAAATCCTACTTGGTCGTGATGTATAAGTCTGTTGATATGCTGTTGGATTCTATTTGCAAGTATTTTGTTGAGAATTTTTGCATCTATGTTCATTAGAGAGATTGGTCTGTAATTTTATTTTCTTGTGCAGTCTTTATCTGGCTTTGGTATTAGGGTGATGTTAGCTACATAAAATGTGTTGGGTAATTTTCCCTCCTCTTCAATTTTTTGGAAGAGTTTAAACAGGATTGGTGTTAATTCTTTTTGAAATGCTTGGTAGAATTCACCTGTGAAGCCATTTGTTCCTGGATATTTTTTCTGTGAGATTTTGGATGACGGATTCAATATCCTTAATCATGATTTGTTTAAGTTCTTGTATTTCTTGTAGCGTAAGTGTAGGTTGTGTTTAATTTCCTGCTATGCATGGAATCACCTTCAAAGCACTGGTTTTATGTAATACTCTGTGAATACTTTAGGTACTTCAACTTTGAAAGTTAAGTAAGCTACTGTTTACCCTGGCTGCTGAACACTAGCCTTCACTCACAATGTCAAAAGCCTGCTTTTTCCTAATTCTATGCCAATGCAGTGGTTTCTTCAGTTTTCAAATCTATGCAGGGTACTCATTTCAATGGGAGCTATGCACTTCTTGGAGTTACAATCAAGTTCAAACTTCTGGATTTAACCAAAATTTCTGTAAATCCTGAAGGTTCTTCATGTATGTAAAGTAAAAAAGATACTCATTTCCTTGGCTGCTCTGCCCTTGTTTTCACTTACAACCAATGTCAAAACATTGCTTTTTCTATGCCAATGCTGCAAATCTGTTTAAGTTTCTAATTCCTTTGGCTGGTAAGCACATGTTTTCACTTACAATCAACTTCAAAGCAATGCTTTTCCCACTGCTCA
The DNA here is from genome assembly GCA_026826555.1 of Tolypeutes matacus. NCBI lineage: Eukaryota > Metazoa > Chordata > Mammalia > Cingulata > Chlamyphoridae > Tolypeutes > Tolypeutes matacus. The sequence continues at coordinate 138,927 of JAKSZT010054075.1, read as the reverse complement.
GAGAATGCAGTCATTTCTTCAGTTTAGAAAACCAATAAAGAAACTTGTTTAATTCTCTGCTTTACAAGTATTTTCACCTACAATCAACTTCAAGACTCTGGTTTCACCTAATTCTCTGAGAATGCTGGAGGTACTTCAATTTTGAAATGTAAGCAAGATAATTGTTTGCTTTGCTACTATGCACTTGCTTTCACTCACAATCAATGTTAAAACACTGATTTCACCTAATGCTATGCCAATGCAGTTTTTTCTCCAGTTTTAAAAACTAAGCAAGATATTCATATTATTGGCACATCTTCACTTTGTTGGAGTTATAATCACCTTAAAAACCCAGATTTTATTATAAAACTCTGTGAATCCATGATCTTCTTCACGTATGTAAAGTAATAAAGATACTTGTTTCCGTACCTGCTATGCCTTTGTTTTCACTTCCAACTAATGTCAAACCACCACTTTAACCTAATGGTATACCAATGTCGTAGTTTCCTCGCTTTTGAAATGTAATAAAAATTTGTGTTTCATTTACGCTATGTATGTGTTTTCACTTAATATCACCTTCAAAACACTAGTTTTAACTAAAACTGTGAATTCACGGGGTACTTAATCTTTGAATGGTAAGTAAGATACTTGTTTCCTTGACTGCTATGCAATTGCTTTCACTCACAATGTCAAAAGCAGTCTTTTATCTAATGCTCTGCCAATGAAGGAGTTCTTCACTTTTCTAAAGTAAATAAGATATTTCTTTCCTTGGCTGGTATGAACTTGTTTTCACATTCAACCAATGTCTAAACACTGCTTTTTCTATTACAATGCAGCAGTTTCTTCAGTTTGAAATCTTAGGAAGATTCTACTTTCTTTTACTGCTATGCATGTTTTCACTTACAATCAACTTCAAGTCACTACTTTTCCCTAAAGCTCAGTGAATGCAGTTGATTCTTCAGTTTAGAGAACCAAAAAAGGAGCTTGTTTCATTGGCTGCTTTGCACGTGTTTTCACGTACAATCAACTTCAAGACACTGTTACACCTAACACTCTGTGAATGCAGTAGTTACATCAAGTTTGAAAGGAAACTAAGATACTTGTGTGTTTGGCTGCTGTGCACTTGCTTTCACTCACAATCAATGTCAAAACAATGGTTTTACCAATGTTATGCTAAAGCAATGTTTTTTTCAGGTTTCAAAACTAAGCAGGATACACATTTCATTGGCAGCTATGCACTTGCTTGGAGTTACAATCAAATTCACAATCCTGATTTTAACCTAAAACTGTGAATCCAGGAGGTTCTTCACGTTTGTATAGCAAGATTTTTTTTCCTTGGCTCTGTTTCCTTGTTATCACTTACAATCAATGCCAAAAATATGCTTTTACATAATGCTATGCCAATGTAGTAGTTTCTTCACTTTTGATATCTAAGTAAGATTTCTATTTCATTTGCTGCTATGCATGTGTTTTCACTTACATTCACATTCAAACCACTGTTTTACCTAACACTCTGTGAATTCACAAGGTACTTCATCTTTGAAAGGTAAGTAAGATTCTTGTTTCCCTGGCTGCTATGCAATTGCTTTCACTCAAAATGAGAAAAAACCAGCTTTTACCTAATGCTCTGCCAATGCAGGATTTCTTCTCTTTTTTAAAGTAAATAAGATATTTCTTTCATTGCCTGGTATGCACTTGTTTTCACATACAACCAATGTCTAAACACTGCTTTTTCTATTCCAATGCAGCAGGTTCTTCAGTTTGAAATCTTAGGAAGATTTTACTTTCTTTCAGTGCTATGCACGTGTTTTCACTAACAATCAACTTCAAAGCAATACCTTTCCCTAATGCTCAGTGAATTTTGTTTGTCCTTCACTTTATAGAACCAATAAAGAGACTTGTTTCATTGGCTGCTTTGCATGTGTTTTCACTTACAATTCACTTCAAAACACTGGTTTAACTTGACTAACCATCTGTGAATGCAGGAGGTACTTAAAGTTTGAATGTTAAGTAAGATACTTGTGAGTTTGGCTGCTATGCACTTGCTTTTACTCACAATCAATGTCATAACACGGCTTTGATCTAATGCTTTGCCAATGCCATGTTTTCTGCAGTTTTAAAATCTAAACAGATACTCATTTCATTGTCAGGTATGCACTTGCTTGGAGATACAATCTACTTCAAAATCCTGGTATTAACCAAAATCTCTGTGAATCCAGGAGGTTCTTCACTTTTGAAACATAAGAAAAATACTTGTTTCCACTGCTGCTATGCCCTTGTTTTCACTTACAACCAATGTCAAAACATCACTTTTACCTAACGGTATGCCAATGCAGTAGTTTTCTTTAGAAGTCTATGTCAGATATGTGTTTCTTTTGCTGTTATGCATGTGTTTTCATTTACAATCACCTTCAAAACACTTGATTTATCTAACACTCTGGGTTATCACGTGGTACAATATCTTTGATAGGTAAGTAATATCCTTGTTTCCATGGCTGCTATGCAAATGCTTTCACTCACAGTATCAAACCCTGCTTTTACCAAATGTTCTGCCAATGCAGAGGTTCTTCACTTTTGTAAAATAAAGGAGATATTTCTTTCCATGTTTGCTTTGCACTTGTTTTCACATACAACCAATGTCAAAACACTGCTTTTTCTATGTCAATGCAGCAGTTTCCTCACTTTTGAAATCTAAGGATAATTCCAGGTCATTTTGTAGCTCTGCACGTGTTTTCACTTAAAATCATCATCAAAGTACTGCTTTTTCCTAACACTCGGTGAATGCTGTCTGTTCTTCACTTTGGAGAACCAATAAAGAAACTTGTTTCATTGGCTCCTTTTCACGTGTTTTCATTTACAATAAACTTCAAGACATTGGTTTCACCTAACTCTCTGGGGATGCAGGAGTTACCTCAAGTTTGAATGGTAGGTAAGATTTTTTTTTGGCTGCTATGCACTTGCTTTCACTTACAATAAATGTCAAAACAGTGCCTTTACATAATGCTATGCCAATGCAGTGGTTTCTTCAGTTTTCTAAACTAAGGAGGTTACTCATTTCATTGGCAGCTTTGCACTTGCTTGGAGTTACAATCAACTTCAAAATCCTTGTTTTCACCTAAAACTCTGGGAACCCAGGAGTTTCATCACATCTGTAAAGTAAGAAAGATATTTGGTCACTTGTCTGCTATGCCCTTGTTTTCACTTACAACCAATATCAAAACAACGCTTTTTCCTAATGCTATGCCAGTGCAGTAGTTTCTTCAATTTTGAAATTTATTTAAGGTTTGTGGTTTTTTTGCTGCTATGCATGAGTTTTCACTTACAATCACCTCCAAACCAGTGGTTTTGCCTAATGCATTGTGAATTCACGAGGTACTTCATTTTTGGAAGATGAGTGAGTACTTGTTTCCTTGGCTATTATGCAATTGCTTCCACTCACAATGTCAAAACCTGTCTTTTACCTAATGCTCTGCCAAAGCTGAAGATCTTCACTTTTCTGAAGTGAATATGATATTTCTTTCTTTGGCTACTATGCCCTTGTTTTCACTTACAACCAATGTAAAAACACCATTTTAATGTAACACTATGCTAATACAGTATTTTCTTCACTTTTGAAATCTAAGTAAGATTTGTGTTTCATTTGCTCTTCTGCATGTGTTTTCCTTAACAATCCCCTTCAAACTGCTGGTTTTACCTAAAACTCTGTTAATGCAGGAGGTACTTCATGTTTGAAAGGTAAGGGAGATATTTGTTTCCATGGCTGCTATGCAATTACTTTCTCTCACAATGTCAAACCCTGCTTTTACCAAATGCTCTTTCAATGCAGAGGTACTTCACTTTCTAATGTAAAAAAAATATTTCTTTACGTGGCTGCTTTGCACATGTTTTCACATACAATCCATATCAAAACACTGTTTTTTCTATTTCAGTGCAGCAGTTTCTTCAGTTTGAAATCTTAGGAAGATTCTACTTTCTTTTGCTGCTATGCATGTATTTTCATTAACAATGAAATTCAAAGCAATTCTTTTCACTAATGCTTGGTGAATGCAGTTGGTTCTTCACTTTAGATAACCAATAAAGAAACTTGCTTCATTGGCTGCTTTACACGAGTTTTCACTTAAAATGGACTTCAAGACAATGGTTTCACCTAACTCTCTGTGAATGCAGGAGGTACTTCTAGTTTGAAAGGTCAGTAATATACTTGTTAGTTTGCCTGCTGTTCACTTTCTTTCTCTATCAATCAATATAAAAACACTTTTATGCCAATACAGTGGCTTCTTCAGTTTTCAAACCTAAGCAGGATACTCATTTCATTGGGAGCTTTACAATTATTGGAGTTACAATCAACTTCAAAATCCTGGTTTTAACCTAAAGCTCTGAGTCCAGGAGGTTCTTCACGTTTTTAAGTAAGAAATATTCTTGTTTCCATCAGTGCTATGACCATGTTTCACTTAAAGCCAATGTCAAAACACTGCATTTACCTAATGCTGTGCCCCATACAGTACTTTATTTACTTTTGAAATCCAAATAAGATTTGTGTTTCATTTGCTGCTGTGCAAGTATTTTCACTTACAATCACCATCAGAACACTGGTTTTACCTAACACTCTGTGAATGCAGAAAGTACTTCAACTTTGAAAGGTAAGTAACATCGTTGTTTCCCTGGCTGCTATGCATTTGCTTTCACTCACAAGGTCAAAACCCTGCTTTTACCTAATGCTCTGCCAATGCAGAGGATCTTCATTTTTGTAAAGTAAATAAGATACTTCTTTCTTTGGTTGCTATGCCCTTGTTTTCACTTACAACAAATATCAACACACTGCTTTTTCTATGCCAATGCTGAAGTTCCTTCACTTTTGAAATCTAAGTAAGATTATAGTTTCTTTTGCTGCTATGCTGGTGTTTTCACTTATATTCAACTTCAAAGCACTGTTTCTTCCTAACACTCAGTGAATGGAGTCGGCTCTTCAGTTTAGAGAACTGATAAGGAAACTTTTTTCATTGCCTGCTTTGCACGTGTTTTCACTTACATTCAACTTCAATACACTGGTTTCACCTAACTGTGAATGCAGTGTGTACATCTGTTGATGATGGGCAGGATGAGGGGGGAGCGCTGGGAGGTAGTCGGCATTCCCGGGGGCCTTGACGGCGAGGGAAAGAATTATTGCGGAGACGAGGTGAGTATGCAGGGGGTGTTTTTATTGAGCAAGTGCACAACCTTTTATAAGCTAGGTAAGGGGTGGAGCAAGAGGCAGGGTGTAGAAGAGGAGGGAGTACGTGTTAGGCGGGGATTGGGCACAGTTGGTTGCTAGGGAGGGTTTGTTATTTGCGGAAGGCGGGAAGGTTTTGCGGGCACGGGAAAGTTTCACGGGCACGGGAACAGGGTAAGCTATTTTTTCAAAGAAGGCTAAATATAGGATCAGGCTAGTTTTTAGTTGTTAGTCAGCCATTTAGCTTCACATTTTTCTGGCTGCCTCCAACATCTCCTCCCTTTTGTTTTATTTGAGCCTTATATTGTATAGCTAGCTGAGGGAAGTAGAGGCCTCATTGTGTAAGGGTGCTCGTATCTGCAAATTTGCTATTTGCGAAGGAGGGTCTGTGCCTGTCTTAGGTCAGGGCTGTACCCTATCAGTCTTACCCGTCATTGGGAAACATGGCAGCAGAAGGCCATGTCACTGTCTTAGGTTGATTGATGGGTCAGTCCAGTTGCCCATCATTGGCTAGCCAGCCCAATGTTTTATTGAGCATTTTGCTCAGCTAGAATGAGCCCTTGTGCTAGTGAGGCGTGCTTCTCAGAGAACAGTTAGGTTGTATTCACTTTTAACCATCTCTTGCAGTGCTTTGCCTCACACTCAGCTGCTTAAAGGCGGGGAGGGTTGGAGGTTGTTGTTATTTATGGAGGGCAGAAACAATGCAGCTATGTTTGTTGGCCAGACTTTAGCCTGCCTTACCTTATTATGAGTTAGTAGCATTGGAAAGGAGCCCGGACTATCGGTGATGGAACAGGTGAGTGGCTGCTTAGTTTTGGAGAGCCGTGGCTATAGTGGTGGGGCTTAGGGCGAATGAAGTTTTGGAGGCGAGGTCTTGGACTGGAGGAAGCAGGAGTGGACGGCGTTGTGGGCGGGTGTTTAGAGCTGGATTTGCTTGAGTGCGAGGGCAGCAGGAGGAGCCGAGGTAACAGGCGGCACAGAACTGCCTTGGGGAGAATGGGCGGAGGTAGGCCGGGAGGATGAAAGGAGGGTGCTGCGGGAGGAACGGGTGTGGGGGGTTCCTCGGCAGTGGCGAGCCGCTGGTAGTGGACCTGTACAAATGAGGTGAAACTGGCATTAGCTTGATCTTTTGCGAGTTGAACGATCCTTTTGATGGCCCATGGTCCAACGGCCAGTGCAATGAGGAGAATGATTAGGGGGTCTAAAATAAGGAGAATGTAGGGGAGGAATCCTTGGAATCCCCAGGAGACACCTCCCTCCTGGGCTTCTCTCTCCTTTTTATGTGTTTCTAGCCCGGCTCTTACTTGGGCTAAATTGTCTTGGATGAGGCCCGAGTGATTAGCATAGAAACAGCATTCTTCACACAGGGCAGAACAGAGGCCTCCTTCTTTGAGAAAGAGGAGGTCTAGCCCTCTGCAGTTTTGAAGGACTACTTCAGAGAGGGATGTAAGAGATTTTTGTAGGTGGTTAATGGCTGTTTCGAGATGGGTGATATCTTCGTTGATGGCTGACCTAAGAGAGGAAAGGGCATTATTGTGTAAGGTTAGGGCTGCAATTCCGGTGCCGGCTCCTGCAAGACCTAAAAGTGTGGCAATTGTAATGACGGTGATAGGTTCCCTTTTTTGAATGTAGGTTGGTAGGAGATGGCGCTGCCAGGAGTCAAAAAAGTGGTTATTGCTATGGTATATGATGCGAGGGAGCAGAACAGCAAGCACATAGGTTTCGTTGGTGGAGTTGAGGGTGCGAACATTAAGGCATGGGGTAAGGCCTGTGGAGGAACAGATCCATTGTGTGTTATTGTCGGGTAAGAGAAATATTGCGGTCGTGTTAGGGGTAGTTGTATGGTTGCAGAGGGTTTTCATGGAGGGAATAACAGTGCCTCCGATTTTAGTGACACAGAGCCTGCTCTGAGAGACAGACTGGACTGTTATCTGAGTTTGGTTCCAGTTGCAAGACGGAGGATTGTTTTCTGAGGAAGATTGATAGGAGGCGTTAGTGGCTATAGCCTCGTAGTAAGGCATTGAGGAGGAGAGGCACAGCCAACAGCTAGTGGTAAGGTTGGGATAGGAGGAATTAAGAGTGGAGAAGGAGGCATTAACTAAGGACAGAAGCGGGTTGTAGATTCGTAACGGGGGTAGTGGGGTAAGAGGGGCGGCACTGGAGTTAGAAGACTGATTGTTAGGGAGTGCAAGAATAGAGGGAGGGTTGAGGACTGGGTTGGGGCCAACGGAAATTGGAACAGCGGGGGTGGTAGCCCTCTTTTGTATTATGAAAAGGCCGCCATAATCATAGCTTTCCATGTATAGCCGAAGGCCGTATGTACGGCCCTCTAGCCAGGCAGTTTTGGAAGGGTCTTTAACAGTGAGGACAATTATATCCCATCGGGTGCTATTTGCAGTTTTGAAGGTAAGGTAGGAGTCCCGATTTGGAGCAGCGCTCCAGCCGTAAGCCATTGTTTCGCAGCCCCAAGTGGGGCAATAGAAGTGCGTGGTGTCGCGGCAGTTTCTGGCGGAGGAAGGGCAGATGTAAAAACCAGAGATCATGTGGCCGGTAGGGCCGAGTAAATAATTATTATGATGATGACAGTACGATGGCTTGTAGTCCTTTTGGTAAGAATAGCCTATAAGGCTACAAATATGCACTTCAAAGGACGGGGCTTGGGCAGTGACATTGTATTGCAGGATTTTATCATTGGCCATGACCTTGACTGTCCAATTGAAGGGTTGGTGAGCCGAGTTAGAGAGGACAGGTGTTGTGGCCGTGGAAAGAAAGAGGATTATTAGGATTACCAGGTTAATGGGTTGGTTAGGCTGAAGGGGAGTTTGTGCACGGACTCTGTGATAGAGATTGAGGAGTACTTGAGGAGTTGGGTTGTTCGGTATAGCACGCATCATCTGGTGGGTTAGGTGCCTCAGCTGTTGGCGTTCCCTTCTCGTTAGGCGCTTGGTCTGCGGTGGCGGGTCGGATGTTTCGTCCCGGGATCCAGATGGGTTGGGGAGCATCGTCTGGGAAAACACAAGCAAAACCTCTACCTTGGCACAGGAGGGGGTGAGGTCCTTGCCACTTGTTGGCTTCAGGATCCTTCCAGTATACCAGTGGTAGTGGGGTGGAGAGTGAGGACGAACACCAGTGTTTATGCATGGGGGACAGTCCATTTTTGTCGAATGTGAGTAAATTGAGTTTCACTAGAACTGTAGTAAGCATCTCTTCCGGGGTGTGGTGGGGGTGCTCTTCCCTCTCTTTAAGTATTAAAGTCTTTAAGTGATGGTTAGTTTTTTCTATGATGGCTTGTCCTTGTGGATTGTAGGGGATGCCAAAATGGTGTGTGATATTGTAAAGTTTGAGAAAGGCTTGAAATGAAGAACTATGGTAAGCAGGCCCATTGTCAGTTTTAAGATCCCAGGGCACTCCCATAAGGAGGATAGCACGCCTTAGGGCTTGGATGCAGTGACGTGTGCGCTCACCAGGGAGGGCAACAGCGCTGACTAGGCTGAAGTGTCTTTAACAACATGTACATATTTCTGTCGACCAAAGGATGGGACATGAGTAACGTCCATTTGCCAGCACGAGTTGGGTTTTAAACCTCTAGGGTTGACACCCTGGGGTTGTAAGGGCCCAAGAGGTAAAAAGGGGGCACAGCGTAGACAGCTATGCACTAGATGTTTGCAGAGGTCTGTGGTCAGGTCCGGAAATAAATGTTTTAGACTGGATGCTGAGAAATGGAATCTGGAGTGTAGACTCTGTGCCTGGGTGATTAGGTCTTGGTTGTGTACAGCAAGCGTTAGTGTGGAGACTGCCGAATCAATTAACGCATTGCCTTCTGCAAGTGGGCTGAATAGGCCAGTGTGACTGTGGATGTGAGTGATAAACCATGGCTGTACACGTCGTTCAGTTAGTTGTTGTAGACGTGTCAAGCTGCAATCAAGGGCCGAGTCTGATGGAAAGAATGTACTGAATGCTATTACTTTGCAGACCTGACAGGCATATGCACTGTCAGAGAAAATATTCCTGAGCAACGGGTGTAACATTGTTGCGGGTGTAGGGAAGATGGTGGGGGCTGCTGCAAGACAGCTGCAGCAGCCTCTGGGGAGATCACTGTGTTGGCATTGAGAGCCAAGGTTGAAAGCGGATAGGGAGCGGTGGGGGCAGAGGTGCCAAGGCCACTGGGGAGAGAAAGGGGTGGGGGGTGTAACAGAGCAAGTGGGGGAGCAGGAGGGTCAGGAGGTTTGGCAGGAAGTGGTGTGGTGACTGGTTGACTGGCGGGGCTAAAGGGAAGTATAGCTCCACCCTCAATGAAGGAGGGGAGTTCCGGATATAGAAGGTTCTGCTTTTCAGGCGGTGAAGAAGGCGGAAGTGCGCCATTTTGAGCGTGGTTGTTAGCGGTTTTTGTTAGGGGTTTGGAAGCAGTATTAGAGTCTTCCAAAAGGTTGTTAAGCTGGAAGACCAGAGCATTAGAATTCTCACCGTCCTCCTCAGAAGAGGAGGGCTCTGAAAGGGAGATCTCTAGAGGCTTAGCGCCGAGTAGGCAGGAGCGAATGGTAATAAGCGTAGGAACGAGGCCGGGGGAGGAAACGTTTATTCTCATGCTCCATGGCAGAAGTTCCTCTATCGACGAGCAAGCGGTAGGTATCAGGATCCCAAAGATTAGATGTGAGAAGCCAGGGGTTGAAGGGGAGAAGGAGGTCCCAGTAATTTTGAAGTTGCTTTGCTGAAACCTTGCACTGGTGGCATGCGAGGAGGCTGGCAAGAGCCCTAACCTGAGGGGCTTGGCGAGAAGAGAAGGAGGCCCCCATGGTCTAGAGACAAGATTAGAATACAGAGAATAATGAGAGAGAGGAGGAAGAAGCAGAGAATAATCGGTGGAATAAGGGAAGAAGAGAGTTGGGTACAAAAATGGTAGAGGATGCTAAGAAAAAAGAGCAAGATAAATGGAAGGAGGAAAAAGAAAGGGAACCAGGGGACAAAGTGGCTAAAGCTTATAAGGAGGAAGAGGGAGGGGGTACCCCAGGGATAAAGAAGCTGAGTTAGAGAGAGAGAGGTACCGAAGGGAATAGGGGCCTGCCAAGTTATGAAACAAGGCAGATGTAGTCCTATCCCGTTCGCGGAGGTTACCGGCCAGCGGCAGACAATCGAGCCCCACGTTGGGTGCCAGTTGTTGACGACGGACAGGATGAGGGGGGAGCGCCGGGAGGTAGTCGGCGTTCCCGGGGGCCTTGACAGCGAGGGAAAGAATTATTGTGGAGACGAGGTGAGTATGGAGGGGGTGTTCTTTATTGAGCAAGTGCACAACCTTTTATAAGCTAGGTAAGGGGTGGAGCAAGAGGCAGGGCATGGAAGAGGAGGGAGTACGTGTTAGGCGGGGATTGGGCACGGTTGGTTGCTAGGGAGGGTTTGTTATTTGCGGAAGGCAGGAAGGTTTCGCGGGCACGGGAAAGTTTCGCGGGCACGGGAACAGGGTAAGCTATTTTTTCAAAGAAGGCTAAATATAGGATCAGGCTAGTTTTTAGTTGTTAGTCGGCCATTTAGCTTCACATTTTTCTGGCTGCCTCCAACATACATCCTTTTAAAGTTAAGTAAGGTACTTGTTGTATTGCTGCTTTCCACTTGCTTTCACTCACAATAAATGTCAAAACCTTGCTTTTCCCTAAAGCTGTGCCAATGCAGAGGTTCTTCACTTTTGTAAAGTAAATAAGGTACTTAGTTCTTTGGCTGCTATGCCCTTGTTTTCACTTACAACCAATGTCAAAACTCTGTCTTTTCTAAGTCAATCTTGTAGTTACTTCACTTTTAAAATCTAAGTTAGTTTTTCATTTCTTTTGCTGCTAAGCACGTGTTTCCTCTAACAATCACCTTCAAAGCAATGCTTTTCCCTAATGCTTGGTGAATGCAGTCCGTTCTTCAGTTTAGAAAACGGTATAGAAACTTATTTCATTGGCTGTTTTGCACCTGTTTTCACTTACAATGAACTTAAAGGCACCAGCTTCACCTAACTCTCTGTGAATGCAGGAGGCACTTCAAGATTGAAATGTAAGATTCTTGTTTTAGTTTCTGCTATGCACTTGCTTTCACTCACAATCAATGTCAAAATACTGCTTTTACATAATGCTTTGCCATTGCAGTGGTTTCTTCAGTCTTCAAATCTAAGGAGGATATTCATTTCATTGACAGCTTTGCACTTCTGGGAGTTTCAATCAACTTCAAAACGCTGGTTTTAACCTAACGCTCTGTGAATCCTGGAGTTCTTCACGTTTGTAAAGTAATAAAGATGCTTGTTTCCTTGGCTGTTAGGCCCTTATTTTCACTTACAAGCACTGTCAAAACACCACTTTTACCTCATGGTGTACCAATGCAGTGGATTCTCTAGTTTTCAAAACTAAACACGATACTCATTTTATTGGCTGTTATGCACTTCCTTGGAGTTACAATCAACTTCAAAATCCTGGTTTTAACCTAAAAGTCTGGGAATCCAGGAGGTTCTTCACCTTTGTAAAGCAAGAAAGATATTTGTTTCCTCAGCTGCTGTATTAGTCAGCCAAAGGGGTGCTAATGTAAAATACCAAAAATGTGTTGGTCTTTATAAGAGTATTTATTTGGGGTAGAAGTCCACAGATACTAGGCCATAAAGCATTAAATTTCTTCTCTCACCACAGTCCATGATCACGTCTTAGAGCAAGACAGCTGCTGGCGTTTGCCAGGGTTCAGACTTCTGGGGTTCCTCTCTTCCCGGGGCTGCGTTTCTCTCCGGGCTTAGCTCCTGTTTCTTCCACAAGGTCAGCTGTAGACGATCAGGTGAACGGCTTGCTTCTCTTCTCCTAGGGCCTTCTTTCCAACATCAAAACTGCTTCTCAAAAGACTGCTTCAACTGTCCTTTACCATGCCTTTTATATTCGATTCCCCACCCACCAAAGGGGTGGGGCTCAATGACCTACTGACTTGGCCCAGTCAATGCCCAGATTAAGAGATCAGTTTACAAGCATGATCCAATTATATTTTTGGAATTCATAATTATATCAAACTGCCATATTCCACCCTCTGAATTCCAAAAATACATTACAATATTTAAAAAAACTTAAATCAGTAACAATCCAAGTATAAAATCATATCAAAATCATTTTAAAGAAATACAGTTTGTCTTCAGGCAAAGTCGCATCTGCTATAGACCTCTGAATCTTACAAAACCATTTAACTGCTTCCAATACACAAATGGAAAGACAAAGGATAAGCATTTTCAATATCATAAGGAGAACTTGGGATGTTAAACATGAACCATGGATCCTCTACAGTTCAGTAAACCTGCAGGGCATCCTCCATTTGATTTTAAAGTCTGAGAGTCATTCTTAAGATGATGGTTTTTTCCCTTGGGGCCACATGGGAACCCATCCTTGCCACAGGCTTGCTCAACGGCCATTTTCTTGGTTCCATCCTCATCAAGCATCTGGTTGTCGACCAAGCTCCAGACCTCACCCTCCAAGAGTATTGGGGTGATTGCCACATCTTATCCAATCTTTGGGTTAGAGTCTTAGACCCCTTAGTACACTGAGGTGAAGACAACATTCTCCCTAACCTTTGGCATACAGGCCCAACCCTCTCAGAGCAATGGGTTGACCACCTGGCTTTGTCTAATCTATGGGGGACAGGTACACCCCTCTCAGACCAATGGGGTGTTGACCTTAACCACCCTAATCTTTGAGGAATGTGCTCCAACATCCCTGCACCCTGGGGTGGCAAAACTCTTCCATGAATATCAGATGGGGACATCCACCCTCTTCAACTACTGGGGAAAACTCACCCTCTCTGTATATATGGGTGGGGCTTCTTTCTTGGCCCAAGGAGATGTCTTAATCCCAGATCTCTGCTTCCACAGTTTTCTTCTTAAAGCTGATTCTCCTTCAATTTCTCCTTTCCATGCTGTCTTTTGTTCAAACTGACAGTGGTTTTGTTTGTACAGCTCGCTCAAAAACTTTGTTGGTTTAGCATGCAGGAAGCAGGGGTCCAAGCCATCAGATAGTAAGACTTTCCACAAGTCTTTCTGAGATAACTGCATCTTCAATTCTGAGTTATGAGTTCCAAGTTTAGTAAAGTCTTCAAATAGGGCATTTTCATCTGGGAATTTGATTTCCAGAAACTTGGAAGTTCTAGAATTAGTTTCTGTTTTCTTTTTGCCCAAAAGTATAGTCCTTAGTGTATTTCTCTCATCTAGTATTTTGCTATAAGGTGAATTGGCTGCATGAACTTAACAGGCTTCACATTCTCTGTAGTGTCCTTGGGCTCCATAACTCAAGAGCCTCCAAGGGCCTCATGTGCTTGACGAGCTCCACAGGATCCACAGGCCTGTACAGCTCCATAATCTCCCTCTGTTTCAAGGGCTCCATGGGCTTTGTCAACTCTATGATCTTGACATAATTCATGGTCTCCATTGCCTCAACACTGCCACAGGACTTCCCAGGCTCCACAAAGCTCTACAGTCTCCATGGTGTTGTCCTGCCTTTGGTAGCTGGTCCTAAGCGGCACAAGAGAAGACAAAGATTGTTGAGACTCTTAAGTGCAGGTGCGTAAGCTCCTTTATTAAGGAAGTTGTTGCAATATATAGGGCGAGGGGGACTGGAGTGGGTAGATGGCAAAATATGGTAAAGTGTTAGGGCGTGGGGTTTGATTGGAAAAGAGGGGCTCAGGGTGGAGGAGGAGAGGAGTATTGCTCTGTGCATGTCTAGGCTAGGGGCGGAAGCACCCCAGACCGCAACTGAGGGTGGAGCGCCTTAGCCAGTGCACCGCGCCTGAGGGTGAAGCACCCTTACCGGACGCACCACAACTGCGGACGCAGCACCCTTCCCAGTTGCTGCCCTGAGGCCATGGTACCTGTGGCTACTCAGTGCGTAGGATGTTGGTCAGCCAGACTGCAGCAGGCGGTGCTTCATCCTCATTTCCCCCTTCATTTTTTATTAAGGACAGGGTTTCTAAGTGGGCTGCGGCAAGGGTTTGAGTTTTGGCATGGTTGTGGGCAATGTGGGTGAAGATTGTTTTGAAAAGGAAAAAGAAGACTAGGCTAACTATTAGGAAGAGGATTGTAAGGACAAGGGTGGTGGGTTTTAGGAAGGCTAGGGCTTGTTTAAAAGTTTAAGGCAGTGAGGTTGAGTGGGTAGTGCACTGGGAGAAATAACGGGTCACAGGGGAGGCCAAGGGTGCAATTGCTAGTGGAAAGAGTAGGGAAGTGTGGAGAATCTGGTGTTAGGAACAAGAAGCCAGGTGGGTTGCGAATTGCAGCCCATACCTCGACTGCTGTTGTTTGGTTAGCCAGGGTGAGCATAGCTAGGAGGATGGGAATGATAGTGGGGGAAATAGGGTGACGGGGCGGACCACCTCGTTGGACACAGAAGTAGACACAGCGGAGCATCATCAGATGTTGTCCTGCCTCGGTAGGGTCGTTGAGGGAGAGGCTTTGGAAACTGCCTTCAAGAGAGCTGTGCTGGAGCCAGTGGAGTATGGCTCATCTTCTGCGACGTTCCTTCCGAGAGATTTTGGCCTGTGGCAAGCTTGACATTGCATCCCGGGATCCAAATGGGCTGGGGAGCAGAATCTGGAAATACACAAGCAAACCCACGGCTTTGGCATAGGAGGGGATGTGGACCGTTCCACTGATTATTTTCTGGATCTTTCCAGAAGACTAAAGGTAAAGGTGTGGGGATGCTTGATGACCCCCAATGTTTGTGAACCGGTGAGAGACCATTTTTGTCAAAAGTAAGCAAGTTTATATGTATTAAGGCAGCTGTGAGGAGTTCTTCTGGAGTGCCTCGAGGGTTCTCCTCCCTTTCCTTTTTAATATGTTGTTTTAAGTGGTGGTGTGTATTTTCTATTATGGCTTGGCCTTGTGGTTGTATGGGATGCCAAAATGGTGTGTGATGTTATAGAGTTTTAGGTATGCTTTGAATTGGGCACTATGGTAGGCCGGCCCGTTGTCAGTTTTAATGTCCCAGGGTACTCCCATGAGGAGGATGGCTTTCCATAGTGCAGCTATGCAGTGACGAGCCTTTTCTCCTGGGAGGGCAGTTGCTTGGACCATGCTGGAGTAGGTGTCTTTAACCACATGCACAAATTTAAGTTTGCCAAAGGATGGGACGTGTGTAATCTGCCATCTGCCAACGAGTGTTGGGCTTGAGTCCACGGGGATTGACTCCCTGTGGCTGCAAGGGTCCCAACGGGAGGAAGGGTGCGCAGCGTTTGCAGCTGCGCACAAGATGTTTACAGGTATCTGCAGGGATGTTAGGAAACAGCTGTTTGAGACTGCTGCCCGAAAAGTGAAATCTGGCATGCAGGTCTCGAGCTTGATTGATTTCATCTGCATTGTGCAGCTGTAGGGCTAGACTGGTCACAGCTTGGTCAACTAAGTTGTTGCCCTTAGACAGTGGCCCGCACAGGCTGGTATGGCTGCAGACGTGGGCAATGAACCAGGGGAAAGTGCGCCCCTCTAGTGTTTGATGCAGCGCACTTAGGCTGGTATCGATGTCGGAGTCTGTGGGAAAAAACATGCTATATGCCAAGACTTTAGCTGATTGTGTAGCATAGGCACTGTCAGAGAAGATGTTTAGGGGCTCTTTTGGAAAGCACCTGAATGCCAAGATGATGGCTTCTAACTCTCCTCTCTGAACACTGTCTCTGGACAGTCTGGTGTTGTAATAAGGGTGATTATCTTGAGGTGAGAAACTGACAAGGCCGTAGCCCCTTTTGGAGGCATCAGTGAAGACAATTCGGGCCATAGGCAGTGGTGTGGATGATGGGAAGGGGTTGTTGCCACCTCGCAAATGCAGAAGGGGCAAGGTTTGGAGGACCTTCTTTTTGGGGTAATGGTTGTCGATTTGACCTGAGAAGCCATGTAGAAATATTTGGAAGGTGGAGTTAGTTTGTGCTAAGAGATCAGTTTCTTCCTTTGTAAACGGCCAAATTATGGTGGATGGGTCTGTGCCGTATGTGCGTCTGTGGAGGTTTGTAAGTTCACATGCTAGGCACACACAAGCGG
This sequence comes from Tolypeutes matacus, assembly GCA_026826555.1. NCBI lineage: Eukaryota > Metazoa > Chordata > Mammalia > Cingulata > Chlamyphoridae > Tolypeutes > Tolypeutes matacus. The sequence goes on along the minus strand of JAKSZT010054075.1, from coordinate 122,728 downwards.
CATGAAAAGAAAGGATTTTTGGAGATCGTGATTTGGACAGGTGATGCCATATTAGAGGGCCATGTTGCCACAAGACTCCTGTAGTGGTCCCCATGGTAGGGATGACTATAGCTGTAGTGTCTTCCCTAGGGTCTATGCGCCTATTTGCAGTAGAGGTTAGGAGTCTGGTGACTTTTGTTACCACCTCTCGCGCTTCAGGAGTTATTTTAATTCACTGTGAGGGGGTAGAGGCAACAGGTTCTTTGGTTTCCAAGAGTTTGTATAATGGTTGCAGCTGGGCTGTAGTAATAGGGAGGGCGGACCGCACCCAGTTGATTTGTCCACAAAGCGTTTGTAACTCAGTAAGTGTTAGATAATTTGGCAGCTGGATTGTTGGAGGGAATGGGTTGATTGTGTTTGTAATTTTATAACCCAGGAAAGTGAATGGAGCATGTTTTTGTACTTTAGCTGGGTTGACGGTAAGGCCAATGTTCATTAAGTTCGCTACCAGTTCTCAGTAACCCGCTGTTAGGGTGGCTTCTCTTTCATGCGCTAAAAGGATGTCATCCATATAGTGGAGGACAAAATAGCGATCTTTAAGAGGAGCAATCGCATGGTTTACATATAATTGGCTCATGGATGGACTATTTTTCATTTTTCATGCCTTGAGGGAGAACTTTCCATTGGTATCATGCTGCAGGACCACTGAAATTTGGTAGCGGCACTGTGAATGCAAATTTGAGGCAGTCTGTTTCATGCAGCAGGATAGAGAAGAAGCAATTTTCTATGTCAATAATTAACAGGTGAAAATCAAGCGGTACGGCTGATGGATGAGGCAACCCATTTGGGGCGAGCCCATGGGTTTGATCACCCTGTTTACTGCTCTTAAGTCATGTAGTAGTCTGTATTTTTCTTTGTCCTTCTTTTGTATTATAAAAATGGGGGTATTCCAAGGACTGGTGGAGGGTTCAATGTGTCCCAGTTGGAGTTGTTCTTTGACTAAGGTGTCTAGAATGGTGAGATTGAGGGAAGGTATAGGCCATTGCTCAACCCAAACAGGATCCTCTGTTTCCCACTGGAGAGGAATGGGTGTTGGCTGACTTAATCTAGCAATGGCCCTTTCCCTTGGGGGTAAGGGTTGTTACCGTCTAGCAGGAGGACATTGCATCCACCTGGAGGAGCGGAGCAAAGGGAGGTGCCCATTTGACTAAGGAGGTCCCTTCCCCACAAGATAGTGGTTAGGCCTGGGAGGAAGAGTGTTTGGAAAACTCCTTGGTGTCCCTTTTCATCTTCCCTTGGCAGGAGTTTTAAGGCTTGGCGGGAGGGTCCAGGGGCGGTTGTGCCTTGTACTGCTGGACCCTCGCTGGTAGGGGTGATGTTAGAGTGAGACATGGGGAAGCAACTAATTTCTGCTCCAGTGTCTAGGGTTCCTGTATACCACTTGTCTTTTACTTTGATGGTAAGGAGGGGTTTAGAGTGCTGGACTGGGATTGTCCATTTTATGATTTTGGGAATTTCGGGGTTTGGTAGCTGGCCTCTTGGCTGCGGGGCTGAGGCCTGCCCCCTGGGAAGTTTAAAGGCTGATTGACCCTGTTAGAATTGGCCTTACATTCTTTAGCCCAATGATATCCCTTGCCGCATTTAGGGCAAGGAGTGCGTGGGCGCACATCTGGATTCCTACGTGGCGGATTGCGAGTGGGGCTGGGCAATGGGCAGTCCTTGGCAAAGTGTCCTATATCTCCACAGTGGAAGCAGCTGGCGTTAAGTGCCATGGCGGTGGTGATAGCCTGAGAAAGTGCAGCAGTCTGCATGTCTAGTCCACTACAAGCGAGAACCCAATCATGAAGAGGCTTTTCGCGGATGGGGAGGATGGCTTGTTTACATATAGGGTTGGCCCCGTCTAAAATAAGCTCTCGAGCTAGGGCCGATTGAGCCTGGCTGTCCGCAACTTTACGCTCGCAGGCTTGCAGGACACGAGAGACAAAGGATGAGAAATCCTCATCTTTGCCTTGCAAAAGTTTGGTAAATTTGTCTGCGTGGATGGCCGAGCAGGAGCGGAAGGCCTGGAGGGCGATCTCGCGTAACTGAAGCCAGAAGCCAGCTGGCGGCTGTTGGTACACGGCGTTGTTGGAAAAATTGCCTGAGCCAGTAAAGGCATCAGCCGGGATATTGATGCCGGAGGCGGTATTTGTGGTGATTTGTTTATCTGCCTCTGCATGAAAATGGGCCCTCCAGTCTATGAATTGGCTGGGGGTAAGTATGGCTCGGGCTAAGGAGGTCCAATCATATGGGATACAGAGCTGGGTGGAAATTTCCTCCAGCATTTGCATGGCATAAGGGCTGGAAAGCCCATCTTCTTTAACAGCCTTCCTTAGGCATTTAACCTCTTCAGGATCATGAGGATACCAAGGGAGCAGACGCTGTGGAGAGGGGGTAACATTCATGGGGAAGCATGAGACAGGGGCAGGAAGGGCAGGCACAGAGGGCTAGGTGGGGGCAAGGCAGGGGTTAGGTGGAGTGGCCGAGCAGGGTGTTGAACCGTTAGCAGGGGGAGCCCAAGGGTTATGTGGAGGAGGTGCCCAGGGGTTAGTAGGTGGGGAAGCCCAGACAGAAGCAGAAGTGGGGGGGGCAGACACGGGCGGAGAGGGCGTGCTTGCGGGAGGGCTATAAAATGGCTGACTAGGGGGTGGGGTAGGAGCATAAGATGGTGGGCCGACTCCACCTCCAGGGGGGGAAGGGTAGAGTATTACTTTTTCCTTTTGAGGCAGTTCCACTTTCTTCCCACTAGAGGGAGTGAGGTTATTGGATTTATTAGCGTTGTCACCAGAGGGCGCTGGGATGTTGCACCACGGGGTGACAGGAAATCCGCCATTTTGTTGTTTACAACCTAGCGGTGGCTGAGAGGGTGGAGTTTCTATTATTTCTGTTTCAGGGACCCTTCGGACTTCTTCTAACATATTATTCAGCTGCTTCAGCAGTGGCTCACTTTTGTTTTCGCCTGAATCTGAATCTGTCTCACGAGGGTCGTCTCCTTTCATGGCCACCCTGTATGCGGTGATAGGAGGAGGGCAACCTTGAAGGCAGGCCTTAATTGTAACTAGGAGGGGAATAAGACCCGTAGGAAAACGCTTATTGTCATGTTCTATCACGGAGGTGACTCGCTCTAGGAGTATGCAATAGGTTTCTGGGTCCCAGAGATGGGCGGTGGTGAGCCAGGGGTTATGGGGGGTGAGCAGGTCCCAGTATCTTTGTAGCCTGCTCAGTTTCACCTTATACCCATTACAATCTAAGAGCGACGCAAGTGCCCGCACTTGCGGCTCTGATTTTTTGGTGAGGGAAGAGCCCATGGTTAGGGCGGGGGGGATCCTATTTGATCCGAAGCCGGCGAGGGCCCTGAACTAGGGCGAGGGGATCTTAACTGATCCGATGGGTGAGCGGCAGCTGCTGCAGGCTGGGGGAGATGGGAGAACCGGAGGGTTCATGGGGCATGGCCTGAGGACTGGCCGTGCGAGGAGGGCCTCCCGGAGTAGGATACGGACTGTAGCAAGCGCAAGAGCAGAGAGTGAGAGAGAAAGATAGAGGAGCCCCTTTTTATCAGAAGCGGGCTCACTGAGAGAAAGTTAGCAGAAAAGAATTAGGGCTCGCTTTGCGGGACAAGTGACCGACAGGCAGGCCGTTAGGGCCGATTAATGTGCCCCACGTTGGGCGCCAGTTGTTGTCCTGCCTTTGGTAGCTGGTCCTAAGCGGCACGAGAGAAGACAAAGACTGTTGAGACTCTTAAGTGCAGGTGCATAAGCTCCTTTATTAGGGAAGTTGTTGCAATATATAGGGCAAGGGGGACTGGAGTGGGTAGATGGCCAAATATGGTAAAGTGTTAGGGCGTGGGGTTTGATTGGAAAAGAGGGGCTCAGGGTGGAGGAGGAGAGGAGTATTGCTCTGCGCATGTCTAGGCTAGGGGCGGAAGCACCCCAGACCGCAACTGAGGGCGGAGCGCCTTAGCCAGTGCACCGCGCCTGAGGGCGAAGCACCCTTACCGGATGCACCACAACTACGGGCACAGCACCCTTCCCAGTTGCTGCCCTGAGGCCATGGTACCTGTGGCTACTCAGTGCATAGGATGTTGGTCAGCCAGACTGCAGCAGGCAGTGCTTCATCCTCACATGGCCTCCACAGGTCATCTTAGGCTTCATGGGTTACACAGACTCCACAGACTTCATGGGGCTCTACAGGCTCCAAAGGTCCCACATGCTCCTCTGGCCTACACAGCCTCCAGAGTCTCCATGGAATCTATATTCTACACAGACAGCACATGCTTCACAGGTGTCAATGGACTCTAGGGGCCTGCATAGAATCCACAGGCCTCCATGAGCTGCATGGACTGCACAGGCTCCATGGGCTTCACGTGCTCCAAAGGCTCCATGGGTATATACTGACTCCACAGGGTCCACGGACTCCACAGGCTCCTTTGGCTCCATGTGCTCCACATGCTCCATGGGTTTCCACAGGCTCACATGCTCCACTGACTCCACAGGATCTACAGCCTCTACAGGCTCCACATGTTACACAGGTGTGTTCACTTGCCATTGGAGCCATTGTGTCTATAGGCCTCTACAGGCTCCACAGGCTCCGTGCACTCCACAGACTACACATGCTCCACAGACTGCATGGGTATTCACATTCTCCACAGGCTCCACTGACTCCACAGGTTCTATAAGCTCCACAGGCTTCACATGCTCCACATGTTCCATGGGCCTGCACAGGCTGGATGGACTCCAATGGCTTCAAAGACTCAACAGTCTCCATGGGCATGCAGAGGCTCCACAGATCACCATGAGCAATTTATCCTCCATGGGCACCATGACTTCCAAGGCCTCCATGGCATCTATGTGCCTTCACAGTCTCCAGAGGCTTCCCATTTTCCACAGGCTCCATGAGCCTGCCCAGACCTCTCAGGCTCCCTGGCCAAAAATGTGCTCCATGGACTCCACAGGCCTCCATATGATCCTCAGCCTCTTCGGACTCTACAGCCTCCACAGTGTTCATGGGCCTACATAACCACTATGGGAGCAATGGGATTCACATTCCTCCGTGGCCTTAACAGGCACTGCCTGCACATGAGACTGCACATGCTCTCCTGTGCCCATTATATATACAGGCTCTGCAGGATCCACAAGCTCCATGGGTTCCATGGGCTCCATTGGTTCCATGAACTACATGAGCTCCAATGGCTCCATAGGCTCCACAGGTTCCATTGGTGTGCATAATTGCCATAAGATCCATGGGGTCTGTAGGGCTCTACTGGCTCCACATGCTCCACAGGCTCCTTGGGTATAGACAGGCACCACAGGCTTTCTTGTATTCCACAGTCTCCACGGGCTCCTCAGTCTACATGGCTTCCACAAACTCCACCAGCTCCGTGGACTCCATTATTTTCACAGGTTGCACAGACTCACTGGCCTACTCAGCATCCATGAGCTCTATGGGCTCCATGGGCACCACGAGCTCCATGGGTTCTATACTCCTTTATGAATCCTGGTTTCCACCACGTCCATTAGCTCAACAGATTCCCCAGGTTCAAAATATGTACAGGCTCTACAGGCCTCAATGGGCTCTGCAATTTTCACAGGCTCAACAGGTTCCATGTGCTCCAAAGGTGTCAATGCGCCGCATGCACTTAACAGGCTCCATATTCTCTTTAGTGTCATTTGGCTCCATATCTCAACAGCCTCCAAGGGCTCCTTGGGCTCAATGAGCTCCTCACGATCCACAGGCCTGTACAGGTTCCACAAATTCCCTGGGCCTGCACATGCTTCAAGGTCTCCATGGGCTATTTTAACTTCATGGTCTTGATAGAATTCATGGTCTCCATAGCCTCAACAACTCCACTATAGTTCACAGGCTCCACAGGACTCTACAGTCTCCATGGCCTCCACGGGCTCCACATGTCTGCATAGGCTCCATGGGTTATACAGTCTCCACAGTCTTCAAAGGCCACACAAGCTCCACTTGCCTCCAGAACCTCAACAGTCTCCATGTAATCTATGGTCTCCACAAGCAGCACATGCTCCACAGGTGTGAATGGCCTCTAGGGGCATGCATAAACTCCACAGGTCTCTGCAGGCTGCATGGTATCCATAGACTCCATGGCCTGCAGGTTTTCCACAAGCTCCAAGTGCTAAATGTGTTCCACAGGCTCTTTGGTTATGTACAGGCTACACAGGTTCCAGGGACTCCACGGGCTCTACAGGCTCCACATGCTCCACAATGTCCAATTGCATGCACAGCCTGCAAGGTCTACAAGGGAAGGGCTTCAAAGGCTCAACAGACTCCATGGGCGGGCAGAGGCTCTACAGTTCTCTATGGGCTCCACAGTCTCCCCAGGCCTGCAGAGGAACCATGGGCTCCACAGGGCACTCAAGCCTACACAGGTTTCACAGGCCTCCACGGGTTTCACAGCCTCCATGGCCTCCATCAGCTCCATGGGTTCCATATGTCTTTATATTCTCAAATATTTCACAATCTCTCTGTACTTCACGGGACTACACAGACCCCACATGGCTCCCTAGTCTCCATGGGCTCCTCAGTCTCCATGGCTTCCACAAACTCCACCACCCCCACAGACTCCATTCGCATCACAGTTAGCTGAGGTTCCACTTGTGTACACAGCATCCATGAGTTACATGGGCTCAATGGGCTCTACAGACTCCCTGGGAATGCACAAGCTACACAGGCCCCACGTGCTCCAAAGCTCCATGGCACCACACAAACTGTATAGTCTCCAAGTGCTTCAAAGTCTAAACAGTTTCCATGTGCGTGTAGAGGCTCCACAGGCCTCCAGGGGCAATGCATGCTCCATAGGCTTCATGGCTTCCATGGCATTCTTGTGCCTGCACAGGTTGGATAGGCTCCCTTGTCTCCACAAGCTCCATGAGCATGCATCCCCATAGGCTACATGGCCTAAAATGGGCTCCACAGACTCCACTGTCCTCCCCTAGATCCTCAACCACTTCATCTCCATGGCCTCCATAGTTCTGTAGTCCTACATAATGTCCATGTGCTCCACGGACTCCTCATTCCTCCATGGGATAAACAGAGTATGCAGGCACCATGAGCCTGTAGTGGCTCCATGGCCTCCATGAGATATAGACACCTTGCAGGCTCCACAGGCTCCATGGGTTCCATGGGCTCCATGAGTTCTTGTGGATCCACAGGCTCAACATGTTCCACAGGCCTACACAGGTGCCATGTGCTCCATGTGGTTTATGGGCCTACACAGACTCCATAGATCTCCATGGTATCCACAGGTTCCCCAGTACTGCACAGACACTATGGACTCCACAGGATCCTCTGGCCTGCACAATCTCCACAGGTCTACATGGTTTTGATATCCTCCATGGGTTCTATCAGCTCCATGGGCTCCACATTCCCTATAGTGTCCTTGGGTTACATACCTCAACACGTTTCATGGGCCCTAAGGGCTGAATGAGCTCCACAGGATCCACAGGCCTGTACAGGTTCCCCAGGCTATAAAGACTCCACAGGTATTGAGAACTCCACAGTTTTCACGGACTTCATGGTCTCCATTGCCTCATCCATGTACACAGGGCTTCAGAGGCCCCACAGGCTGGTAAAGGCTCCATGGACTCAACGGGCTGCACATGTCAGCATAGGCTCCATTGGTTCCACAGGTTCCACATGCTATATGGACCTCCAAAGGCTCCAAAGGACCCACAGGCTCCACTGGTCTCCACAGCCTCCACAGGCTCCATGGGTTCTATGATCTCCATAGAAACCACATGTTCCACAGGTATCAATGGCCTCCAGGGGCCTGCATAGGCTCCACTGGTCTCGATGGCCTCCACAGACTCCACAATCTCTATGGCCTTCACAGGCATTCATGGGCTCCATGGGCTCCATTGGCTCTACAGTCTCCATGGTCTTCTCCGGTTCCATACCCGAACACGCTTCATGGTTCCCAAAGCCTCAATTGGCTACACAGGCTCCAAGGTCTCAACAGCAATCAGGACTCCATGGAATCCCTGATCTCCATTGGCTTCATGTTCTCCATGGGCTCCACGTGCTCAACAGGCTCCACGTGTATGCAAAGGCTCCACTGGCTCCACTGACTCCAAGGACTCCACAGCCTCCACAGAATCCACAGTATCCACAGGTTGCATGGGCCTGCACAGTTTCTACAGGCCTCCATGCATTCCAAAGTTTCAACAGGCTCCAGAGGCACCACAGGTTCTATGCACCTGCAGAGACTCTGCAGGCTTCCACAGGCTCCACAAGTTTCAGAGGCTCCATGGATGCTACAGTTTACAATGGTTTCAATCGTTTTTCCCTAATGCTCAGTGAAGGCAATTGGATCTTCAGTTTAGAGAACCAATAAAGGGATTTGTTTCATTGGCTTCTTTGTATGTGTTTTCACTTAAAATCAACTTCAAGTCAATGGTTTCACCTAATTCTATATGAATGCAGGAGGTACTTCAAGTTTGAAATGTAAGTAAGATACTTGTTTGTTTGGCTGCTATGCAGTTGCTTTCACTCACAATCAATGTCAAAACATTGCTTTTACCTAATCCTATTCCAATGCAGTGGTTTCTTCAGGTTTGAAACTAATAGGATATTCATTTCATTGGCAGCTATGCACCATTTGGAGTTACAATCAACTTTAAAATCCTGGTTTTCCCCTACAGCTCTGTGGATCTAGGAGTTTCTTCACATTTGGAAAGTATGAAAGATAATTGTTTCCCTGGCTGTGATGTACTTGTTCTCAAGCACAATGTCTAAACCCTTCTTTTTCCTGATGCCCTGCCAATGCAGAGGTTCTTCACTTTTACAAAGTAAATGAGATAATTTTATCCTAGGTTGCTATGCCATTGTTTTCACTTACAACCACTGTCAAAGCCCTGCTTTTACCTAGTGGTTTGCCAATGGAGTAGTTTCTTCTCTTTTGAAATGAAAGTAAGATTTGTGTTTGATTTGAGGCTATGCATGTGTTTTCATTTGCAATCACCTTCAAAACACTGGTTTTACCTAACACACTGGGAATTCACGTGGTACTTCATCTTTGAAAGGTAATTAAGATCCTTGACTCCCTGGTGTTATGTTCTTGCTTCACTCACAACGTCAAAATCATGCTTTTATATAATGCTTTGCCAAAGCAGAGGATCTTCACTATTTTGCAATATATAAGATACCTTCCTTTGCTTCTATGCACTTGTTTTTTAACAGTGCTTTATGTATGTCAATGCCGAAATTACTTCATTTTTGAATTCTAATTAAGATTCTTGTTTCTTTTGCTGCTATGCACGTGTTTTCACTTAAAATCACCTTCAAATCACTGCTTTTCCCTAACATTCAGTGAATACAGTCAGTTCTTCAGTTTAGAGTACCAATAAAGAAACTTGTTTCATTGGCTGCTTTGCACATATTTTCACTTACAATCAAATTCAGGACACTGGTTTCACTTAACCCTCTGTGAATGCAGGAGGTACATCAAGTTTGAAAGGAACATAAGATATTGTTGTTTGACTGTTATGCACTTGCTTTCCCTCACAATCTATGTCAAAACAATGCTTTTACCTAATGTTATACCAATGAAGTGATTTTTTCTTGTTTCAAAACTAAGCAGGTTATTTATTTCATTGGCAGCTATGCCCTTGCATGGAGTTACAATGAAGTTCAAAATCCTGGTTTTAACATGAAGCTCTGTGAATCCAGGAGGTTCTTCCCATTTGTGATGTAAGAAAGTTACTTTATTCCTTGGCTGCTATGCCCTTGTTTTCACTTACAACCAAAGTCAAAATGATGCATTTCCTTAATGCTATGCCAATGCAGTAGTTTCTTCACTATTTAAATCTAAGTAAGATTTGTGTTTCATTTGCTGCTATGCATGTTATTTCACTAACAATCTCCTTCAAACCACTGGTTTTACCTAACACTCTGTGAATGCAGTAGTTACTTCGTGTTTGAAAAGTAAGGAATATACTTTTTTCCATGGCTGCTTTGCAAATAATTTCACTCACAATGTTAAACTCTGCTTTGACCAAATGTCCACCAATGCATAGGTTTTTCACTTTTGTAAAGTAAATATTTCTTTATTTGGCTGCTTTGCACTTGTTTTCACATACAACCAATGTCAAAACACTTCTTTTTCTCTGTCAATGCAGCAGTTTATTCACTTTTGAAATCTAAGGGGGATTCTAGTTTCTTTTGCAGCTATGCACGTGTTTTCACTTACAATCATCATAAAGCACTGCCTTTCCCTATCACTTGGTGAATGCTCGCTATTCTTCAGTTTAGAGAACCAATAAACAAACTTTTTTCATTGGCTCCTTTGCATGTGTTTTCATTGACAATGAACTTCAACACACTGGTTCACCTAACTCTCTGTGAAAGCAGGAGTTAATTCAAGTTTGAAATGGAGGTAAGATATTTTTTGGCTGCTATGCACTACTTTTCACTCACAATCAATGTCAAAGCACTGTTTTTACCGAATGCTATGCCAATGCAGAGGTTTCTTCAGTTTTCAAACCTAAGTAGGATACTCATTTCCTTGGCATCTATGCACTTTCTTGGGGTTACAATCAACTTCACAATCCTGGTTTTAACCAAAAACTCTGTGAAGCCAGGAGGTTCTTCACATTTGTAAAGTAAGAAAGATATTTTTTTTTTCCCGTGGCTGCTATCCCCTTGTTTTCACTTACAAGAATGTCAAAATGACACATTTACTTAATGCTATTCCAATGAGTAGTTTCTTAACTTTTGAAATCTAAGTAAGATTTGTGTTTAATTTGTGACTATGCATGGGTTTTCACTTACAATCACCTTCAAACCACTGGTTTTACCCAACACTCTGTGAAAGCAGGAGGTACTTCATCTTTGAAAGGTAAGTAAGATACTCTTTTTCCTGGCTGCTATGCAATTGCATTCACTCACAATGTCAAAACCCGATTTTTACCTACTGCTCTGCCAATGCAGAATTTCTTCAATTTTCTAAAGTAAATAAGATATTTCTTTTCTTTTCTGGTATACACTTGTTTTCACATACAACCAATGTCAAAACACTGCTTAACCCATGTCATTGCAGCAGTGTCTTCACTTTGCAATCTAAGGACGATTCTAGTTTCTTTTGCTTCTAGGCATGGGGTTTCACTTACAATGAACTTCAAACTTTTTTTCCCCTAATGCTCAGTGAGAGCAGTCAGTTATTCAGTTTAGAGAACCAATAAAGAAACTTGTTTCATTGGCTGCTTTGCACGTGTTTTTATTAACAAGCAATGTCAAAACACTGCTTTTTCTATGTCAATGTGGCAATTTCTTCACTTTTGAAATCTAAGTAAGATTTTTAGTTTCTTTTGCAGCTATGCATGTGTTGTCACTTACACACAACTTCAAAGCACTGCATTTACCTAATGGGCAGTGAATGCAGTATGTATTTCTAATTGGAAAGATAAGTAATATAGTAGTTAGTTTGGCTGCTATTCACTTGTTTTCACTCACAATCAACTTCAAAACACTGCTTTTCATAGTGCTCTGGGAATACAGTTGGTTCTTCAGTTTAGAAAACCAATAAAGAAACTTGTTTCATTCTCTGCTTTGCAACTATTTTCACTTACAATCAACTTCAAGATTCTGGTTCACCTCAGTTTCTGAGAATGCAAGAGGTACTTCAATTTGGAAAGGTAAGTAAGATACTTGTTTGTTTCACTGCTAATGCATTTGCTTTCACTCATAATCAATGTCAAAACACTACTTTTACTTAATGCTATGCCAATGGTGTGGTTCCTTGAGTTTTAAAAACTAAGCATGGTACTCATTTTATTGGCAGCTATGCACATGCTCGGAGTAACAAACACCTTCAAAACTCATTTTTTAATCTAAAGCTCTGTGAATCCAGTATCTTCTTCATGTTTATAAAGTTAGAAAGAAACTTGTTTCTTTGCCGGCTAGGCCCTTGTCTTCACTTACAACCAATGTCAAAACACCATTTTTGCCTAACACTATGCCAATGCAGTAGTTTCTTCACTTTTGAAATCTCAGTAAGATTTGTATTTCATTTACTGCTATGCATGTGTTTTTCCTTACAATCACCTTCAAAACACTGGTTTTACCTAATACTCTGTGAATAGTTTAGGTACTTCAACTTTGAAAGTTAAGTAAGATCCTCATTACATGGGCTGCTGTGCATTAGCTTTCACTCACAATGACAAAAGCCTGCTTTTACCTAATGCTATGCTAATGCAGTGGTTTCTTCAGTTTTCAAATCTATGCAGGATACTCATTTCATTGGGAGCTATGCACTTCTTGGAGTTACAATCAACTTCAAACTCTTGGTTTTAACCAAAGTTTCAGTGAAACCTTCAGGTTCTTCATGTTTGTAAAGTAAGAAAGATACTTGTTTCCTTGACTGCTCTGCCCTTATTTTCACTAACAACCAATGTCAAACACCGCTTTCACCTAACACTATGCCAATGCAGTGGTATCTTCACTTTTGAAATCTCAGTAATATTTGTGTTTCATTTGCTGCTATGCATGTATTTTCACTTACAATCATCTTCAAAACACTGGTTTTGCCTAAAACTCTGTGAATGCAGGAGGTACTTCATCTTTCATAGGTAAGTAAGATACTTATTTCTGTGACTACTATGCACATATTTTCACTCACAATGTCAAAACCCTTCTTTTACCTAATGTTCTGCAAATGCAGAGGTTCTTCACTTTCTGTAAAGTAAATAAGATACTTCTTTTTTGGCTACTATGCATTTGTTTTCACTTACAACCAATGTCAAAACACTGCCTTTTCTATGGCAATGCTGCAGTATCTCTACATTGGAAATGTAATTAAGATTCTAGTTTCTTTTGGTACTATGCACTTGTTTTCCCTTACAATCAACTACAAAGCACTGCTTTTCCCTAACACTTGGTGACTGCAGTTGGTTCTTTGGTTTAGAAAACTAATAATGAAACTTGTTTCATTGGCTGCTTTGCACTTGTATTCACTTGCAATCAACTTCAACGCACTGATTTCACCTAACTCTCTGTGAATGCAGGAGGTACATCAAGTTTGAAAAGTAAGAAAGATGCTAGTTTATTTGGCTGCTCTGCACTTGCTTTCACTCACAATCATTGTCAAAACACTGCTTTTACCTTACACTATGACTGTGATTGTTAGGCTAATGTGTCAACTCGGCCAAGTAGTTGTGTCCAGGTGTTTGTTCCAGCAAGCACTGGGCTAATTGTAATACAAGAGCATTTATGGACTTCAATCACCAGCGAGTTTACTGCATGGATTGCTGATTACATCTGCATCAATCAGGGAGATTACATTATCAATGGGTGGTGCTTTTATCCAATCAGTTGAATGACTTAAAAGTGGAAGTGATTTCAACATTCAGAGAGAATTTTCCAGCTCGTCGTTGGACAGACAACTTCTCCCAGAAACTCATCAACGACCCTTCATTGGGCTTTCATCAGAGCCACTGGTTTGCAGCCTGCCTGCAGAACCTGGACTTGTGCATCCCCAGGGTCGCGTGAGAGACTCTTTTAAAATTTCAAATTATTGACAGATATCGCCTGCTGATTCTGTTTCCTGAGAGAACCCTGACTAATACAATGACAATGCAGTTGTTTCTTCAGTTTCAAAACAAAGAAGGATACTCATTTCATTAGCAGCTATGCACATGCTTGTAGTTACAATCAAATTCAAAATCCCTGTTTTCACTTAAATTCTGGGAATCCAAGAAATTTGTCACATCTGTAAATTAAGAGAAAAATATTTGTTTCCTAGGTTGCTATGCCCTTGTTTTCTCTTACAACCAAAGTAAAAACATTGCTTTTACCCAAGTCTATGCCAATGCAGTAGTTAGTTCACTTTTGAAATCTAAGTAAGGTTTGTGTTTCATTTCCTGCTATGCATGAGTTTTCACGTACAATCATCTTCCAACCACTGGTTTTACCTAACGTTCTGTGAATTCATGAGGTGTCTCATCTTTGGAATATAAGTAAGATACTTGTTTCCGTGGCTGCTATGTCATTGCTTTCCCTCGCAATGTCAAAACCCGTCTTTTACCTAATGCTCTGCCAATGCTTAAGTTCTTCTCTTTTCCAAAGTAAATAAGATATTTCTTTCATTGGCTGGTATGCACTTGTTTTCACAAACAACCAATGTCTAACACTGCTTTTTCTATTCCAATGTAGCAGTTTCTTCACTTTGACATTAAGGAATGTTCTGGTTTCTTTTGCTCCTATGCACGTGTTTTCACTTACAATGAACTTCAAACCACTGTTTTTCCCTAAAGCTCAGTGAATGCAGTCAGTTCTTCAATTTAGTGAACAAAGAAAGAAAGTAGCTTCATTGGCTGCTTTGCACGTGTTTTCATTTACAACCAATGTCAAAACACTGCTTTTTCTATGACAGTGCTGCCATTTATTTAATTTTGATAATTAGGTAAGATTTTAGTTTCTTTTGCTTTTATGCGTGTGGTGTCACTTACAATCAACTTCAAAGCCATGCCTTTCCCTAATGCTCAGTGAATACAATTGGTTGTTCACCCTAGAGAACCAATAAAGGAACTTGTTTCATTGCCTGCTTTGACGGTGTTTTCACTTACAACCAACTTCAAAACACTGGTTTCCCTTAACACTCTTTGAAAGCAGAAGGAAATTCTAATTTTCAAGTTAAGGAAGGTACATGTTTATTTGGATGCTATGCACTTGCTTTCATTCACAATCAATGTCAAGACAGTTTTTTACCTAATGCTATGCCAATGCAGTGTTTTCTCCAGTTTTTAAACTATGCAGGATACTCATTTCATGGGCATTTCTGTACTTGCATGGAGTTAAAATCAACTTCAAAATCCTGCCTTTAACCTAAAGCTCTATGAATCCAAGCAGTTTCTTCACGTTTGTAAAGAAAGAAAGACACTTGTTTCCTCTGCTGCTATGCCCTTGATTTCACTTACAACCATGTCAAAACATGGCTTTTACCTAATGCTATGTCAATGCAGTAGTTTCTTCACTTTTGAAATCTAAGTAAGCTTTGTGTTTAAGTTGCTACTATGCATGTGTTTTCACTTTCAATCACATTCAAAAGCCTGGTTTTACCTAACACTCTGTGAATGCAGGAGGTACTTTAAGTTTGAAAGTATGTAAAGTACTTGTTTTCCTGGCTGCTATGAACTTGCTTTTACCAAATATTTCAAAACCCGGCTTTTGTCTAATGTTCTGCCCATGCAGTGTCTTCACTTTGTAAAGTAAATAAGACACTTCTTTCCTTTGCTGTTATGCCCTTGTTTTCACTTACAACCAATGTCATAAATCCAATTTTCCCTAATGCTTTACCAATGTAGTAGTTCCTTCAGTTTAGAAACCTAAGTAAGTTTTGTTATTCATTTGCTGCTATGCATGTGCTTTTACTAACAATCACCTTTAAACACTGGTTTAGCTAACACTCTGTGAATGCTAGAGGTACTTTATCTTTGAAAGGAAAGTGAGATAATTGTTTCTCTGAATGCTATGCACTTGCTTTCACTGACAATATCAAAACCCTGCTTTTACCTAATGCTCTGCCAATGCAGAGGTTTTTCACTTTTGTAAAGTAAATAAGTCACTTCTTCCCTTGGCTGCTATGCACTTCTTTTCACTTACAACAAATGTCAAAACACTGCTTTTCCTATGCCAATGTGCAGTTTCTTCACTTTTGAAAATAAGTAAGATTCTAGTTTCTTTTGCTGCTATGCGTGTGTTGTCACTTACACTCAACTTCAAAGCACTGCCTTTCCCTAATGCTTGATGAATGCAGGGAGTATTTCTAGTTGGAAAGGTAAGTAATATAATAGTTAGTTTGGCTGCTGTTCACTTGCTTTCACTCACATTCAAAGTCAAAACACCACTTTTATCTGATACTATACCAATGCAGTACTTTCTTCACTTTTGAAATTTAATTAAGTTTTGTGTTTCATTTGCTAATATTCATCTATTTTCACTTACCATCACCTTCAAAACACAGGTTTTATCTAACACTGTGAATGCAGGAGGTACTTGAACTTTGAAATGTAAATAAGATACTGGTTTTCTTGGCTATTATGCACTTGTGTTTACTCACAATATCAAACCCTGCTTTTACCTAAAGCTATGCCAATGCAGAGGTTCTTCACTTTTGTAAACTAAATAAGATACTTATATCCTTGGCTACTATGCACTTGTTTTCAATTACAACGAATATCAAAACATTCCTTTATCTATGCCAATGCTGCAGTTTCTTCACTTTTGAAATCTAAGATTCTAGTTTATTTTGCTGCTTTGCACGTGTTTTAAATTACAATGAACTTGAAGACACTGCGTTCACCTAACTCTCGGTGAATGCAGGAGGTACTTCAAGTTTGATATGAAAGTAATTTACTTGTTAGTGAGGCTGCTATGCACTTGCTTTCACTCACATTCAATGTCAAAACACTGCTTTTATCTAATGCTATGCAAATGAATTGGTTTCTTCTGTTTTCAAAATTATGTAGGATACTCATTTCATTAGCAGCTTTGCACTTATTGGAATTACAATCAACCTCAAATTCCTCATTATCACCTACAGCTCTGTGGATCGAGGAGGTCCTTCACATTTGAAAAGTAGGAAAGATACATTTGCCTTGATTGCTATGCCCTTGTTTTCACTTACCACCAATGTGAAAACACCGCTTTTACCTAATGCAATGCCAATGCAGTAGTTTCTACACTTTTGGAATCTATGTAAGATTTATCTTTCATTTGCTGCTATGCATGATTTTTCACTTACGATCACCTTCAAAACATTTGTTTTACCTAGCACTCTGTTAATTCAGGAAGTACTTCATCTTTGAAAGGTAAGTAAGATACTTCTTTCCCTGTCTACTATGCACTTGCTTTCACTCACAATTTCAGAACCCTTCTTTTACTTAGTGCTCTGCCAATGCAGAGGTTCTTTACTTTTGTAAATTAAATAAGATACTTCTTTTTTAGTTGTTATGAATTTGTTTTCACTTAAACCAATGTCAAAAGCCAGCCTTTTCTTTGCCAAAGCTGCAGTTTCTTCACTTTGGAAATGTACATAATATTCTAGTTTCTTTTGCTGCTATGCAAGTGTTTTCACTTAAATCAACTTGAAAGCACTGCTTTTCCCTAATGCTCAGTTAATGCAGTTGGTTTTTAAGTTTAGACAACCAATAAAGAAACTTGTTTCATTATCTTCTTTGCATATTATCTTCTTTGCACAATCAACTTCAAGATACTGATTTCACCTAACTGTCCTTGAATGCAGGAGGTACTTAAATTTGAAAAGTAAGAAACATACTAGTGTGCTTGGCTGCTCTGCCCTTGGTTTCACTCACAATCAATATCAATACACTGCTTTTACCTAATGCTATGTGAACACAGTAGTTTCTTCAGTTTTCAAAACTAAGCAGTATACTCATTGTATTGGCATCTATGATCTTGCTTGAAGTTACTGCTCCATAAGACTACAGAGGGTCCACTGGCTTCCAGGTACATTGCATGCTACATGGGCTCTATGGCCTCCAAGTCTTCCATGGCATCTATGTGCATGTACAGGCTCCACAGACTCCACATTCTCCACAGGCTCCACGAGGCTGCACAGGGACCACAAACTCCATGGCATAAAATGGGATCCACAGGCCTCCACATGATCCTCAGCCTCTTCAGACTCCACAGCCTCCACAGGTTCAAGGGGCCAACATAACCTCCCTGGGCTCCATGGGCACAAATTCCTCCAAGAGCTAAACAGATGCTGTGGCACCATGTGCCTGCACAGGCTCCATGTCCTCCATGACATGTACAGGCTCTGCAGGTTCCATAGGCTCCATGGTTCCAAGGGCCCCATGAGCTCCAGTGGCTCCACAGGCTCCAAATGTTGCACAGGATTGCACAGGTGCCATGGGCTCCATGGGGTCTATAGGCCTACACAGGCTCCACAGGTCTCCATGGCTCCACAGGGTCCTCAGACCTGTACAGCCTCTGCAGGCCTCAATGGGTTTCATAGCCTCCATGGACTCCATAAGCTCCATGGTTTCCACAGGCCACTATATTCTCACAGATTTCACCATCTCCCTGTACTTCACGGGCCTGCACATGCTCCACAGCCTCCTTGAGCTCCATAGTCTCCATTGGCTCTTCAGTTTCCATGGCTTTCACAAGCTCCATCATCTCCATGGACACCATGGGCTACACAATTTGCAGATGTTCCACTGGCATGCAGAGCATCCAAAAGCTCCAAGGGCTCCATGGGCTCAACAGGGACAATGGGCTCACAGTCACCTAAGACTTCATCAGCTCCAACAGCTCCCTGGATCCACAGGCTCCACAGGCTCCCTGACCATATACAATCTCCAGAGTCCTCAATGGACAGCACAGTCTCCACAGGATACACATGGGCTACACAGTTGTCCATGGGCTACATGCACACCACCGGATCCACATTCTCTGTAGGGTCCTTGGGCTCCAAACACAAAAGGCTCCACGGGCCCATGGGCTCGATGAGCTTCACAGGAAGCACAGGCATGTATAGGCTCCACAGGCTCCCTGGGCCTTCACATGCTCCCTGAGATTCACGGGCTTTGTCAACTCCAAGGTCTTCATGGAATTCATGGGCTCCATCACCTCAAACAGCTCCACAGAACTTCACAGTCTCCACCAGCCTCTACAGGCTCCATGGGCTCTATGGGATCCACAGGTCTGCATAGTCTCCATGGGTTACACAGGCTCCACTGGCTTCATGGGCCTCCAGAGGCTCCAAAGGACCCACTGGCTCCATTGTCCTCCACGGCCTCCACAGGCTCCATGGGCTCTATGGTCTCCATAAGCAGCACATGCTCCACAGGTGTCACTAGTCTCCATGGCCCTTCATAGGCTCTGCAGGCCTCCACCAGCTGCAAGATCACTACAGGCTCCACGGGCTCCACAGGCATCCATTGGCTACATATGTTCCATTGGCTCCATAGACTCTGCATTCTCCTCGATCTCTATACCTCAATAGGCTCCAGGGACATCATGGGCTCCATGTGATCGACAGGTTCCATTGGCCTCAACTGTATTCACAGGCTCTATGGCCTCCACAGATACCCAGGACTCCATTAAATTCCTGATTCCCTTGGGTTTCATGGTCTCCAAGGACTCCACATACTCCTCAGGCTCCATGGGTATGCACAGGCTCATCATGCTCCACTGACTTCATGGGCTCCACAGGCTCCAAAGTCTCTACAGTCCCCACAGGTTACATGGGCCTGCACAGACTACACAGGCCTCCATGTGTTCCAGTGTCTCCACAGGTTCCATAGACACCACAGGCTCCATGCCCCTGCAGAATTTCTCAGGCTTCCACAGGCTCCACAAGCTCCACAGGCTCCACAGTCTCCATGGATCCCACAATTTACACAGGTTCCAAGTGCTCCACAGGCTTCACGGTCTCCACAGGTTCCACAGGTTCTGTGGCCTTTATGGGCTCCTTAACCTTCACAGACTGAACAGGCTCCACATTTTTCGAAGGCTCCACAAACTTTCATGGGCTCCAAGGGTTCTACAGGCTTCCACAGGTTACACAAACTCCAAAGGTTCCAAGAGCCTTCACCAGCTCCACAGGCCTCCATGGGCTTCATGAGCTCCATAGGCTCCACAGGTTTTCATAATCTCCATGGGCTCCACGGGCTCTATAGGCTCCATGGGCCTCCAACAGATCCACAGCTCTACAGGCCTCAATGTGATCCATGGGATCTACAGGCCACATGTGCTGCTCAGACTCTATGGTTTCAATTGGCTCGACAGAATTCAACAGGTTTATTGCCCTCATGGTCTCCATGTGCTCCATTGACATCCACAAAATCCTGGGGCACCATGGCTCCACAGGCTCCATGGGTCTGAACAGGCTACACATACTTCATGGACTTCACAGAGTTTATGTGATACACAGGCTCTATAGCTGTCCTCAGATTCCACATTCACCACAGGCTCCAATGCATCCACAAGATCCATGAGCTCTGAGGGTCCATGGTCTCTACAGAGTCCACAGGCCTCCTTTGTCTCCACAGGTATCATAGTGTCCACAGGCTCCACATTTTCCAAGGTCCTGCACAGGTTCCACAGACTCCATGGCCTCAACCAGCCTTCTCAGGCTCAATAAGTTCCATAGCCTCCAATATCCCCACAGGCCTGCACAAGCTCAATGGGTTCCATGGGGTCTACAGGCCTGCACAAACTCCACAGACGACCTTGGATCAAAATGCTACACACACTACACTGGACTGCAGAGGGTCCACAGTCCTACAAAGGTGCATGGGCTCCATGGGCTACACAGGCCTCCACATGCTCCACAGTCTCCTGTCTCCACAGGCTCCATGGACACCACAGATTACACAGGTTCCAAGGGCTTTTTCCTAATGCTCAGTGAATGCAGTTTGACCTTCGGTTTATAGAACCAATAAAAAAAATTCTTTCATTGGCTACTATGGACGTGTTTCTACTTAAAATCAACTTTGAGACACTGGTTTCACCTAAATCTATGTGAATACAGGAGGAACTTCATGTTTGAAATGTAATAAGATAATTGTTTGTTTGGCTGCTTTGCACTTGCTTTCACACACCATCATTGTCAAAACAGTTCTTTTACTTAAAGCTATTCCAATGCAGTTGTTTCTTCAGCTTTCAGAACTAATAGGATATGCATTTCATTGGCTGGCATGCACTTTTTGGAGTTACAATCAACTTTAAAATCCTGGTTTTAACCTACATTCTGTTGATACAGGAGGTTCTTCACATTTGTAAAGTACGACAGATAATTATTTCCCTGGCTGCTATGCACTTGTTCTCACTTACAACATTAAAACCCTTCTTTTACCTAATGCTCTGTCAATGTTGAGGTTCTTCACATTTGTAAAGTAAATAAGATGCTTCTATCCTAGGCTGTTATGCCCTTGTTTTCACTAAAAACCAATGTCAAAACACTGCTTTTACATGACTCTATGCCACTGCTGTAGTTTCTTCACTTTATAAATCTAAGTAACATTTGTGTTTCATTTGTTGCTATCCATGTGTTTTCACTTACCATGACCTTCAAAACACTGGTTTTATGTAACACTCTGTGAATGCAGGAGGTACTTCATCTTTGAAAGATAAGTAAAATACTGGTTTCCCTGTCTGCTACATATTTGCTTTCACTCACAATGACAAATCCCTGCTTTTATCTAACGCTCTGCCAATGCAGATGTTCTTCACTTTTATAAAGTAAATAAGACACTTCTTTCCTTGGCTGTTATACCCATGTTTTAACTTACAACCACTGTCAAAACACTACTTTTACCTAATGCTATGCCAATGCCGTAGTTTCTTCACTTATGAAATCTAAGTAAGGTTTGCCTTTCATTTGCTACTATGCATGTGTTTTCACTTAGAATCACATTCAAAACACTGCATATACCTAATACTCTGTGAATGCAGGAAGTACTTCATCTGTGAAAGGTAAGTAAGATACTTTTTCCCAGGCTGCTATGCACTTGCTTTCACTCAGAATGTCCCAATCCTGCTGATAAATAATGCTCTGCCAATGCAGAGATTCTTCACTTTTGTAAAGTAAATAAGATTCCTCTTAACTTGTTTGCTATGCGCTTGTTTTCACTTACAACCAATGTTGAAACTCTGCATTTTTGAAATTAATGTTGCAGTTCCTTCACTTTTGAAATCTAATTTCGTTTCTCATTTCTTTTCCTGCTAAGCACATGTTTCCTCTTACAATCTACTTCAAAGCACTGCTTTTCCTTAATTATTAGTGAATGCAGTAGGTTCTTCAGTTTAGAGAAACAGTATAGAATCTTATTTCATTGGCTGTTTGCACCTGTTTTCACTTACAATCAACTTCAAGGCATTGGCTTCACCTAATGCTCTGAGAATGCAGGAAGCACTTCAAGGTTGAAATGTAAGTAAGTTTCTTTTTTTTTAGCTGTTATGCACTTGCTTTCACTCACAATCAATGCCAAAACACAGTTTTTCTACAATGCTATGCCAATGCAGTGGTTTCTTCAGTTTTCAAAACTAAGGAGGATGTTCATTTCATTGGCAGCGTGCCCATCTTGGAGTTTCAATCAACTTCAAAACCCTGGTTTTAACCTAATGCTCTGTGAATCCTCGAGGTTCTTCACCTGTATAAAGTAAGAAAGATACTTTTTTCCCTGGCTGTTATGCCCTTGTTTCCACTTAAAAACACTGTCAAAATACCGCTTTTACCTAACGCTATGCCAATGAGATAGTTTCTTCACTTTTGAAATGTAAGTAAAATTTGTGTTTCATTTGATGTTATGCATATGTTTTCACTTATATCACCTTCAAAACACTGGTTTTAACTAACACTCTGAGAATTCACGTGGTATTTCAGCTTTGAAGGATAAGTAAAATCCTTGATTCCCTGGTGTTATGCTCTTGCTTTCATACACAATGTCAAAATCCTGCTTTTTACATAATGCTCTGTCAAAGCAGAGGTTCTTCACTTTTGTAAAATATATAAGATAATTCTTTCCTTGGCTGATATGCACTTGTTTTCACATACAACCAATGTCTAAACACTGCTTTTTCTATTCCAATGCAGCAGTTTCTTCAGTTTGAAATCTTAGGAAGATTCTAATTTCTTTGGCTGCTATGAACATGTTTTCACTAACAATCAACTTCAAAGCAATGCCTTACCCTAATACTTGGTGAATGCAGTTGGTCCTTCACTTTAGAGACCCAATAGAGAAATGCAATTGTTTCCTCTAAGCAAGATACTCATTTCATTGGCAGCTCTGCACTTGCTTGGAGTTACAACCAATTTCAAAATCCTTGTTTTCACTTAAATTCTGGGAATCCAAGAAGTTCAGCCATGTCTGTAAGTTAAGAAAGATATTTGTTCCTTTGGTTGCTATGCCCTTGTTTTCACTTACAAGCAATGTCAAAAGAATGCTTTTACCTAACGCCATGCCAATGCAGTAATTTATTCAATTTTGAAATCTAAGTAAGGTTTGTGTTTCATTTGCTGCTATGCATGAGTTTTCACTTACAATCACCTTCAAACCACTGGTTTTACCTAATGCTCTGTGAATACACAAGGTACTTCAACTGTTGAAGATAAGTAAGATACTTGTTGCCTTGGCTGCTATGCAATTGCTTTCACTCACAATGTCATAACCCGGCTTTTGCCTAATGCTCTGCCAAAGATGAAGATCTTCAGTTTTCTAAAGTAAATATGATATTTCTTTCCTTGGCTGGTATGCACTTGTTTTCATATACAACCAATGTCAAAACACTGCTTTAACTATTTCAATGTAGCAGTTTCTTTACTTTAACATCTAAGGAAGGTTCCAGTTTCTTTTCCTTCTATGCACGTGTTTTCACTTACAATGAACTTCAAAGCAGTTTTTTCCCTAAAGCTCGGTGAATGCAGTCAGTTCTTTAGTTTAGAGAACCAATAAAGAAGCCTGTTTCATTGGCTGCTTTGCACGTGTTTTCACTTTCAACCAATGTCAAAACACTGCTTTTTCTATGGCAGTGCTGCAATTTCTTCTATTTTGAAAACTAGATAAAATTTTAGTTTCTTTTTCTATTATGCATGTGGTGTTATTTACAATCAACTTCAAAGCAATGCATTTCCCTAATGCTCAGTGATGCAGTAGGTTCTTAACTTTAGAGAACCAATAAAGGAACTTGTTTCATTGGCTGCTTTGCATGTGTTTTCACTTACAATTAACTTCAAAACACTAGTTTCCCCTAACACTCTTTGAAAGCAGAAGGAAATTCAAGTTAGAAATTTAAGTAAGGTATTTGTCAGTTTGGCTGCTATACACTTACTTTCATTCACAATCAATGTTAAAGACACTATCTTTACCTAATGTTATGCCAATGCTGTGGTTTCTCCAGTTTTCAAAACAATGCAGGATACTCATTTCATTGGCATCTCTTGTACTTGCTTTGAGTTACGACCAACTTCAAAATACTGTCCTTTAACCTAAAGCTCTATGAATCCAAGCGGTTTCTTCACATTTGTAAAGAAAGACACTTGTTTCCTCTACTGCTATGCTTCTGTTTTCCCTCACAACCATGTCAAAACACATGTATTACCTAACGCTATGCCAATGTAGTAGTTTCTTCACTTTTGAAATCTAAGTAAGATTTGTGTTTCATTTGCTACTGTGCATGTATTTTCACTTACAATCACATTCAAAACCCTAGTTTTACCTAACACTCTGTGAATGCAGGAGGTACTTTATCTTTCAAAGGAAAGTGAGATACTTATTTCCCTGACTGCTATGCACTTGCTTTCACTTAATATCAAAACCGTGCTTTTACCTAAAGCTCTGCCAATGCAGAGGTTCTTCACTTTTGTAAAGTAAATAAGACACTTCTTTCCTTGGCTGCTATGCACTTCGTTTCACTTACAACAAATGTCAAAACACTGCTTTTTCTCTGCCAATGTGCAGTTTCTTTGCTTTTGAAATCTAAGTAAGATTCTAGTTTCTTTTGCTGCTAGGCACGTGTTTTCACTTACAATCAAATTCAAAACATTGCTTTTCCCTAATCTCAGTGAATGTAGTCAGTAATTCAGGTCAGAGGACCAATAAAGAAACTTCTTTCATTGGCTGCTTTGCACGTGTTTTCACTTACAATGAACTTCAAGACACTGGTTTCACCTAACTCTCTGTGAATGCAGGAGGTACTTCTATTTAAAAGTTCAGTAATATACTTGTTAGTTTGGCTGCTGTTCAATTGCTTTCTCTCACAATCAACTTAAAAGCATTGATTTACCTAATGCTATGCCAATGCGTGGTTTCTTTCACTTTTGAAACCTAAGAAGGATACTCATTTCATTGGTAGCAATGCATTTCTTGGAGTTACAATCAACTTCAAAATCCTGGTTTTAACCTAAAACTCTCTGAATCCAGGAGGTTCTTCACATTTGTAAGTAAGAAATAGTCTTATTTCCTTGGGTGCTATGCTCATGTATTCACTTAAAGCCAAAGGCAAAACACTGTGTTTATTTTTTTTTTAAAGATTTTATTTATTTATTCATTTATCCCCCCCTTGCTGCTTGTGCTCATTGGGTCAGCTAACCATGCCATGCGGGCGGGCTTGCCTTCACCAGGAGGCCCCTGGAACCGAACCCGGGGCCTCCCATATGGTAAACGGGAGCCCTACTGATTGAGCCACAGCCACTTCCCAAAACACTGTGTTTAAATGCTATGCCCAATGCAGTAGTTTCTTCACTTTTGAAATCTAGGTAAGATTTCTGTTTCATTTGCTGCTATGCATTTGTTTTCATTTACAATCACCATCAGAACACGGGTTTTACTGTGAATGCAGGAGGTACTTCAACTTTGAAAGGTAAGTAAGATACATTTTTCCCTGCCTGCTATGCACCTGCTTTCACTCACAATAGCAAACCCTGCTTTTACATATTGCCCTGCCAATGAAGAGGTTCTTCAATTTTGTAAAGTAAATAAGAGACTTCTTTCCTTAGCTCTTATGCCTTTGTTTCCATTTACAACAAATATCAAAGCATTGCTTTTTCTATGCCAATGCTGCAGCTTCTTCACTTTTGAAATCTAAGTAAGATTATAGTTTCTTTTGCTGCTATGCACGTGCTTTCACTTATAATCAACTTCAAAACACTGCTTCTTCCTAATGCTCAGTTAATGGAGTCAGTTCTTCAGTTTAGAGAACCAATAAGGAAACTTGTTTCTTTGGCTGCTTTGCACGTGTTTTCACTTACATTCTACTTCAATACACTGGTTTTACCTAACTCTCTATGAAAACAGTGGGTATGTGAAGTTTGAAAAGAAAGTAAGATACTTGTTTGTTTTGCTGCTATACACTTGCTTTCACTCACAATCAATGTCAAAACACCTCTTTTACCTCATGTTATGCCAAAGCAGTGGTTTCCCTACTTTTCAAAACTAAGCAAGATACTCATTTTATTGACTACTATGCACTTGCTTGGAGTTACAGTAACCTTCAAAACCTGGGCTTTAATCTAAATCTCTGTGAATCTAGGATCTTCTTCATGTTTGTAAGCTAAGAAACATACTTGTTTCCTTGCCTGCTATGCCGTTGTTTTCATTTACAACCAAAGTCAAAATGACACTTTTACCTAATGTTATGCCAATGCAGTAGTTTCTTCAATTTTGAAATCTAAGTAAGATTAGTGTTTCAATTGCTGCTATGCATGGGTTTTCACTTACAATTACCTTCAAACCACTGGTTTTACCTAATACTCTGTGAATGCAGAAGGTACTTCATCTTTGAAAGGTAAGTAAGATACTTGTTTCCCTGGCTGCTATGCCATTGCTTTCACTCACAATGTCAAAACATGGCTTTTACCTATTGCTCTGCCAATGCAGAAGTTGTTCAATTTTCTAAAGTAAATGAGTTATTTCTTTCCTTTTCTGGTATGCACTCGTTTTCACATGCAACCAATGTCAAAACACTGTTTTTTCTATGCCAATGCAGCAGTGTCTTCTCTTTGCAAACTAAGGAAGATTCTAGCTTCTTTTGCTTCTATGCATGGGTTTTCAATTCCAATGAACTTCAAAGCACTCTTTTTCCCTAATGCTCGGTGAATGCAGTTGGTTCTTCAGTTTAGAGAACCAATAAAGAAACTTGTTTCATTGATTGCTTTGCACATGTTTTTACTTATGACCAATGTCAAAACAGTGCTTTTTCTAAGCCAATACAGCAATTTCTTAACTTTTGAAATCTAAGTAAGATTTTAGTTTCTTTTGTTGCTATGCATGTGTTGTCACTTACAATCAAATTCAAAGCACTGCCTTTCCCTAATGCTTGGTGAATGCAGGAAGTACTTGTAGTTTGAAAGGTAAGTACTATACTAGTTATTTTGGCTGCTGTCACTTGCTTTCACTCACAATCAACGTCAAAACACTGCTTTTACCTAATGCTATGGTAATGTAGTGGTTTCTTAGGTTTTCAAACCTAAGTAGTATTCTCATTTCATTGCAGATATGCTATTCTTGGAGTTACAATCAACTTCAAAATCCTAGTTTTAACCTAAAGCTCTCTGAGTTCAGGAGGTTCTTTATGTTTGTAAAGTGAGAAACATACTAGTTTCCTTGGCTGCTATGAACTTGTTTTCACTTACCACCAATGTCAAAACACCGCTTTTACCTAACACTATACCAATGCGGTAGTTTCTTCATTTTGAAATCTAATTAAATTTTGTGTTTCATTTACTGCTATTCATCTATTTTCACTTACCATCACCTTCAAAACACTGGTTTTACCTAACACTCTATGAATGCAGGTGGTACTTCAACTTTGAAAGTTAAGTAAGATACTTGTACTTGTTTCCTTGGCTATAATGCACTTGCTTTCACTCACAATGTCAAAGCCCTGATTTTACCTAAAGCTATGACAATGCAGAGGTTCTTCACTTTTGTAAAGTAAATAAGATACTTATTTCTTTGGCTGCTATGCACTTGTTTTCACTTACAACCAATATCAAAATATTCCTTTTTCTATGCTAGTGTTGGAGTTCCTTCACTTTTGAAATCTAAGTAAGATTCTAGTTTCTTTTGCTGCTATGCATGTGTTTTAACTTACAATGAACTTGAAGACAATCCTTTCACCTAACTCTCTGTGAATGCAGGAGGTACTTCAAGTTAGAAAGGAAATAAGATACTTGTTAGTGAGGCTGCTATGCACTAGCTTTCAATCACATTCAATGTCAAAACACTGCTTTTATCTTATGCTATGCCAATGCTGTGGTTTCTTCTGTTTTCAAAATTAAGCAGGATACTCATTTCATTGGCAGCTTTGCACTAATTGGAGTTAAAATAAAATTCCAGATCCTGCTTTTAACCTACAGCTCTGTGGATTCAGCAGTTTCTTCACATTTGTAAATTAGGAAAGGTACTTGTTTTCTTGAATGCTCTGTCCTTGTTTTCACTTACCACCAATGTTAAAACACTGCTTTTACCTAATGCTATGCCAATGCAGTACTTTCTTCACTTTTTGAATCTAAGTAAGAGTTGTGTTTCATTTACTGCTATGGATGTTGTTTCAATTACTATCACCTTGAAAACACTTGTTTTACCTAACACTCTGAGAATTCAGGAGGTACTTCACTTTGAAAGGTAAGTAAGATAATTGTTTCCCTGGCTGCTATGCACTTGCTTTCACTCCCAATGTCAGAATCCTGCTTTTACCTACTGCTCTGCCAATGCAGAGGTTATTCATTTTTGTAAAGTAAATAATACATTTCTTTCCTTGACTACAATGTACTTTTTTCACTCACAACCAATGTTAAAACATTTTTCTATGCCAATGCTGCAGTGCCTTAAGTTTTGAAATCTAAGTAAGTTTGTAGTTTCTTTTTCTGCAAAGCACGTGTTTTCATTTACAATCAAATTCAAAGCACTGCTTTTCTGAGTGCTTGGAGAATGCAGTCTTTTTTTCAATTTAGAAAACCAATAACGAAACTTGTTTCATTCTCTGCTTTGCAAGTGTTTTCACTTATAATCAACTTCAAAACGCTGGTTTCACCAGACTCTCTGAGAACGCAGGAGGTACTTCAATTTTGAAATGTAAGTAAGACGCTTGTTTGCTTGGCTGCTATGCACTTGCTTTCACTCATGATCAATGTCTAAACACTGCTTTCACCTAATGCTATGCCAATGCAGTGGTTTCTTCAGTTTTTAATACTAAGCAAGGTAGTCATTTATTTGGCAGCTATGCCCTTGGTTGGAGTTACAATCACCTTAAAATCCCAGGTTTTATTGTAAAGCTCTGGGAATCCAGGATCTTCTTCACATATGTAAAGTAGTAAGCAAACTTGTTTCCTTACTTGCTATGCAGTTGTAATCACTTAAAACCAATGAGAAAACACCGTTTTTACTTAATGCTAATCAATGTCATAATTCCTTCACTTTAGAAATCTAAATAAGATTTGTGTTTAATTTGCTGCTATGCATGTGTTTTCACTTATAATCACCTTCAAAACACTGTTTTACCTTACTATCTGTGAATACTTTAGGTACTTCAACTTTGAAAGTTAAGCAAGATCCTGGTTTCCCTGGTTGCTGTACACTAGCTTTCACTCACAATGTCAAAAGCCTGCTTTTACCTAATGCTATGCCAATGCAGTGGTTTTTTCAGTTTTCAAATCTAAGCAGGATACTCATTTCATTGGCAGCAATGCACTTCTTGGAGTTACAATCAACATCAAACTCCTGGTTTTAACCAAAATTTCTGTGAATCCTGAAGATCCCTCATGTTTGTAAAGTAAGAAAGATACTTGTTTCCTTGGCTGCTCTGCCTTTGTTTCATTACAACCAATGTTAAAACACTGCTATTACCTGATGCTATGCCAATACAATAGTTTCTTCACTTTTGAAATTTCACTTAGATTTGTGTTTCATTTGCTGCTATGAATTTGTTTTCACTTACATTCACATCCAAAACACTATTTTTACCTAAAACTCTGTGAACGAAGGAGGTAGTCCATGTTTGATAGGGAAGTAAGATACTTGTTTCCCTAACTACTATGCACTTACTTTCACTCACAATGTCAAAACCCTTCTTTTACCTAATGCTCTGCGAATGTAGAGGTTTTTTACTTTTGTTAAGTAAATAAGATACTTCTTTTTTGGCTGCTATGCATTTGTTTTCACTTGCAACAAATGTCCAAACACTGCTTTTTCTATGCCAATGCTGCAGTTTCTTCACTTTGGAAATGCACATAATATTCTAGTTTCTTTTGCTGCTATGCATGTGTTTCCGCTTACAATCAACTTCAAAGCAATGCTTTTCCTGAATGCTCAGTGAATGCAGTTGGTTTTTCAGTTTAGAGAACCAATAAAGAAACTTGTTTCATTGGCTGCTTTACATATGTATTACTTTCAATCAACGTCAAGACACTGGTTTCCCCTATTTGTGAATGCAGGAGGTATTTCAACTATAAAAAGTAAGAAAGATGCTAGTTTGTTTGGCTGCTCTGCACTTGCTTTCACTCACAATCAATATCAATACACTGCTTTTTTACCTAATGCTATGCCAAAGCAGTGGTTTCTTCAGTTTTGAAAACTAAGCAGTATACTCATTTCATTGGTAGCTACACCTTTGCTTGGAGTTACAGCTCAGTGGACCTGCAGAGGTTCCACTGGCCTCCATGGACAATACATGCTACATGGTCTCCATGGCCTCCACGTCCTACATGGCATCCCTGTGCCTGCACAGGCTCCAAAGACTCCCCATTCTCCAGTATCCATAAGAGTGCACAGGCCCCCACAGACTCCATTGCCCAAAATGCTCCAAAGACTCCACAGGCCTCCACATGTTCCTCAGCCTCCTCAGCCTCCTCAGCCTCCACAGCCTCCACAGTTTCCATAGGCCAACATAACTTTCCTGGGCACCATGGGCACAAAATCCTCCAAGTGCTCAACCGATGCTGTTGCACCATGAGCCTGCACAGTCTCCATAACCTCCATGACATATGCAGGTTTGCCAGCTCCACAGTCTCCATGGGTTCAATGGGTTCCATGAGCTCCACTGGATCCACAGGCTTCACATGTTCCACAGGCTTGCAAAGTTGTCATAGGCCCCATGGTGTCTAGAGGCCTGTACAGGCCTCCATGGTCTCCATAGGTTACCCAGACCTGCAGATGAACCATGGGCTCCACAGTTTCCTCAGGCCTGCACAGTCTCCACAGGACTCCAGGAATTTCACAGCCTCTATGGGCTCCATCAGCTCCATGGCTCCACAGACCTCAATATTCTCACAAACTTCAGAGTCTCCCTGTCCTTCAAGGGACAGCTCAGGCTCCACAGGACTCCTTGGGATCCATAGTCTCCATGAGCTACTCAGTCTTCATGGTTTCCACAAGCTCAACCACCTCCACCGACTACATGGGCTTCACAAGTTCCACAGGTTCCACTTGCCGACACAGCATCCATGAACTCCATGGGCTCCATGGACTCTACATTCCTTTAAGACTCCATGGACTACACCAGCTCCATCAGCTCCACAGAATACACAGGCTCTAAGACCTATACAGGCTCCACAGGCTTCAATGTTTGTCGCAGTCTCCACAGGCTAAACAGGCTCCAGGTGCTCCACAGATATCAATGGGCTACATGCACTTTAAAGGCTCCACATTCTCTGTAGTGTCCTTGCGATCAATATATCAACAGATTCCATGGGCACCAAAGGCTCAATGTGCTCCACAGGAAACAATAGCCTGTACAGGCTCCACAACTTCCCTGGGGCTGCACAGTCTACAAGGATTCCACAGGCTTTGTGACCTTCATGGACTTGATAGACTTCATGGTCTCCATGTCCTCAACCATCTCCATAGGCTTGCACAGGCTCCACAGCCCTCCTTGGGGTCCATAGTCTCCATGGGTTCCTTGGGCTCCATGGCTTCCACAAAAGCGACCAGCTCCACGGACTCCATGGGCTTCCTAGTTTGCACAGGTTCACTGCCTTACACAGCATTCTCGACTCCATTGGCTTTAAGGGCTCCACGTGCTCCATAGGCTCTACAGTCCTTGATGATTCCATGAACTCCACCAGCTCCATCAGTTCCACAGAATCCACAGGCTCTAAGGCCTGTCCATGCTCCACAGGCATCAATGGTCACTGCAATATCCACAGGTTCAAAAGGCTCAATGGTCTCCACAGGTGTCAATGGGCTACATGCACTTAACATGCTCCAAATTCTCTGTAGTGTCCTTGGCTCGTATCTCAACAAGCTCCATGGGCTTCATGGGCTCAATGACCTCCACAGGACCACAGGCCATTACAGGCTCCATAAGCTCCCTGGACCTGCAAAGGCTTCAAGGACTCCACAGGCTTTTTGAACTCCATGATCTTGAGGTTCAATGGCCTCAACCACCTCCACAGACCTTCACAGGCTACACAGGCCTCTACCATCTCCACGGGCTCCATGGGCTCCCCAGGTGTTCATAGGTTCCATGGTTTACACCAGCTCAACAGGCTTCATGAGCTTCCACAGGCTCCAAAGGCCCCACAATCTCTACATGACTGCACAGCCTCCAAATTCTCCATGGAAACTATCCTCTCAACAAGCAGCACAAGCTCCACAGGTTTCACTGGACTCTAGGGGCCTGCATAGGCTCCACAGGCCGCCATGTTCTGCACGGATTCCACAGGCTCCATGGGCTCCATGTGCTCTACCTGCTCCATGATCATGCACAGACTCCACAGGCCCCAGAGACTTCAAAGTTTCCATGGGCTTCACATCTCCACAGGTCCATGGATGTGTAGAGATTCCACATGCTCCATGGACTCCACAGGCTCCATGGGCTCCATGTGCCCCACAAGCTCCACTGACTCCACATGCACTACAGATGCTCTACAGGGTCAATATGCCCCACAGACTCCATAGTCCCACACATGTTTTATTGTCTTCAAGGGCTTCAAATGCTAAACAAACTCCATGGGCTTGCAGAGACACCACAGAACTCCAGGGGCAATGCATGCTCCAAAATCTCTGTTACCTCCAAATCCTGCATGACATTTATGTGGCTTCACAGTCTCCAGAGGCTCCCAAGTCTCCACAGGCACCATGAGCCTGCACAGGCCTTACAGTCCCCATGGACCAAAATTGGCTCCACAGACTTCACACGCCTCCACATGATGTCCAGCTTCTTCAGACTCTACAGCCTCCACAGGCTTAATGAACCTACATAACCTCCATGAGAACCATGGGATCCAGATTCCTCCATGGCCTCAACAGGCTCTACTAGCACCATGATCCTGCACAGGTTCCATTGCCTTCACGAGATATACAGGCTCTGCAGTCTATACAAGTTCCATGGGTTCCATGGGATCCATGATTTTCAGTGGAACCCCAGGCTTCATGTGTTCCACAGGCTTGCACAGTTGCCAAAAGCTCCATGGGGTCTATAGGTCTACAAACTCCATAGTTTCCATGAGCTCCACAGGCTCCACAGGCCTCTACCGTCTCCATGGGCTACACATGCTCCACAGGTCTGCATAGAATCCATGGGTTAACAGGCTCCACAGACTTCATGGGCCTCCACAGGCTCCAAAAGCCCCACAGAATCCACTGGCATACACAGCCTCCACAGTCTCTGTGGGATCTATGGTCTCCACAGCAGCACATGCTCCATGCATGTCAATGGCCTCTAGGGGCCTGCAAAGACTCCACAGACCTCTACCGGCTGCAGGGACTCCACAGGCACCATGTGCTCCACATACTCCACAGGCTACCTGGGTATGCACAGGCTCCATAGTCTCCATTGACCCACAGGCTCCATGGGCTCCATATATTCCACAGGCTCCTTGGGGATGCACAGGCTCCAAAGACTCCACTGACTCCACAGGCTCTACAGGCTCCACAGGCTCCATGGGCCTGCACAGGCTGCATGGTCTACAATGGCTTCAAAGGCTCAACAGTCTCCATGGGCATGCAGAAACCTTCAGAGGCTTCCAAGGCAACACATGCCCAATGGGCTCCAAGAACTCCATGGTCTGCATGGCATCAATGTGGCTTCACAAACACCAGAGTTTCCGAATTTCAACAGGCTTCAAGAGCCTGCACAGATATCACAGACTCCAGAGACCAAAATAGTCTCCAGAGATACCACAGCCCTGCACATCATCCTCACCATCTTCAGACTCTACAGTCTTCACAGGCTTTTTGTGCTTACATAATCTCCATGGGCTCCACAGATCTACATTCCTCCATGGCTTCAACAGGCTCTGCCAGCCCAATGAGCCTGCATGAGCTACATTGTCTAAATGAGACATACAGGCTCTGCAGGCTCCACTGGCTCCATGGGTTCCTTGGGTTCCATGAGCTCCAGTAGCTTCTCAGGCTCCAAATGTTCAGAGGCCTGCACAGTTTATATAGGCTCCTGGGTCTCTAGGCCTGTACAAGCTTCACAGGCCTCCATGGGCTCCACAGGATCCCCAAACGTGCATAGGTACCATGGGCTCAACAGGGTCCTCAGGCCTCTGCAGGCTCTGCAGGCCTCCATGCATTTCAGAGCCTCCATGGGTTCCATCAGCTCCATGGATTCCACAGGCATCTATATTCTCAAAGACTTCACAGTCTCTCTGTCCTTCACTGTAGTGTCCTTGGGCTCCATACCTCAACAAATCCAACTTAAACTTGAAAAAGCTTCAAAGGATGCATGGGCTTTATGAACTCCATGGTCCTGACCAATTTTATGGTCTCCATGGCTTCAAACACATTCACAGACTTTCGCAGGCCCCACAGGCCTCTTTAGTCTCAATGGGCTCTATGGGATCTGAAGCTCTGCATAGGCTCCATGAGCTACAAAGGCTGCACCGGCTTCTTGGGTCTCCAGAGGCTACAAAGGCCACAAAGACTCCACTGGCCTACAATGCCTCCACAGTCTCCATGGAATCAATGTTGTCAAAAGGCGTATATGCGCCACAGATTTCAATGGCATCTAAGGTCCTGCATAAGCTCCACTGGCCTCCGGGCTGCACAGATTAGACATTGTTAGTGAAAGCAAGTGTATAGCGGCCAAAGAAAGAAGTATCTTACTTACATTTCAAAGCAGAATTACCTCCTGCATTCACAGCATGTTAGGTAAAACAAGTGTTTTGAACAAAATTGTAAGTGAAAACAAATGCATAGCACCAAAATAATACAAATTTCACTTAGATTTAAAATTGAAGAAAATACTGCCTTTGCATAGCATTAGGTAAAAGCAGTGTTTTTACATTGATTGTGAGTTAGAGCAAGTGCATATTAGGAAAACAAAGAAGTATCTTACTTACATTTCAAAGAAGAAGTACCTCCTACATTAACTGTGTTAGGTAAAACAAATGTTTTGAACATAATTGTAATTGAAATCACATGCATAGCAGCAAATAAAACACATATCTAATTGATATTTGTAAAGTAAGGAAACTGCTGCATTGGCGTAGCATTTGGTAAAACAGTGTGTTGGCATAGAGAGTGAAAGCAAGTGCATAGCAGCTAAAGAAACAAGTATCTTACTTACATTTCAAACTTGAAGAATCTCCTGCATCCACAGAGAGTTAGGTGAAACCAGTGTCTTGAAGTTGATTTTAAGTGAAAACATGTACAAAGCAGCCAATGAAACAAGTTTCTTTCTTGGTTTTCTAAACTGAAGAATTGAGTGCATTCACCAAGCTTGAGGGAAAAGCAGTGTTTTGAAGTTGCTTGTAAGTGAAAACACGTGCATAGCAACAAAAAAAAGGAACTTAATTAGATTAACAAAATGAAGAGACTGCAAATTTCATTGTAAAAGCAGGGTTTTCACATTATGAGTGAAAGGAATTGTATAGCAGCCAAACAAAGAAGTATCTAATTTAACTTTCAAACTTGAATTACTTCCTGCCGTCACAGCATGTTAGGTAAAACCAGTGTTTTGAAGATAATTGTATGTGAAAACACATGGGGAGCAGCAAATAAAACACACATATTATTGAGATTTAGAAAATAAACTACGGCATTGGTGAAGCATCAGGAAAATGAAGTGTGTTGGCACAGTGAATGAAAGCATGTGCATAAAGCCAAATAAATAGGTATCTTACTTACCTTTCAAACTTGAAGTATCTCCTGCATTCACAGAGAGTTAGGTGAAACGATTGTCTTGAAGTTGATTTTATTAGCAATCTCGTGCAAAACAGCCAATGAAATAAGTTTCTTTATTGGTTTTCTAAACGGAAGTATTGGCTGCATTCACACTCCATTAGGGAAAAACAGTGTTTTGAAGTTGATTGTAAGTGAAAATATGTGCGTAGCAGCAAAATAAAGATACATGCTTAGATTTCCAAAGTGAAGAAACTGCAGCATTGGCATAGTAAAACAGGGTTTTCACATTGTGGGTGAAATCAAGTGTATAGCAGCCACACAAACAAATATCTTCCTTAACTTTAAACTTGAATTATCTTCTGCATTCACAGAATGTTAGTTAAAACCAGTGTTTTGAAGATGAGTTTAAGTGAAAACACATGTACAGCATCAAATAGAACACAAATCTTACTTAGATTAGAAAAGGAAGAAACAACTGCTTTGGCACAGCATTAGGTAAAGGCGGTGTTTTTCATTTATTGCAAGTGAAATCAAGTGCATAACAGCCAAAGAAACAAGCATCTTCCTTACCTTGTAATCTTAAAATACCTCCTGTATTCACAGAGAGTTGGTGAAGCCAGTGTCCTGAAGTTGATTTTAAGAGAAAACACTTGCAAAGCAGCCAAAGAAACAAGTTTCTTTCTTGGGTTTTTAAGCTGAAGTACTGCCTTCTTTCACCAAGCATTAGGGAAAAACAGTGTTTTGATGTTGAGTGTAAGTGAAAACACGTGCAAAGAGCAAAGAAAGAAACTTAATTAGATTTCAAAAGTGAAGAAACTCCAGCATTGCCTTAAGAAAATCAGGGTTTTGACATGGTGTGTGAAAGCATGGGTATAGTAGCCACTCTAACAAGTATCTTACCTAACTTTTAAACTTGAATTACCTGCTGCATTCACAGACTCTTAGGTAAAACAAGTGTTTTTGAGTTGATTTTAAGTGAAAAACCATGTATAGCAGCAAATTAAACACAAATCTTATTGAGATTTGTAAAGAAACTACTGCATTGGTGTAGCAATAAGAAAAAGCAGTGTTTTGGCATAGTGAATGAAAGCAAGTGCATAGCAGCCAAACAAACAAGTATCTTCCTTATGTTTCAAAGTTGAACTACCGACTGCATTCACAGTGTGTTGGTAAAATCAGTGATTTGAAGATAATTGTAAGTGAAAATACTTGCATAGCAGCAAATAAAACACAAATATTACTGAGATATGTGAAGTAAAGAAACTATAGCATTTGTGTAGCATTGAGAAAAAGCAGAGTGTTGGCATAGTGAGTGAAAGCAAGTGCATACCGGCAAACTAACAAGCAACTTACTTACTTTTTATAGCTGAACTACCTCCTGTATTCACAACTTGTTAGGTAAAACCAGGGTTTTGAGGATAATTATAAATGAAAACACATGCATAGCAGCAAATAAAACACAAATCTTACTGAGATATGTGAAGTAAAGAAACTACTGCATCGGTGTACCATTAGGGAAAATAAGTGTGTTGGCAAAGTGAGTGAAAGCAAGTGCATAGCAGGCAAAGAAGTATCTTACTTACCTTTCCAACTAGGATTACTTCCTGTATTTCCAGAGAGTTAAGGGAAACCAGTGTCTTGAAGTTGATTTTACTTGGAAACACATGCACAGCAGCCAATGAATGAAGTTTGTTTCTTGGTTTCCTAAACTGAAGAATTGACTGCATTCACACATCATTAGGGAAAATCAATGTTTTGAAGTTGAT
The DNA here is from genome assembly GCA_026826555.1 of Tolypeutes matacus. Classification (NCBI taxonomy): domain Eukaryota; kingdom Metazoa; phylum Chordata; class Mammalia; order Cingulata; family Chlamyphoridae; genus Tolypeutes; species Tolypeutes matacus. Next base: position 85,386 of record JAKSZT010054075.1, on the reverse strand, counting down.
TGTAAGTGAAAACACGTGCATGGTAGCAAAAGAAAGAAACTTACATAGATTTCCAAAGTATAGAATCTGCAGTATTGGCATAGTAAAAGTAGCATTTTGACATTGTGGTTGAAAGCAATTGTATAGCAGTGAAAAAACAAATACCTTACATAACATTCAAACTTAAATTACTTCCTGCATTCACAGAGTGTTAGCTAAAACCAGTGTTTTGAAGATGGTTTTAAGTGAAAACACATGCATGGCAGTAAAAAAAAAATACAAATCTTGCTTAGATGTGAAAAGTGAAGAAACTATAGATTTGCATAACATTATGTAAAAGCTTAGTTTCTACATTGATTATTAGTGAAACAAGGGAATAGCTGCAAATCAGACAAGTCTATTACTTACATTTCAAGTTGATGTACCTCCTGCATTCATAACGTGTTATGTAAATCCAGTGTATGGAAGATAATTTTAAGTGAAATCATATGCAGAGCAGCAAATGAAACACAAAACTTAGATTTATAATGCAAAGAAAGTACTGCATTGGCATAGCATTAGGAATAAGCAGTATGTTGGCACATTGAGGGCAACAAGTGAATAGAAGCCAAACAAACAAGTATCTTACTTACCTTTCAAACTTGAAGTACTTCCTCCATTCATAGAGTGTTAGGTGAAACCAGTGTATTGAAGTGGATTTTAAATGAAAACGCATGCAGAACAGCCAAGGAAACAAGTTTATTTCTTAGTTTTATAAACTGAAGAATTGACTGCATTCACACAGCATTAGGGAAAAGCAGTGCTTTGAAGTTAATTGTAAGTGAAAACGCGTGCATAGCAGCAAAAGAATGAAACTTCCTTAGATTTCCAAAGTGGGAAACAGCAGCATTCACCTTGTAAAAGCAGGATATTGACATTCTGAGAGAAATAAAATGTATAGCAGCCAAAACAAACAAGTATCTTACTTAACTTTCAAACTTGAACTAACTCCTGCATTCCTAAAGTGTTAGATAAAACCAATGTTTTAAAGATGATTTTATTTGAAAACACATGTATACAACCAAACAAAACACAAATATTACTTAGATTTGAAAACTGAAGAAACTAATGAATTGGCACAGCATTATGGAAAAGCAGTGTTTTTATATTGATTGTGAGTGAAAGCAAGTGCATAGCAGCAAACAAACAAGTATCTTATTTAGGTTTCAAAGTTGAAGTGCCTCCTGCATTCACAGTGTGTTACATAAAACCAGTGTTTCAAAGGTAATTGTAAGGGAAACACACGCATAGCAGCAAATTAAACACAAATCTTATTTAGATTTGTAAAGTAAAGAAACTACTGCACTGGCACAGCAGTAGGAAAAAGCAGTGTGTTGGCAAAGTGAGTGAATGCAAGTGCATACTAGCCAAACAAACAATTATCTTACTTACCTTTCAAAATTGAAGTAACTCCTGCCATTTAAAGTGTGTTCAGTAAAACCAGTGTTTTTAAGATGATTTTATGTGAAAATCCCTGCATAGCAGCAAACAAACCACAAATCTTACTTAAATTTGAAAAGTGAAGAAGCTACTTAATTGGCATAGCATTAGGCAAATCAGTGTTTTCACATTATGAGTGAAAACAAATGTATAGCAGCCAAACAAACAAGTATCTTACTTACATTTCAAACTTGGAGTTCCTTCATCATTCACAGCATGTTACATTAAACCAGAGTTTTGAAGATAATTGTAAGGGAAAACACATGCATAGCAGCAAATAAAACACAAAACTTATTTAGATTTGTAAAGCAAAGAAACTACTGCATTTGCATAGGATTAGGAAAAGCAGAGTGTTGGCACAGTGAGTGAAAGCTAGTGCATAGCAGCCAAACAAAAATGTATCTTACTAAACCTTAAAACTTGAGTTACCTTCTTCATTCAGGGTGTGTTAGGAAAAACAAGTGTTTTGAAGATTATTTTAAGTGAAAACACAGGCATAACAGCAAACAAAACACAAATCTTTCTTAGATTTGAAAAGCAAAGAAACTACTGCTTTGGCATAGCATTAAGTAAAAGCAGTGTTTTAAAATTGATTGTGAGTGAAAGCATGTGCATAGCAGCCAAATGAACAAGTATCTTACTGACATTTCAAAGCTGAAGTACCTACTGCACTAACAGCATGTTAGGCAAAACCAGTGTTTGGAAGATAATTGTAAGTGAAAATATATCCATAGCAGCAAATGAAACACAAATCTTATTGAGATTTGTAAAGCAAAGAAAGCAATTCATTGGCATAGCATTATTAAAAAGCAGTGTGTTGGCATACTGAGTGAAAGCAATTGCATAGCAGCCAAACAAACAAGCATCTTACTTCCCTTTCTAAATTAAAGTACCTCCTGCATTCACAGAGAGTTAGGCGAAACCAGTGTCTTAATGTTGATTTTAAGTGAAAGCAAGGGCAAAGCAGCCAAATAAACAGGTTTCTCTACTGGTTTTATAAACTGAAGAATTTTCGGCATTCACCCACACTTATGGAAAAGCAGGGTTTTAGGTTGATTGTAAGTGAAAACACGTGTATAGCAGCAAAAGAAAGAAACTTACTTAGATTTAAAAAGTGAAGAAACTGGAGCATTGTCATAGTGAAAGCATGGTTTTGACATTGTGAGTGAAAGCAATTGTAAAGCAGTCAAGGAAACAAGTAACTTACTTAACTTTCAAACTTGAATTACCTCCTGCATTCACAGCATGTTAGGTAAAACCAGTGTTTTGTAGATGAGTTTAATTGAAAACACATGCATAGCAGCAAACAAAACACAAATCTTACTTAGATTTGAAGAGTTAAGAAACTACTTCATTGACATAGCATTAGGTAAAAGCAGAGCTTTTACATTGATTGTGAATAAAACCAAGTGCATACCAGACAAACAAACAAGTATCTTACTTACCATTCAAACTTGAAGAACCTCCTGTATTCAAAGAGATTTAGGTGAAACCAGTGTCTTGAAGTTGATTTTAAGTGAAAACTTGTGCAAAGCAGCAAATGAAACTAGTTTCTTATTGGATTTCTAAACTGAAGAATTGAATGCATTCACACAGCATTAGGGAAAAACAATGTTTGGAAGTTGATTTTAAGTGAAAACACGTGCATAGTAGCAAATGAAAGAAACTTACTTAGATTTCCAAAGTGAAGAAACTGCAGCATTGGCATTGTATAAGCAGGATTTTGACATTGTGTGTGAAAGAAACTGTATAGCAGCCAAACAAATAAGTATCTTACTTACCTTTCAAATTTAAATTGTCACCTGCATTCACAGACTGTAGGTAAACCAGTGTTTTAAGATGATTTTAAGTGAAAACACATGCATAACAGCAAACAAAACACAAATCTTACTTAGATTTCAAAAGCAAAGAAATCACTACATTGGCATAGCATTAGGTAAAAACAGTGTTTTTACATTGATCGTGACTGAAAGAAAGTGCATACTAGCCAAATAAACAAGTATCTTACTTACATTTGAAAGTTGAAGTACCTCCTGAATTCACAGCCTGTGAAGTAAAACCAGAGTTTTGAAGATAAATGTCAGTGAAAACACATGCATGGCAGCAAATAAAACTTAAATCTTATTTCGGTTTGTAAAGTAAAGAAACTACTGCATTGTCATAGGATTAGGAAAAAGCAGTGTGTTGGCATAGTGAATCAAAGAAAGTGCATAACAGCCAAACAAACAAGTATCTTACTTACATTTCAAAGCTGAGGTAACTCCTGCATTCACAGAGAGTTAGGTGAAACCAGTGTTTTGAAGTTGATTTTAAGTGAAAACACATGCAAAACAGCCAGTGAAACAAGTTTCTGTATTGGTTTTCTAAACTGAAGTATTGACTGCATTCACCCAGCATTACAGAAAAGCAGTGTTTTGAAGTTGATTGTAAGTGAAAACACGTCCATATGAGCAAAAGAAAGAAACATATTTAGAATTCCAAACTGAAAAAACTGCAGCATTGGCATAGTAAAAGCAGGTTTTGATATTGTTAGTGAAAGCAATTTTATGAATCCAAACAAACAAGTATCTTTCTTAACTTTCAAACTTGAATCACCTCTTGTATTCACAGACAGGTAAAACAATAGTCTTGAAGTTGATTTTAATTGAAAACACATGCAAAACAGCCAACAAAACAAAAATATTATGTAGATTTGAAAGTGAAGAAACTACTGCTTTTGCATAGCCTTAGGTAAAACCAGTATTTTTACATTGATTGTGAGTGAAAGCAAGTGCATAGCAGTCAAACAAGTATCTTATTTACCATTCAAAGTTCAAATATCTCCTGCATTCACAAAGTGTTAGGTAAAATCAGTGCTCTGAAAGTGATTGTAAGTGAAAACACATGCCTAGCAGAAAATGAAACACAAATCTTTTTTAGATTAGGGAAGTGAAGAAAGCTCTGCATTGTCGTAGCATTTGGTAAAAGTTGTGTTTTGACATTGTGAGTTAAAGCAAGTGCTTAGCAACCAAACAGAAAAGTAACTTACTTACTTTTCAAACTTTAAGTACCTCCTACATTCACAGAGAGTTAGCTGAAAATAGTGTCTTGAAGTTGATTGTAAGGGGCAATACGTGCAAAGCAGCCAATTAAACAAGTTTCATTATTGGTTTTCTAAACCAAAGAACAGACTGCATTCACCCAGCATTAGGGAAAGGCAGTGTTTTGAAGTTTACTGTAAGTGAAAACACTAGCATAGCATTAAAAGAACGGAAGTAACATAGATTTCCAAAGTGAAGAAACCACAGCATTGGCATAGTAAAAGCAGGGTTTTGACATTGTGAGTGAAAGCAAGTGCATAGCAGCCAAATATACAAGTATCTTATGTAACTGTCATAGTTGAATTATTTCCTGCATTCACAGTGTTAGCTAAAACCAGTGATTTGAACATGATTTTAAGTGAAAACACATGCATAACAATAAAAGAAATGCAAATATTGCTTAGATTTGAAAAGTGCAGAATCTACAGCTTTGGCATAGCATTAGGTAAAAGCTTATTTTCTACATTGATAATTAGTGAAACTAGGAAATAGCCACCAAACAAACAGTATCTTACTTATATATCAAGTTAAAGTACCTCCTGCATTCACAGCAAGTATGTAAATCCAGTGTTTTAAAGATGATTTTAAGTGAAAACACATGCATAGCAGCATACAAAAGAGAAATCTTACATAGATTTGAAAAGGGAAGAAACTAATTCACTCGCATAGCATTAGGTAAAAGCAGTGTTTTGACATTGTGAGTTAAAGCAACTGCATAGCAGCCAAACAAAATAGTAACTCACTTACATTTCAAACTTGAAGTACCTCTTACTTTCAAAGAGAGTTAGGTGAAAGCAGTGTCTTGAAGTTGGTTGTAGGTGAAAACATGGTCAAAGCAGCCAATGAGACAATTTTTATTGTTTTTCTAAACTGAAGAATTGACTGCATTCGCCCAGCATTAGAGAAAAGAGTGTTTTGAAGTTGATTGCAAGTGAAACCACCTGCAAAGAAGCCAAAGAAAGAAGAATCCTACTGAGATTTCCAAAGTGAAGAAACCGCAGCATTGGCATAGTAAAATCAGGATTTGACATTGTGAGTGAAAGCAAGTGTATAGCAGCCAAACAAGTGTCTTACTTACCATTCAAAGTTGAAGAACCTCCTGCATTCACAGAATGTTAGGTATAACGAGTGTTTGAAGAGGTTTTTAAGTGAAAACACATGCATAGCAGCAAACAGAACAAAAACCTTACTTGGATTTAAAATGTGAAGAATCTCTTGCTTTGGCAAACCATTAGGTAAAAGCAGTGTTTTTACATTGATTGTGAGTGAAAGCAAGTGCATGGCAGCCAAACAAATACATATCTTACTTATGTTTCAAGGTTGAATTCCTCCTGCATTCACAGAGTATTAGATAAAACCAGAGTTTTATAGATAATAGTAAGTGAAAACACATGCATAGCAGCAAAAAAAAAAAAATCTTATTGAGATTTGTGAAGTAAAGGGACTACTGCTTTGCTGTAGCATTAAATAAAAGCAGTGTGATGGCAAAGTGAGTAAAAGCACATGCATAGCAGCCAAACAAGCAGGTATCTTTCTTCCCTTTCAAACTTGAAGTACCTCCTGCATTCACAGAGAGTTAGGTGAAACCAGTGTCTTGAAGTTGATTGTAAGTGAAAACATGTGCATAGCAGCAAAGGAAAAATTTACTTCTATTTCCAAAGTGAAGAAACTGCAGCATTGGCATAGTAAAAGCAGGGTTTGGACATTGTGAGTGAAAGGAAATATATAGCAGCCAAACAAATAAGTATCTTACTTAACTTTCAAACTTGAATTACCGCCTGCATTCACAGAGTGTAAGGTAAAACCAGTGTTTTGAAGATGATTTTAAGTGACAACACGTGCATAACAGCAAACAAAACACAAATCAAACTTAAACTTGAAAAGTGAAGAAACTAATGCATTGGCATAGCATTAGGTATAAACAGAGTTTTTACCATGATTGTGAGTGAAAGCAAGTACATAGGAGGAAAACAAACAAGTATCTTACTTACATATCAAAGTTGATACACCTCCTGCCTTCACAGCAGGTTAGGTAAAGCCAGTGTTTTGAAGATAATTGTAAATGAAAACACACGCAGAGCAGCAAATAAAACAAAATTTTATTTATATTTGGAAAGTAAAGAAAACGCTGCGTAGGCGTAGCTTTAGGTAAAAGCAGTGTGTTGGCATAGTCAGTGAAAGCAAATGCATAGCAGCCAAACAAAAAAGTACCTTACTTAGCTTTCAAACTTGAAGTACCTCCTGCATTCACAGAGAGTTAGTTGAAACAAATGTCTTGAAGTTGATTTTAATCGAAAACTGGTTTAAAACAGCCAATGAAGTAAGTTTATTTCTTGGTTTTCTAAACTGGAGAATTCAGTGTATTCACCAAGCTTGAGGGAAAAGCAGTGTTTTGAAGTTGAATGTAAGTGAAAACAGTGCATAGCAGCAAAAGAAAGAAACTTAATTAGATTTCCAAAGTGAAGAAACTGCAGCATTTGCATTGTAAAAGCAGGGTTTTGACATTATGAGTGAGAGCAAGAGTATAGCAGCCAAACAAACAAGTATCTAATTTAACTTTCAAACTTGAATTACTTCCTGCCTTCACAGCGTGTTAGGTAAAATCAGTGTTCTGAAGATAATTGTAAGTGAAAACACATGGGGAGCAGCAAATAAAACACACATATTATTAAGAATTATAAAGTAAAGATACTACGGCATTGGTGAAGCATTAGGAAAATGAAGTTTGTTGGCACAGTGAGTGAAAGCAAGTGCATAAAGCCAAATAAACAGTATCTTACTTACCTTTCAAACTTGAAGTACCTCCTGCATTCACAGAGAGTTAGGTGAAACCATTGTCTTGAAGTTGATTTTATTAGCAAACTCGTGGAAAACAACCAATGAAACAAGTTTCTTTCTTTGTTTTCTAAACGGAGGAATTGGCTGCATTCACACTACATTGGGGAAAAATAGTGTTTTGAAGTTGATTGTAATTGAAAACACGTGTGTAGCAGCAAAAGAAAGAAATATGCTTAGATTTCCAAAGTGAAGAAACTGCAGCATTGGCATAGTAAAACAGGGTTTTCACATTGTGGGTGAAATCAAGTGTATAGCAGCCACACAAACAAATATCTTCCTTAACTTTAAACTTGAATTATCTTCTGCATTCACAGAATGTTAGTTAAAACCAGTGTTTTGAAGACGAATTTAAGCGGAAACACATGCACAGTATCAAAGAGAACATAAATCTTACTTAGATTAGAAAAGGGAAGAAGCTACTGCATTGGCACAGCATTAGGTAAAGGAAGTGTTTTTCATTTATTGCAAGTGAAATCAAGTGCATAACAGCCAAACAAACAAGCATCTTACTTGCCTTGCAAACTTAAAATACCTCCAGAGAGTTGGTGAAACCAGTGTCTTGAAGTTGATTTTAAGAGAAAACACTTGCAAAACAGCCAATGAAACAAGTTTCTTTCTTGAGTTTCTATGCTGAAGTATTGCCTTCATTAACCCAGCATTAGGGAAAAGCAGTGTTTTGATGTTGAATGTAAGTGAAAACACGTGCCTAGCATCAAAGAAAGAAACATAATTAGAGTTCAAAAGTGAAGAAACTGCAGCATTGGCTTAGGAACATCAGGGTTTTGACATGGTATGTGAAATCAAGGGTATAGCAGCCACTCAAACAAGTATGTTACTTAAATTTTCAACTTGAATTACCTGCTGCATTCACAGAGTCTTAGGTAAAACAAGTGTTTTCAAGTTGATTTTAAGTGAAAAACCATGTATAGCAGCAAATTAAACATAAGTCTTATTGAGATTTGTAAAGAAACTATGCATTGGTGTGGCAATAGGAAAAAGCAGTGTGTTGGCATAGTGAGTGAAAGCAAGTGCATAGCAGCCAAACAAACAAGTAACTTCCTTATGTTTCAAAGTTGAAGTTCCTCCTGCATTCACAGCTTGTTAGGTAAAACCAGGGTTTAGAAGATAATTGTAAGTGAAAGCACATGCATAGCAGGAAGTAAAACACAAATCTTATTGATATTTGTAAAGAAACTACTGCATCGGTGTACCATTAGGGAAAATAAGTGTGTTGGCATAGTGAGTGAAAGCAAGTGCATAGCAGGTAAAGAAGTATCTTACTTACATTTCCAACTAGGAGTCCCTCCTGTATTTCCAGAGAGTTATGGGAAACCAGTGTCTTGAAGTTGATTTTAAGTGAAAACTCGTGCAAAGCAGGCAATGAAACAAGGTTCTTTGATGGTTTTCTAAACTGAATAATTGGTTGCATTCACCCAGGATTAGGGAAAAGCAGTGATTTGAAGTTGATTTTAGGTGAAAACACGTGCAGAGCAGCAAAGAAATCCCAAATCTTACTTAGATTTGAAAAGTGAAGAAACTACTGCCTTGGCATAGCAATAGGTTAAAGCAGTGTTTTTACATTGATTGTGAGTGAAAGCAAGTGCATAGCAACCAAACAAACAAGTACCTTACTTACCTTTCAAACTTGATGTACCTCCTGCATGCAAAGTGTGTTAGGTAAAACCAGTGTAGTGAAGATGATTTTAAATGAAAACACAAGCATAGCAGCAAACAAAACACAAGTCTTACTTAGATTTGAAAAGTGAAGTGACTACTGCATTGGTGTAGCATTAGGAAAAAGCCATGTGTTGGGATAATGAGTAAAAGCAAGTCCATAGCAGCCAAATACAAAAGTATCTACCTACCTTTCAAATCTGATGTACCTTCTGCATTCTCAGAGTGTTAAGTGAAACCAGTGTCTTTTTTTTTTTTATTTTTTTTTATTATGGGTAAAAATCAAAATTCTCATAATACATACAAACATTTGTAAAATGATATATAAATATATATGCATAT
>JAKSZT010054074.1:176956-187190 GCA_026826555.1 Tolypeutes matacus | reverse complement strand
ATCCGAGGCACGATTATTGCTAATTGAAAACTTTTCCCAAGTGCCAACTGGCAACACAACTGGAAAAAGACCTTGAATAAAAGGGGGAAACGGTAAAGACAAATGAGTTCAAGTGGCTAAGAGACTTCAAAGAGAGTCGGGAGTTCATCCCAGAGGTAACTCTTACACACACCTCAGTAGGAGCTCATAGAACATCTAAGTGCCTATCACCCCACTCAGTGGGGTTCCTGAGAGCTCCGGAGACACCCTGGTCCTATATAAGGGGGGATAGCCCCAGAGACTGATGCCTTATCAGTGGGTTCTATTTTGGAATCTGTGCTCCTGAGAGTGATAGAATTAGACTCAAATAAGTCCTCCCTGCACATGGTTCACCAGTCCCTTCTTTTCAAATCTATATGCAATGCTGGAGATTTTAGGTATACTTCCAGAGACTGGAGCCTCCCACCTACCTATGTGCCAGGTGTGCATGAAATCTAGGTGGAGCTGCAACTCCTACCCTACAGCTCAATGGACTCACCCAAGTCACCTGGTGAGGAGATAACAATGGGAAATGGCCTTCCCAGGGAATGGAGAGGGCCTGCATCTGCAGGGAGGATCATCCCACCCACCATATCCATGGGATATAAGCCCTCTCTCACTTGGAGTTGGAGTGGACCTCACCATCCCAGTCCCTTCAGGATTGGGGGAAGATCTATGGACTAGAGTGGACTTGATGGTATTCTCTTGTTCACATATGGTGATTCTAGCAATGCAAGAAATTATAACAATGAGGTGGAGCCAGTGGCCACTTGACACTTTTGGGGTAGTGAGCGGACGAGCAGTTGAAATACAGTGGCTTCTTTGGGAGTTGGAGGTTGTCCTGAGTACTGTTGTGGCAATGGATATAGGCCGTTTTAAATCAGAACACACCACTCAGAACTGAGTGGGAGAGAGTGTGGTCTACAGTGTGAACTGTGGTCTATGGTTATTAGCAAGGCTCCAGGATGTGTAAGTTCATTGAGTGTGGTGGGCCACACTGTGGGAAATGTTTGTGTGGGATGTGATGGGAGGTGTGGGAGGTGGGCAACATGGGAATCCCAGTGGGTTCCGTGTAATATTTTGGGTAATTTAAGCACCTCTTAAAATATATGTATATATATATATATATAAACAACATTTCTGTAAGCAAATACACATATATGCATATATATTTATATATCATTTTGCAAATGTTTGTATATATTGTGAGAATTTTAATTTTTACCCATAATAAAAAAATTAAAAAAAAAAAAAAAAGAACCTATGATGATGGTTTTCATTGGGGCTCTGAGAATTTCATTCCCAAATAGGACATTCCTTCTCTGGCTTGGGGGACCTGCAGTGAACACGTGTTATAGACCTGCTTCTTCAGTTGCTGATCAGCTATTTTCCATCCAACCTTTCCATTCTCTTCTGGGATTGAAGAGGTCTGCATCATTTTCAACACTGTTAAAAACTTGTTGAAAATTTAATATTTAATTAGTCTGAGAAATATCTGGCATCGGCACCCTCTGAGATTTTCTGCAATCATTTCACCATCTCACAACCTCACTTCTATTCTTGCCAGCCATATTCCAAAGATTTTCTGGGATTCCTGTACTATTTTTTAGGGCCACTGGCCTAATGTTGCTCATTCTGGTGATGTTATTGGTGTAGCCAATGCTGTAATGTGAATTTTGACTTGTCCTTCCTGACACCAACATGTTTCATCTTGGCATTGCTCTTTCTTTAGCTGCCCCAAGATTGGAGAAGGTGAATGTAAGACTGTAACAGGACACCTGAGTCTGTGCCTGAGACTGAGAAGTGGTACAATAATAACAGCCTCCTCAGACGGTCAATGTTGGAGGCCAAGGGAAGGAGGGAAGTGCAGAAGGAGCAGGAGAAGGAAGTCTCATCTCTGTGCCCTGACACTTCTGTTGTACCAATCCCCAGGTCCCATGCTTTTATCTGCCCCTGCCCACCTCCCAACCCCTGGCTGAGCCAGGTACATCATAGTGGGGTATCTGTGACTTTATACAAGTCACCAAACAATGTGACTCCGCTGCCTGACTCCCTGTCTTGCAGGCCTTGCTTGCCAAGAGCACTTCCACCTCCATCGTACCAGTACTCAATCCTCTTTAGTCTGGAGACACCCAGAGTTTATGGGTGAATTCACTGGACAGCAGGATAACACTGCCTTTTGGAAACAGGGCAGCTCTCCAACCCTTTGTCCACAGCTGTTTGAGTTTGCCAAGCACTGCCAATGCAAAATACCAGAAATAGGTTGGCTTTTATTGGAATTTATTAGGGTTAAAACTTACAGTTCTGAGGCTGTGAAAATGTCCAAATCAAGGCATCATCAAAAATGCTGTCTTAACAAGGGTCAGCTGTTGCTGTACTCCTCCCAAGGTAAAATGTTCGGCCTGCCTGTCTCTCTCTGCCTTCTCCATCAAACTCACTTTGTCCCTGAGCTCAGCAGTGGGCCATCAGATACAATTGTTCAAACCTTTCCCTTATCCTCTGCCCTGGATGTCTTCAGATTCAAGTTGTTCTATGACTCCAGCCTCTGGCCTCTCCCTCAGCCTCTCAAGGTTTCTGTGTCTCTCCACAGCTGTAGGAAATCTTTGGGCCCTCTCCCACATGGCAGCACTCTTTCTCTGTGTTTTCCTTGTATGTAGGGATTCTACACAATGATTCGGGTCCATCCTGGTGCCTGAAATCTAATCAGAGACCTTTAACTAAACTAAAGCATTCCAACAAAGTGACCTCATCAGAAGTTCCCTTATCTGTATCTAACCAAAATGTCCTACATAGAAAAGGCTTACACACACAACAATGGTTTAGTAAGAACATATTTTGGGGGTCCACCCAAGACCCCAAGGGCATTAAACCAGGGTAAATGGATCAGGAGGGATCTCCTATGTCTGGGAGAAATGGGAACTCATAAAGTAGTGGCTATACTTTGGGTGTGGCCATCATTGAGCAAAATGTGGTGCTGACCACCATTGCACTGTGAAGTGGAACACTTCATACAAATAACAACTCCCAGGAGAAAAATTTAATGGGAACTTTATTAAAAGCTGGGACATGCTCTTTAGTAAGAGTCATGCCTAAAATCTGGAGGCTGCAGCCTTTATTGACTTTCTTCCCATGCACACCAAATTTTCCAACACGTGCCCAGAGACAGGATGGGTAGGTTTAAACATATACATTTCTATAAAGGGTTCTTAGCAAAGCAAGCAAGCAGAGTTACAGAAGTGGATATTTGCCAAACCTCTGTGGGGGGGGAGTGATTTATCTTTTCCCAGCATGAATGGCGCCATTCCCTCATTAGGCACAGCATTCCCCCATTAGGCCTGGATGGTTGTCTGGATTTTTAAAAACTACACATATTTTATAAGCTTGGGTTTCCTGCTGGGGAGAATTGGTGTGGTCTGTTTACTTTTCATTCCATACTCCTGTAATGGCATTAGTCAAACCATTGCCTCTGCATTAGTAGCAAGAGGCGTGTAGTGAGAGTGTAGCACCAATAGTGTTACTACCTGTATTCTTTTTTGAATATAGGAAGTGAGACAGTTAATGAAAAGAAGGCCCACTAGAAATCCTAGCATAATGAGGAGAAGTGGGCCTGCAGCACCGGTGATTAAGTTAGTTAGCCATGGAGACCACAAATACAGGCTTTCATACAAGTTTTTACTGTTTCTTCCCAGTTCTTCTCATTCCTGTAGGGTATTTCTGATTAATGAGAGGCTTTTCTTTATCACTCCTGGGTAGTTAGCGTAGAACCAGCAGGTTTCACCTGGGGCTATACATAGTCCTCCCTGTTTTAAGAATAATAGATCTAACCCACGCCTAATTTGCAGAACCATTTTGGCCAGAGAGGATAAGGAATTTTTGAAATGACTAACTGATTTTTCTAACTCTTTTAGGTCTAAATCAACTTGGAGTGGATAAGATGTTAAAATTTTCTTTACCGGTGATCATGGCTGCCATTCCCAAGGTTGTTGAACCCCTGATCCCTAGGTTGACCATAATGGGAATGAGAATAGGAACTCATTTATCCCGACTCATAGTTCTAAAATGCTCGCAGCCAACTTCACCTGAATACCAGTATACCTGTGGGATGATATGCCCCAGGATGGAAACGATTGGGTCTTTTTCAGTCTTAGATTGTGACAAGGTTTGGGGGGAAAGATAAGGGGTCATTCCTTGGGTACAGGCAAACCAGGTGCCATTGGCGGCTTTCCAATAATAGGATTCATCAGTTTCATCAGTGAAAACAACTTACAAACAGTGGGGGCCTGGGAAGGTTGCATTGATTTTGCTTGAGGAGGGGCAAAACAGGTGCCATTACCTTGTAAGTCCCCCAGAGTTAGAATTTGCTCATGACCCAACTTACATAAACTTTGGCTCTCATTTACTGATATCTTTTGAACCTACAGTGATGTATTGGGGATAGTGCTTCCATCTGCTCCTATTCCAATCACCTTCAAAACCTGTTTTTTAATCTAAAGCTGTGTGAACCTAGTATTTTCTTCACATTTAAGAAAGATCCTTATTTCCTTGCGTGCTATGCCATTGTCTCACTTACAACCTATGTCAAAACAGCACTTTTACCTAATGCTATACCAATGCAGTAGTTTCTTCACTTTTGAAATCTCAAGATTGGTATTTTATTTGCAGTTATGCATGTGTTTTCCCTTACAATCACCTTCAAACAATGGTTTTACCTAACAATCTGTGAATACAGGATGTACTTCATCTTTGAAAAGTAAGTAAGATACTTGTTTCCTTGGCTGCTATGCACTTTTTTTCACTCAAATTGTCAAAATCCTGCATTTATCTAATGCTCTGCCAATGCAGAGGTCTTCATTTTTTTAAGTAAATAAAATACTTCTTTCCTTCACTGATATTCAGTTGTTGTCACTTACAACCAAAGTCAAAACACTGCTTTTTCTATGGGAATGCTGCAGTTCCTTCCTTTTTGAAATCTATGTAAGATTCTAGTTTCTTTGGTTGCTATGCACATGTTTTCATTTACACTCAGCTTCAAAGCACTGCTTTTCTCTAATGCTCGGGGAATGCACTCGCTTCTTCACTGTAGAGAACCTATATAGAAACTTGTTTCATTGGCTGCTTTGCACGTGTTTTCTCTTACAATGAACTTAAAGACACTGGTGTCACCTATCTCTCTGTGAATGCAGAAGGTATTTCACGTTTGTAAGGTAGGTAAGATACTTGTTTTTTGGCTTCTATGCACTTTCTTTCACTCACAATCAATGTCAAATCCTGCTTTTACCTAATGTTATGTCAATGCAGTGGTTTCTTCAGTTTTCAAATTTAAACAGGATACTCATTTCATTGGTAGCTATGCACTTGCTTGGAGTTACAATGATCTTCAAAATCCTGGTTTTAACATAAAGCTCTGTGAATCCAGGTGGTTTTCACGTTTGTAAAGTAAGAAAGATACTTCATTCTTTGGCTTCTGTATTAGTCAGCCAAAGGGGTGCTAATGTAAAATACCAAAAATATGTTGGTCTTTATAAAGGGTATTTATTTGGGGTAGAAGTCCACAGATACCAGGCCATAAAGCGTTAAGTTTCTTCTCTCACCAATGTTCATTGCCAAGTGTTGGAGCAAGACTGCTGTCGGCATTTGCCAGGGTTCAGGCTTCTGGTTCCTCTATTCCCGGGGCTGCGTTTCTCTCCGGGCTTAACTCCTGTATCCTCCACAAGGTCAGCTGTAGACAATCAGGCGAACGGCTTGCTTCTCTTCTCCTGGGGCCTTCTTTCTAACATCAAAACCGCTTCTCAAAAGACTGCTTCAACTCTGTTCTTTGCCTTGACTTTTATATTCGATTCCCCACCCACCAAGGGGTGAGGCTCAATGCCCTAATGATAACCTAATCATGCCCAGATTAACAGATCAGTTTACAAGCATGATTTAGTTATATTTTTGGAATTCATAATTACATCAAAATGGCTAACTGTTACACTCCACCCTCTGAATTCCAAAAATATATTACTATATTCAAAAAACCTTAAATCAGTAAAAATTCAACTGCGAAATCATATCATAATCGTTTTAAAGAAATACAGTTCATCTTGAGGCAAAGTCCCATCTGCTATAGGCCTTTGAAATTTACAAAACCATTTAACTGCTTCCAATACACAAATGGAAAGACAAAGGAAAAACATTTTCAATATCATAAGAAGAAATTGGAATGTTAAACATGAGTCATGGATCCTCTACAGTTCAGTAAACTTGCAAGGCATCTTCCATTCGATTTCAAAGTCTGAGAGTCATTTTTAAGAAGATGTTTTCTTTTCTTTGGGGCCACATCAGAACCCACCCTTTCCACAGGCTTGCTCAATGGCCATTTTCTTGGTTCCACCCTCATTAATCATCTGGGTGTCGACCAAGCTCCAGACCTCACCCTCCAAGAGTATTGGGGTGATTGCCACACCTTACCCAATATTTGGCTTAGAGTATTAGCCCCCCTAGCACAGTGAGGTGAAGACAACATTCCCCCTAACCTTTGGCATATAGGCTCAACCTTCTCAGTGCAACAAGTTGACCACGTGGCCTTCCCTAACTTTTGGCATACAGGCTCAACCCTCTCAGAGCAATGGGTTGACCACCTGGCCTTCTCTAATCTATGGGGGACAGGTACACCCCTCTCAGACCAATGGGGTCTTTGAGGAATCTTTGAGGAATGTGCTCCAACATCCCTGTACCCTGGTGTGGCAAAACTCTTCCTGAACATCGGGTGGGGACATCCACCCTCTTCAACTGCTGGGGAAAACTCATCCTCTCTGCACCATTGGCCATCAAAACTTTCCCAGAACATCGGGCAGGAACACCCACCCTCTTCAACTGCAGGGGCAAACTCACCCCCTCTGTGCACATGGGTGGGGCTCCTCTCTTGGCCCAAGGAGATGTCTTAAGTCCAGATCTCTGCTTCCACGGTTTTCTTCTTAAAGCTGATTCTCCTTCAATTTCTCCTTTCCCTGTCCTCTTTTGTCCAAGCAGACAGTGGTTTTGTTCATACAGCTCTCTCAAAAACTTTGTTGGTTTAGCATGCAGGAAGCAGGGGTCCAAGCCATCAGACAGTAAGACTTTCCACAAGTCTTTCCTAGATAACTGCATCTTCAATACTGAGTTATGAGTTCCTAGTTTAGAAAAGTCTTCAAATAGGGCATTTTCATCTGAGAATTTGATTTCCACAAACTTGGAAGTTCCAGAATCAGTTTCTGTTTTCTTTGTGCCCAAAAGTTCAGTCCTTAGTGTATTTCTCTCATCTAGTATTTTGCTATAACCTGCAAGGAGAAGCCAAGCCACATTCTCCAAGTTTACCTTGGAAAGTTCTTTAGCTAAATGCTCTGGTTCGCCATTTTTAAATTCTGTCCTCCATATAACACCAGGAGTTAATCTTGTTAGGTTCTCTGCAACTTTAAAGCATGGATCGCCTTTCCTCCAGTTTCTAATAATTGTTTCATCATTTACTTCTAAGGCAAAATAGAAAGTCTCTTTAGTGTCCATATTAATATCAACTGTCTCTTCAAAGTGATCTAGGCCTTTTCCATCAAGCATTTCACAATTCCTCCAAAAAATACCCCTTACCCATTTATAAAACCATTCCAACATTTTGGTAATTACAAAAGTAGTTCCCCACTCCTCGGTACCAAATTCTGTATTAGTCAGCCAAAGGGGTGCTAATGTAAAATACCAAAAATGTGTTGGTCTTTATAAAGGGTATTTATTTGGGGTAGAAGTCCACAGATACCAGGCCATAAGGCGTTAAGTTTCTTCTCTCACCAATGTTCATTGCCACGTGTTGGAGCAAGACAGCTGCTGGTGTTTGCCAGGGTTCAGGCTTCTGGGTTCCTCTCTTCCCGGGGCTGCGTTTCTCTCCGGGCTTAGCTCCTGTTTCCTCCACAAAGTCAGCTGTAGACAATCAGGTGAACGGCTTGCTTCTCTTCTCCTGGGGCCTTCTTTCTAACATCAAAACTGCTTCTCAAAAGACTGCTTCAACTCTGTTCTTTGCCTTGACTTTTATATTCGATTCCCCACCCACCAAGGGGTGGGGCTCAATGCCCTAATCATAACCTAATCATGCCCAGATTAACAGATCAGTTTACAAGCATGATTTAATTATATTTTTGGAATTCATAATTACATCAAAATGGCTAACTGTTACAGCTTCGATAACCTTGTTTTCACTTACAACCAATGTCACAACACCGATTTTACCTAACGATATGCCAATGCAGTAGTTCCTTCACTTTAGAAATCTAAGTAAGATTTGTGTTTAATTTCCTGCTATACCTGTGTTTCCACTTACAATCACCTTCAAAACACTGGTTTTACCTAATACTCTGTGAATAATTTAGGTACTTCAACTTTGAAACTTAAGTAAGATCCTGGTTACCCTGGCTGCTGTGCACTAACTGTCACTCACAATGTCAAAAACCTGCATTTACCTAATACTGTGCCAATGGTGTGGTTTCTTCAATTTTCAAAACTAAGCAGTATATTCACTTCTTTGGCAGCTATGGCATTGCTTGGAATTACATCTCCATGTATCTGCAGAGGCACCACAGACCTCCACAGGTAATGCATGCTCCATGGGCTCCATGTGCCTATACAGGCTCCACAAGCTCCCTGGGCCTGCACAGAAAGTTCCATGGGCTTTCTGAACTCCATGAACTTTACACACTTCATGGTCTTCATGGCCTCAACCACCTCCCCAAGCCTGCACAGGTTCCACATGCCTCTACAGTCTCCATGGGTTCCACGAGCTCCACAGTTCTGCCTAGGTTGCATGGATTACACAGGCTCCACAGGCTCCATGGACTTCCAAAGGCTCCAAAGTCCCCACAGGCTCCACTGGCCTATAAAGCCTTCACCATTTCCATGGTATTTATGTTCTCCACAGGCAGCACATGCTCCACAAGTGTCAATGAACTCTAGGGACCTCCATAGGCTAAACAGGCCTCCAGTGGCTGCAAGGACTCCACAACCTCCATGGGCTCCACATGCTACACAGGATACATGGGTATGCACAGTCTCCACAGGCTCCACGGACTCCACAGGCTCCACGGACTCCACAGGCTCCATGGACTCTACAGGCTCCATGGGCTCCACGTGCTCCACAGGCTGGATTGTTATGCACCGGCTCCACAGGTTCCTCCGACTCCAAATGCTCTACAAGCTCCACAGGCTGCATGTGCTCCTCAGGTTTCATTGGCCTGCACAGGCTGCATGGCTTCCGAATGCTTCAATGGCTCCACAGGCTCCATGGGTTCCTTGGCTCTGTGAGCTCTAGTGGCTCAACAGGTTCCACATATTCTGCAGGCCTGCACAGTTGCCTTAGGCTCCATGGTGTCTATAGTACTCTACAAGCTCCAAAGGCTCCATGGTCTCCACAGGCTACACGTGCTCCACAGGCTCAATGGGTATACACAAGCTCCACAGGTTCTACTGTCACCAGAGGTTCTATAGGCTCTACAGACTCCACGACTACACAGGTTCCAAGGACCTGCACAGGCTGCGTGGACTACAAGGACTACAAAGTCTCAACACACTCCATGGGCTTTCAGAGGCTCCACAGGCCTCCAGGGGCAATGGATGCCCCATTGGCTCCATGACCACCAAGTCCTTCATGGCATCCATATGCCTTCATGTTCTCCAGAGGCTCCCCAGTATCCACGAGCTTTCACAGTCCTCACAGGCTCCATTGCCCCAAATGGGGTCCACAGACTCCATAGGCCTCCACAAGATCCTCAGGTTCTTCAGACTCTACAGCTTCCACAGACTTCATGGGCTTGCATAACCTCCATGGGCTCCACAGTATCCAAATTCCTATATGTCCTCAAGAGGCTCTTTCAGCACCATGATCCTGCACAGTGCTCATGGCCTCCATGTGATATACAGACTTTGCAGGCTCCACAGACTCCATGGGTTCCATGGGATTAATGAGCTCAATTGGCTCCACAGGCTCCACATGATTTGCAGGGTTGACCATTGCCATAGGCTCCATGTGGTCTATAGGCCTGTACAGACGTCACAGTTCTCCATGGGCTCCACAAGTTCCCCTGGCCTGCAGAATTACCATGGACACCACCTGGTCCTCAGGCCTGCATCTCTCCCTAGGTCTGAAATAGTTTCACAGCCTCAAAGGGTTCCATCTGCTCCCTGGGTTCCACAGACCTGTATATTCTCACAGATTTCACAG
>JAKSZT010054074.1:154001-173072 GCA_026826555.1 Tolypeutes matacus | reverse complement strand
GAATTGTCAATATAAGCTTATTAAACTAAATATATATTAACATTTATCTTGTATCTATGCAGGACTCTAGCCAAAAATAAGCCAAGTATATTAGTGTATCCCCTGATTTAGTAAGCCTATGAATGTATGTATACTTATCATAAAAAATTAAAAGTTAAACCTCTATAAATGCTGCAAAATAAAAAAGGGGGAAATGGTGAAGTGTGAAAACAATTATATCAATCATTATTTACAATACATTTTTAAGCCAAAGGTCAGAATCATATACATCAGCAGCAGAGCATTTCTTGCAAAAATCAGGCAGTAATACAGAAACAAATAGTGGACAACTTGTTTATTGAAAGCATAAAAATAATAATCAATGGAAAAAGGCAGAAGATAATATAGGATATAGGGTCAAGGTATTGCTCTTATCATTAAAGATAAAAGAGATCAGCTTTGGGTCCTTTCCAGACATCTGAAACCTAGACATAAACAAGCCAAAGAAGCTGACACAAGAAGCGGAAAAGATGGTAACTTCTAAAAGACAGAATGTCCCTCTAACGCAATTATTCCTTGCTATGCTTTCCTTGAAAACCACAGCAGTAACTACTGCACTTTCACATAATTATACATATTGGCCTTTTATTACTAATTCACCTCTTTTAGAATTGTTGACTTCGGGGAACAAATCGTACGCTATTTATATTAACCAGTCTTTTCATTTTCCTGGACACATTGATCCTCACCTTCCTCTAAAACCTGAGTAGGAAGGGAAATTTATTGAAAATTTAACCTTGCCTTTTCTTAAATGACCTAACTGCATAGGATTAATTGATCCATGTATACAGTCCCAAAGTCATAGTACAAAGGGATAAATGGCATACATGCCATGTTTCATCTGAGGTTGTGCTCTTTAATAATTCCTAAAGAATTGGGCCCTTATTGGGATACTGAAAACTAATACAAACACAACCATAAGTTGAAAAATTAATAATTCAACAAAAACAACTAATGAAAGCTATGAATATTTTTAGAATTTTGGGGATGTCATAGTATAAATACATCACTAAATTGGACTCTTCAGGGAAGATTGATCCCACAATTATGGTACACTAAACTTAACAAAACTGGACTAGAGTGGACTTGATGGTATTCTCTTGTTCACATATGGTGATTCTAGCAATGCAAGAAATTATAACAATGAGGTGGAGCCAGTGGCCACTTGACACTTTTGGGGTAGGGAGGGGATGAGCAGTTGAAATACAGGGGCTTCTTTGGGAGTTGGAGGTTGTCCTGAGTACTGTTGTGGCAACGGATGTAGTCCATTTTAAATCAGCACACACCACTCAGAACTGAGTGGGACAGAGTGTGGTCTATAGTGTGAACTGTGGTCTATGGTTGGTGGCAAGGCTCCGGGATGTGTAAGTTCATTGAGGGTGGTGGGCCACACTGTGAGAGATGTTTGTGTGGGATGGGGTGGGAGGTGTGGGAGGTGGGCAACACGGGAATCCCAGTGGGTTCCATGTAATATTTTGGGTAATCTAAGCACCTCTTAAAATATATGTGTATATATATATATATATATATATACACACACACACATATAAATAACATTTTTGTAAGCAAAAAAATAAAACAAACAAAAAAAACATAATGCTGTACAAAGTATCACATGTACTATAAACACCAAAATCTAAAAAAAAAAAAAAAAAAAAATGTGGATATTATTTTTGAGAACTACCCCAAATTTTGAAAGGAAGGCAGTAAAACTAATATTACCACTTTAAAAAGAAAATCCACTTAATTTCATAAATTATGTGTAGTATCCCATTGTTTTCATAGTAGGAACAGTGAGCATTAAACAAACATGGATTTTCTGCAGCAATTGTTCCCTTTACACTTGTGTACCAGAATCTGTTTTACATTAGAGGTCTTCTGCAGATGTAATAGGGCAATGGCAACGTGGAATTGGCTTCTGGTTCTCATGAATTGCTGCTGGCAGTCTCCCCCTGAGTGCCAAATCCCTTGGCACTTTCTAAATATTTATTTGAAAAGAAGCAAAGGTGTAATTGGATTAATTGTAGCTGCTGTATTGGGGCTTGTAAGTATTATTACAGCCACTGCTGTGGCAGGAACTGACCTACATGAGAATGTCCAAAGAAAACAATATGTTAAAAATTGGCATCATAATGCTAGTGAACTCTGGCATGGTCAGATATATATGGATGAGCAAATTAATAATAGGCTTAATAACATAGGGATGGCTGTTACACAAATGGGACATCAGGTATATATTCTAAATTTAAAATCAAGGTTTGAAGTGTGATTGGAATGAAATTGCTTTTTTATCACTACTTTCCCATACAATGATTTCCATTGTGAATGGAAAAAACTTAAACATCATTTAATGAGTCATCACACAAATTTATCTATTGAAATTACAGATTTGCATAAAAGGATTTTGAGCAAGTCTCAGAAGTAACCTACTATGCTTCCTGGGAGCAAATTTTGCCAATCAGTGACACATCAATTAAAAAAAATAAACTCCTTACATTGGTGGAAATCAACCTCTGTAATTGATAATTTCAGTGTGGGGATCATTGGTTCTCTGTTTCTCTTATCTGTATTAGGAGGCATTCACAAAGCCCTGCTGTCCCACATTAATAGGACCAAAAGGCAAGCCATGCCAATCTCTTTTTTTTTTTTTGCTTTATTTTTTTTTTATTTTTTTTTTATTATGGGTAAAAATCAAAATTCTCACAATACATACAAACATTTGTAAAATGATATATAAATATATATGCATATATGTGTATTTGCTTACAAAAATGTTATTTTATATATATATATATATACATATATTTTAAGAGGTGCTTAGATTACCTAAAATATTATACGGAACCCACTCGGATTCCCATGTTGCCCACCTCCCACACCTCCCACCACATCCAACACAAACATCTCCCATAGTGTGGCCCACCAACCTCAATGAACTTACACATCCTGGAGCCTTGCCACCAACCATAGACCACAGTTCACACTATAGACCACACTCTCTCCCACTCAGTTCTGAGTGGTGTGTGCTGATTTAAAATGGCCTACATCCATTGCCACAAGCCAATCTCTTGATTCTGCTTAAAACCCTTAAATCTCAAACCCCTGTCCATAGATCTTGGCTGTTGGCCAGGGATGGGTAAGACCTTCAGAGGAGGGCAACCTAAGGCAAGCACAGTCACGCTGGACAAAATACAAAAAAGGGGGAATTGTTGGAGAAGATGCTGAGAGCCAGAGCCTAAAGGGTTAAGCATTTAAAAAGCATGCTTGCTGGCAGAGAAACATTAGTTAATGCCTCCAAGGACACTGCATACTGCAGACACCAGTGGAAAGATGCCGAATGGAATGAACACAACACTAAGATGTTATGATATGAATTCCCAAGAAAGATTGTCTAGGAACACAGACACAGGCAGTGCTCTCAGGTATCAAGCTGAGAAAGTAGTGAAGGATGCCCTAATTTCGTTATCAGTTTTGTATTATAAAAAGCAGCTTCAGCCTAAATAAACTTGTCTGCATTCCACATGGAAGTAGGTCCCCTGGTTCCAAACTTTGTTTGGATCATTCCTGGCACTGTCTACCTCCACATTGAATTACAACATCTCCTCAATGTGAAGTTACATTCATAGAAGTGTTATTTTGAGGAAACAATGCTTGCAGTCAGAGAAAATATTTTCCCAACATTCTTACATTCTCTGCCTTCATCTCAAGTCTGTAATGTTGTGCAAGTGGATATAGCTTCACACACAAGCCTTTTGATATGTGGTTCTTTCTGCTTTTTAATGTCCTGTGCTTCTTCATAATTTGTGGGATGCAGCAAAAGTAGCATTTAGAGGGAAATTTATAGCATTGAATGAATTCATTAGAAAAGAGGAAAGATCCAATATTCATCTAAGCATCGAATATGGGATGTGCAAAAATATCTCCTTTTTATTTGTTCTATCATTCATCGTTATTTTTGCTTCAAATGAGCATCACATCCAGTTTGGTGACTTCATAACTAGGAAATGGGGAAGTGATACAGCATATGATTTATGATGGGGACAACACAACAGCACGTAAATCAACCCTGGAACCTTCAGGCTTCTAAAGGATAAGGAGGGCACAGCTTCCAAATATGTATGAGTAAGGTGGCCCCAGAACAAAGGCCAAAATTGCAACCCGGGAAACCCTGAATATTTGTTTTGTACTTACTATTTTTGTTCAACTTTTTTCCTTCTATTTATTTGGATGAGATGCACTATTTAATATTCTTTAAAGTTTACCAGGGAAATTATAACACTTTTGCTTTTCTTTCCAAATCTGCACTTGTTATTTGTAGTTGACTTGCCAAATAATGTATTAATGTATTTTAAAACATTTTATATCCTGTATTAGTCAGCCAAAGGGGTTCCGATGTAAAATACCAGAAATCTCTTCACCTTTATAAAGGATATTTCTTTGGGGTAGAACCTTACAGTTACCAGGACATAGAGCATATGTTTTTTCCTTCACCAAATTATGTTACCCCTTCTTGGAGCAAGACAGCTGCAGACTTTTGCAAGGGTTCAGGCTTCTTGGGTTCCTCTCTTCCCAGGGCTGCATTCCTCTCTGGCCTTAGCTCTTCTGGTTCCTCCACAAGGTCAGCAGTGGACTATCAGGCAAACCACTCACTTCTCTTCTTCTGGGGCATTTTCTCTAACATCAAATCTCCTTCTCAAATAAAACTGCTTCAACTGTCCTTTTCCATGCATTTTATATTCTATTCCCACACCAACTATGGGGTGGGGCTCAATGCCCTACTGATGGGGCCCAGTCAACACATTAATCATGCCCAGATTAACAGATCAGTTTACATGCATGATCCAATTATTTTTTTGGAATTCATAATTACATCAAATTCCCCAACGGTTACATTCCACCCTCTGAATTCCAAAAATACATTACAATTCTCAAAAAACCTTAAATCAGTAACAATTCACTCACAAAATCATATAGGCATTTTAAAAAAACACACTGCATCTTGAGAAAAAGTCCCATCTGCTATCAAACTCTGAAACTTACAAAAACTTTTAACTGCTTCTAATACACAAATGGAAAGGCAAAGGATAAACATTTTCATATCATAAGGAGAAATTTGTATGTTAAACATGAGTCATGGATCCTTTACAGTTCAGTGAAACTGTAGGGCATCCTCTATTCAATTTCAAAGTCTGAGTCATTCTCAAGTTGATTTTTTTCTCCGTGGGGCCACTTGTGGACCCACCATTTGCACAGGCTTGCCCAATGTCCACTTTCTTGGTTCCACACTCATCAAGCATCTGGGTGTCAACCAAACCCCAGACTTCACCACCCAAGTTTGTTGGGGTGATTGCCACACCTTACCCAATCTTTGGGTTAGAGTCTTAGCCCCCCTTGTACAGTGAGATGAAGATAACATCCCCCTTAACCTTTGGCATACAGGTTCAGCCCTCTCAGAGCAATGGGTTGACCACCTGGTTTCTCTAATCCATGGGGATCATGTACACACCACTCAGACCTATGGGGTGTTGACCTTAACCGCCCTAATCTTTGAGGAGTGTGCTCTAGTCTTTCTATAACCTGGGATGGCAAAATTCTCCCAGATCATTGGGTGGGGACATCCACCCTCTTCAACTGCTGGGGAATACTCACCCCCTCTGCACCATGGGGCATCAAACTTTCTCAGAATATTGGGCAGGAATATCCACCCTCTTCAACTGCAGGGGCAAACTCACCCTCTCTGTACACATGGATGGGGCTCCTCTCTTCTTCCAAAGAGATGTGTTAAGTCCAGATCTCTGCTTCCATGGTTTTCTTCTTAAAGCTGATTATCCTTCAATCTCTCCTTCCATGTTCTCTTTTGTTCAACCCAGCAGTGGTTTTGTTCATACAGCTCTCTCAAAAACTTTCTTGGTTTAGCCTGCAGGAAGCAGGGGTCCAAGCCAGCAGACAGTAAGGCTTTCCAAAAGTCTTATCTAGATAACTGCATCTTCAATTCTGATTTACAAGTTCCAAGTTTAGTAAAGTCTTCAAATGGGGCATTTTTATCTGGGAATTTGATTTCCAGAAACTTGGAATTTCCAGAATCAGTTTCTGTTTTCTTTGTGTCCAAAAGTTCAGTCCTTAGTGTATTTCGCTCATCTAGTATTTTGCTATAAGCTGCAAGGAGAAGCCAATCCACATTCTCCAAATTTAGCTGAAAGTTCTTCAGCTAAATGCTTCAATTAGCCATTTTCAAATTCTGTCTTCCAAATAACACCAGGAGTTAATCTTGCTAAGTTCTCTGCATCTTTAAAACATGGATCACCTTTCCTCCTGTTTCCAATTATAGTTTCATCATTTAATTCCAAGGCATCATAGAAAGTCTCTTTAGCATACATATGACTATCTACAGTCTCTTCAAAGTGATATAGGCCTTTTCCATCAAGTCTTTCACAATTTCTCCAAAGGATAACCCTTATGCATGTATAAAACCATTCCAACATTTTGGCATATGCAAAAGCACTTCCCCACTCCTCGGTACCAAATTCTATATTATTTAGCCAAAGGGGTGCTAATGTGAAATACCAAAGATGGGCTAGTCTTTATACAGGGTATTTATTTGGGGTAGAAGTCCACATATACCTGTCCATAAAGCATTAACTTTTTCTCACCAAAGTTCATAGCCACGTGTTGGAGCAACATAGCTGCTGATGTTTGCCAGGGTTCTGGCTTCTTGTGTTCCTCTCTTCCTGGTCTGAATTTCTCTCTGGGCTTCATTCTTCTGGTTCCTCCACAAGGTCAGCTGTAGACTATCAGGCAAATGGCTCTCCTCTGTTCTTCTGGGGTCTTTTCTCCAACATCAAAACTGCTTCTCAAATAATAACTGCTTCAACTGTCCTTTGCCATGCCTTTTACATTTGATTCCCCCACCCATTAAGGGATGGGGTTCACCGCCATATGACGTGGCCCAGTCAACCCCGCAATCATGGCCAGATTAACAGATCAGTTTACAAGCATGATTCAATTAAATTTTTGGAGTACATAATTACATCAAATTCCACAATGGTTACATCTGGTGTGTAATGAGGCTTGATTTCTGAATCAAAGCTTTCCCACATCCATCATATTCATAGGGTTTCTCTCCAGTATGTATTCTCAGATGGTTAATGAGGTTTTCTTTCTGGTTGAAGGCTTTTCTACATTCATTGCATATAGAGGGCTTTTCTCCAGATTGAATGCTCTGATGTTTAATGAACTATTGCTTTTGGCTGAAGGCTTTTCTGCATTCTTTACATTAATTTTTTTTCTGTCCACTATGAGTTTTTTCATGTTCTGTGAGAAATGATTTGTACCTAAAGGCTTTTTATATGCCTTACATGCAAAGCATTTATTTGCAGTAGGAAATCTCTTGTATCTGAGATTTGACATTTGAATTAAAGGTTTCCCACTTATATATGATTTCTCTTCAGTAAGAATTTTCTGATGAATAAAGAGATTTTATGTCAAGTTGAAATGTTTCCCACATCTTTTATATTTCTATGCTTGTTCCCCTGTATGGCTTTGAAAATGAGGAGTGAAAAAATGACTGTAAAGACCAGACTACATTCAGGACACTCATATGGTTTCTCTCTAGTGTGAAATTTCTATATTCCATGAGGTTTTGTTTCAGATTGAAGCATTCCCATGTTCATTGCAATAAAAACTTTTGTATGAATATTTCATGCTCAATGAGATTTAATGCCAGGCTGAAGGATTTCCAATATTCCTTACATACCTATGCATGTTTCTTTGATGGGATTCTAGCATTCCCAAATTCATGAAATCCCAAATGGTTTCTCTGACGGTTTATTTCTCAGGTATTTCATGATGTTGAATTTCCAAGAATTTCACACTCATTATACTTCAAGGGGAGGACTAACTTGGGGGGCAAACTAAGAAATCTCATTGTCTTCAATCTTTTTTCCTTATATAGATTCCCTCATGCTTATTTAAGCATGATGCAAATTCCTTCAAAGTGAAGTTACATTCATAGAATTGTTATTTTAAGGAAACAATGATTGCAGTCAGAGAAAATGTTTTCCCAACTTTCTTACATTCTCTACATTCATCTTAAGTCTGGACACTTGTGGAAGTGGATGTAGCTTCATTCACAAGCCTTTTGTTATGTGGTTATTTCTGCTTTCTAATCTCCTATGCTTCTTCATAGTTTGGGGAGTGCAGAAAAGCAGAACTTCGAGGGAAATTTATAGCATTGTATGTATTCATTAGAAAAGAGAAAAGATCCAATATCAGTCATCTAAGCATCCAATTTGGGAAGTGCAACAATATCTCCTTTTTATTTGTTCTATCATTCATGGTTCTTCTTGCTTCAAATGAGCATCACCTCCAGTTTGGTGACTTCATAACTAGGAAATGGGGAAGTGATACAGCACTTGATTTATGATGGGGACAAAACCACACCCCATAAATCAACCCTGGAACCTCCAGGTTTCTGAAGGATGAGAAAGATTAAGATTCCAAACATGCACGTTTAAGGTGGCCCCAGAAAAAATGTCTAAATTGCAACCTAGGAAATCCTGAATACTTTGTTTTGTACTGACAATATTTGTTCAACTTCTTTTTCTTCTATTTATTTGAATGAGACACACTATTTAATATTCTTTATAGTTTACCGGGGAAATTATAGCACTTTTGCTTGCCTTTACAAATCTGCAATTATTATTTTTAATTTACTTGCCAATAATGTATTTTAAAATTTTTGTATCCTATATTAGTCAGCCAAAGTGGTGCTGATGCAAAATGACAGAAATCTGTGCATCTTTAAAAAGGGTACTTATTTGGGGTGGAAGCTTACAGTTACCAGGCCATAAAGCATAAGTTTGGTCCTTCTCCAATGTCTGTTACACCATCTTGGTGCATGACAGCTGCTGACATTTCCCAGTGTTCAGGCTTCTTGGGTTCCTCTCCTTGCAGGGCAGCATTTCGCTCTGGGTTCAGCTATTCTGTTTCCTCCACAATGTCAGGTGTAGACTATGAGACTCTCTAAACCTTGCCCCTCTCCACAAGGCCAGCTGTGAACTCTCAGATGTATGGCTTGTCTCTTTTCATGGGGCCTTCTCTCCTTGCACATCAGAACTCCAATATCAGAAACTACTCCAGGTTTCTCCTTTGCCATGTCTTTTTATGTTTGAGACCTCAGCCACCAAGGGGCGTCACTCAACACCCTACTGACTGTGGCCCAGTCAATGCCCTTAACATAAATTAACCATGCCCAGATTAACAGAGCAATTTACAAGCATAATCCAATATCGATTTTTGGAATTCATAACGATATCCAACTGCTATATATCCATTTACATATCTTATGCTATATATTATTTTATGGTGTATTTTAACACTTTATTGATGTCCTAGGCCCTGGATATCATTATCACTTTATCCATTCAGTAGTCATTTAGATATATGAATTTAATTAACAGATATTGTTCTTCCATGCATCCTGAATCTTGAATCTTCTGTGATTACTTCCTTTCTGCCTGAAGAATATTCTTTTACATTTCTTTTAAAGTGAGTTGTTCCTAGCAAACTTTATTAGTTTTTACTCATCTGTAAAAGTATTTATTTCACATCTTTCTGAAGGCTTGAGATGAATTAAATCTCAGGCCTTCTATGATTTCCACTGTTTTTGAGAACACCATTAGGTTTGAATTTCTCCATTCTGTTGTAAATATAATCTGGTCTTTGGAGAATAAATTAGAGAATTTCAGTTTTACAGTCTGCTTCCTGCCACCCCACCCTCCAGGCAAAATCTGTGTGCTCTGGCTCTGGGCATGGGAATAATGGCACACCTCTCTGAGTTACACACCTGGTTTTGGAGTTAAGATTTGGTGGAGAAAGCACAGTATGTTGAGTTCTTCTTTGGACCATTCTGGGGACCAGTGCAATGGTGGTCAGCACACCATTTTACTCAATGATGCCACACTCAAAGTACAGCCACTGCTTCATGAGTTCCCATTTCTCACGGACTTAGGAGATCCCTCTAGATCCCTGTGCCCTGGGTTAATGCCCTCATTTGAGTCTTGTGTGGACCCCAGAAAAGTATGTTCTTTCTAACTCATTGCTCTCTGTGTAAACCTTTTGTATGTAGGACATTTTGCTTACATTCAGATAAGGGAACTTTCGATTAAGTCACTTTTTGTTAGATTGCTTTAGTTTAGCTTAGAGCCTCTGATTAGATTTCAGGTACCAGGATGGACCCCAATCATTGTTCTGAAGTCCTACATACATGGAACACAGAGAGAAAGAGTGCTGCCATGTTTACTCTGCAATGTTGGAGAAGGTTCCCAGATCTCATACTGTGGTGTAGAGACACAGAAACCCTGAGAGGCTGAGGGACAGGCCAGGAGCTGGAGTCATGGAGCAGCTTGAAGCTGAAGTCATCCAGGCCAGAGGAGAAGGAAGAGGTGCAAGCAATTGTGTCTGATGGCCCAGTGCTGAGCTCAGGGAGAAAATGATTTTGGAGGAGAAGGCAGAGAGAGACAGGCAGGCCCAACGTTTGCTCTTGGCAGGATTCCAGCAGCAGCTGACCCTTATTAAGACAGCATTTTTTTATTGTTGGTAAAAATCGCATTTTCACAATACAAACCAATATTTGTAAAATGATATATAGATATATATGCATATATGTGCATTTGCTTATATAAATGATATTTTTTTCATATATATTTTAAAAGATATTTAGATTACATAAATATTACACAAAAATTACAGGGTTTCCCATGATCTCCACCTCCAATACCTCCCATAACATGTCACATAAACATCTTTCATTAGTGTGGTACATCACCTGCAATGGATATACACACCCTGGGGATTTGCCACTAATCATAGATCACAGTTCAAATTGTAGACCACACTCTCTCCCACACAGTTCTGCATGGTATACACTGATGTAAAATGGTCTACTTCCATCACCACAACGTCACACAGAACAATCTCCAAATCCTGTAAAATCCCCTGTATTAGAACTGCCCTTACCCTCCCTCCCCCAAAAGTGTCTAGTGGCCACTGGTTTCACCCCACTGTTATAATTTCTTCCATTTCTTGAATCCCAATATGTCTGCAACAGAATACCTTTAAGTACACTCTAGTCCATAACCCTTCCCCCAATACTGAGGGGACAGGAATGGTGATGTCCACTCCATCTCCAAGTGAGAGTGAGCTTATATCCCTGGATATGGTGGATGGGATTATCCTGCCTTCAGCTGCAGGCTCTCTCCAATACCTGGGATGACCATTGTCAATCATCATTGTCTCCTCACCAGGTGAATTGGGTGAGTCCATTGAGCTGTAGATTAGGGGTTGCAGCTCCACTGAGCTTCCAGGCATGGCTGGTACATAGGCAGGCCAGAGGCTCCAGTCTTTGGAAGTACACCTACAAACCCCAGCCTCACATATAGTTTTAAATAGACAGGATTGATGAACGTGTGCTGGTAGGACTTATTTGAGCCCAACTCTGTCACTCTCAGAAGCACAGATTCCAAAGTAGAGCCCACAGATAAGGCATCAATCTCTGGGGCTATCCCCTGTTATATAGGACCTGGGTGTCCCCACAGCCTCAGGAGTCCCTCTGTGTGGGGCGATATCAACTTTTATGTTCTATGAGATCCTACTGAGGCATGCATAAGTTTTACCTCTGGGATGACCTCCCCACTCTCTTTGAAGTCTCTTAGCCACATGAATTCATTTGTCTTTACATTTTTCCCTTTTTCTTCAAGGCTTTTACCAGTCATGTTTCCAGTTGGCACTTAGTATTAGTCCCTCATTGTCAAGGAGGCTTATTCCCAGGAGTCATGTCCCACGTTTGGGTGAAGATAATGCACTCATATGCTGAGATTGGCTTAGAGAGAGGCCACATTTGAGCAAAAAGTAGGCTCTCAGGTGGCAACTCTTTGGCACCTTATAACAGTAGGCCAAGTTTCAATTACAAGAGCATAGACTCATGAGGCTAGTCATAAATAACAAGAACCCAACAGTGGCCCATCCTCTTTTTTCAGGCAAGAATGGCCAGGTGGGCAGAAGTAGATAAAAGCATGGAATGAGGGGTCTGGTGAAGCAAAGCATTCAGGGCACACAGAGGGGACTCCATTCTCCTGTTCCTTTTGCCATTCCCTCCTTTCCTTGGCCTCCAGCATTGACCCTCTGAGGAGGCTGCTCTTACTGTACCCCTCCTGGGATTCATGCAAAGACTCAAGTCTCCTGCTTACAGTTCTCCATTCACCTTCTCCAACCTTGTGGCAGCTAAAGAAAGAGCAATGCCAAGATGAAACCTGTTGGTGTCAGGAAGGAAATGTCAAAATTCACATTACAGCATTGGCCACAGCAATAACAGCACCAGAATGAGCAATATTAGTCCAGTGAACCTAATAAATAGTATGGGAATCCCAGAAAGTACTAGGAACTAGGGCTGACAAAGATAGAACTCAGCCTGTGAGAGAGTGCAATGTTTGCAGAAAACCTCAGAGGGTGCAGATGCCAGATATTTCTCAGACTAATTAAATATTAAATTTTCAACACATTTTTAGCAATGTTGAAAATGATGCAGACCTCTTCAATCCCAGAAGAAAATGGGGTTGTTGGATGGGAAGAAGCTGATGAACAACTGAAGAAGCTGTAATGTAACATGTGTTCACTGAAGTTCCCCCAAACCAGAGAGGGAATGTCTTGTTTGGGAACCAAACTCTCAGAGTCCCAATGAAAACCATCATCATAGGTTCTGGATCCACAAAGATGACTGGCAAACAGCGCTGCTCAGCACTGACAGCCTCAGTTAGTGATGTGAGTCACTCTAGCGAGTCTTCACGGGGCAATAAGCAGCAGGACATCCGTCTTCTCCTATGGTGCTAACAGCCCTCTAAATGGATAAGTGTAGAGAGCAGAGTTGCCTTCACATGATCACATCCATATTCTTTGTGCTTCATGTTCACTCTTGCTGTGGGAGGCCTCCACCCACCCAGGCACCTGGGGAGAGTGCCGAGGGGAGTGAGCACTTTTCCTTTATGGGGGACTGTATTTGCAAACTGTGAGGGAAAGTTTCCCCCACCACAGTAATGTTGCAGATACAAATTGATATATTCAAACCAACAACTTTGTATGATTTCATTGTGTACTATTTTGATAATTTCTTTTAAATTATAACCAAATTATCTGTGTAAAGAGTATAAAAATAATTTATGTCTGTTATGGCAAACAGTTAAATTCCTTCTCTAACCGAAACCCTCATTACTTCTTCCTCAGAATTATCTGCATTGGCAGATTATTTTGGGTACACATTTCTGTTTGTAAATACACACATTCTCTAGTTTCATCCATCCCACAATCTATCATGTATGAGAAAAATATTGGAGTACAATCTAAGAATATAAATAAAGTTTCTAACTACTTAAAACACTTGAGATTAGAAGTATATCATCTAATTACGAAAGGATCATTTCTGATTTAAAATAATGAGGAAAATTGGAGTTAAGTAGAAAGCAGACCACTGTAGTTCACTGGCAGTTAAACTTGAATCCACATCAGAATCAGGTGGAGAAACTGAAAATATATAAATGGTTGTGGTACATTATAAGAAAATGCTACATGAAAGTGGCAAGATGGGGTCATTTTAGGAGGGTACTCACTGACTAGCTCTCTGGGGACAGCCAATTGTTGATGGGGTCTTGCCCATGGTTCTGTGCTCTAAGTGCATGGAGCGAGAAGCTTGGGTCTTCTATCAGTGGGCAGAGTGATGGCATATAGTGAATGGTAGAGATTCGTGAGTTTTGAGCCTGCCTGTAATGGTTAACAGAGATGGATGAGCCCCACCCACAGGAAAATGGCTGGTTTGAGCTGTGAATCCTGCACCAGCAACTCCCGCTCCGGGTGTGAGGGAGCATACTCTGAGGGATGGAGTGCTCTGACAGAAAGTAGAGAGGGTTATAACTTCTGTGGATTTGGCTGCCTGGACCCCCTCAAGGCTTTGGGGTGCAGATAAGCTAGCTTGAAACAGAGCCAGGCAGAGGAGAGAGGCAAATCTGCTGAGGAAACCTGATTTACCCAGCAGCCCGCTGACACTGAGGCCTGGCCCTATACAGGGCAGATTCGGCCAATTTTATGGCTCTACACTGACAAGCATGAGAGCTTCAGCTCCCCTGAGGGTGCCAGAAAGGGGTAAGGGCTTCATTAGTTTCCACGAGCCTATTCAGGTTCCCCTCATTGAAGGTGGTGATCTAGCAGAGGATTTCTTTTGGGTCCCTTACATCACCAAAAAAAGGAAGAATACAGTCACTTTAAAAAATGAATTCATGTTATTAATTTAGTTTAATAACAAAAATCTGTCTCAAAACCTGCAGATAGAACCCAGAAAGGAAATTGATAAACACAAGCAGGCTGAGAGGATCCACAAAGACCCTAGAAAGAACATTTCCTCCTTACCTTTGTTTGAGTGCTTGCTGGTATGGTTGTTTGGTTTTTCTCTGTTTATTTGCTGTCTCTTGCTTTTTCTTTCCTCTTTCCTCCCTCCTTTCTGTTTCCCTTCATTTTTTTAAAATTAGGTGCTGCTAGCTAACCTCTTCTTTGCTGTTCTTCTTCTTCAGTGATTTCCCATTCTCTGTCTATATTGATATTGTATCCCAAGCTATCTCTTATCCTTCCTTCATTTCTCTGCCTTCTGCTTTCTGTTGTGGTTCTTAGACACCACACTTTTACTTTACCACACAACTTATGAGTGACAAGTTCTATTCTATCTATTTTGTTTACTTATTATTTCATTAATATTAGCTTTTTCCTTTTAGCCCTTTCTTTACTCTTTCTCTCCCTCCTCATCCTTCTAGCCTTCTAAATCATTATATATATATATATATCCCTCTGTTTGGTTTCCCAGACCATTGAATGTATTCCACATTTTCCCTATTACTCTACACTGCTTATACAAATTAAATATTCATTGCACTAAGTCCTATTTGGCCCCTCTTCTAACTTTTATCAATATTACTATTAACCATCTTCCTTTCCCACATCTTTTGATTCCTCTGGCACTAATTTTTGCCTTCAAGGTAACATAGAAAGAAGCAAGGAAACAAAATAAAATAAGAAGAAAAAATGTCAAAGAGAAAACTTAACACACACACAGAACCACCAACTAAATAAAACTTGAGAGGAGAGAGAGAAGATAATCAACTGAATAACCCCAGCAATATAAAATGATGCCTAGAGGGCAACAAAAAATTACAAACCACACTGAAAAACAGGAAGACATGGACCATTCCAATGAACAAACTAAAAACCAGGAATATATGCAGAACATCAAACAACCAATCAAAGATTCCCAAACAAATATCATGAACCAATTTAATGAAGGGAAGGAAGAGATCAAGGATATAAAAAAGACACTGGGAAAACATACTGAAGAAATTGTAAACCTACACAAAAAGATAACAGATATGATAGTGTCCAAAGGCACAATCCAGGAAATCTAAAGGATGCTGGATTCATATAAAAGCAGATTTGAAAAAGCAGAAGAAAGAATTAATGATATGGAAAAAAATACAGCTGAAATCAAACAGATAGTAGATCAGACAGAAATATAAATAGAAAAAAATCAAGCAGTGGCTCTGGAATTTAACTGACAAAAAAAACCATGCAAACATATGCATTATGGGGCTCCCAGAAGAAGAGAAGGAAAGGGAACAGAAGGAGTGCTGAAGGAAATAATGGCTGACAACTTCACAACCCAATTGAGAGAGATGGATGTGCAGATCTAGGAAGCAAAATGCACCCCAAACAGTATAAATCCCAACAGAGTAACTCTAAGACATATACTTGTCAAATTGTCCAATGCTCAAGACAAAGAGAAAATACTCAAGTCAGCAAGAGAAAAGAGAGCCATCACATACAAGGGAAGCACAATAAGATTAACTGCTGATTTCTCATCTGAAACCATGGAGGAAAGAAGACAGTGGTATGACATAGTCAAAGTACTAAAAGGAAAAAACGTCCAGCCACGAATTCTCTATCCAGCAAAACTGGCATTCAAAAATGACGGAGTGTTCAAAATATTCACAGATAAACAGAAATTAGGAGAGTGTGTCAATAAGAAAGTGGCACTTCAAGAAATACTAAAGGAAGTTCTACAAGTTGAAAGGAAAAATCATGAGTTAGGAGAGTTTAAAAACAGCTAAAAAGACAAAAACAGAAACAAAATGACATAGGACATACATTATTCCAAAGAAAATATGGCTGAAGTAAGACATTCGTTGTGAGCAATAACACAGAATGTTAATGGATTAAATTCACCACTCAAGAGACACAGATTGGTAGAATCGATAAAGAAATATGATCCATCTATATGATGTTTACAAGAAACCCCCCTTTGACCCAGGGATTCAAGGAGGCTGAAAGTAAATGTTTGGAAAACACTTTTACAAGCTAACAATAGCCAAAAAAGGGAAGGAGTAACTATTCTAAAATCACACAAAATAGACTTTAAATGCAAAACTATTGTAAGATACAAACACGGACACAATATATTAGTAAAAGGGGTAATATCTCAAGAAGAGAGAACAATCATAAACATTTATGCAACTAATCAGGTGCTTCAAAATTCATGAGGCAAACTCTGGAAAAGCTAAGTGGAGAAATAAATGCCTCTACAATTATAGCATGGGACTATAATACACCATTATCATCATTACACAGAACATCTAGACAGAGAATCAACAATGAAACAAAGACTCACAACACCTTCATTAGAGGACCTGTACTTAATAGATATATACAGACAATACACCCAAATAAAACGGGATTTACATTCTTCTCAAGTACACAAGGATCATACTCCATGATGGAGCACATGCTAGGCCACAGGAAAACTATCAATGAAATCAGAAAGATTGAAATTATACAAAGTAATTTCTCTAATCACAATGGATTGAAATTGGAAATCACTAAGGCCAGAGGAACAGGTTAGGCACAAGAATATGGAAGTTAAACAACACACTCTTAGACAAGCAGTGGGTCAAGGAGGAAATCTCAAAAGAAATCAGTAACTTCTTTGAAATTAATGAAAATTACAACACAGCATATGAAAACCTATGTGATGCAGAAAAGCTGTCCTGAAAGAGAAGTTCATAGCCAGAAATACATATATTAAAAAAGGAGAAAGAACTAAAATTGAAGACCTAACTGTGCACTTGGAGGAATTGGAGAAACAACAACAAACTAAACCTAAAGGAAGTAGAAAGAAGGAAATAACAAAGATTAAAGCAGAACTAAATGAAACAGAGAATAAGAAAGCACTAGAAAAGATAAACAGAACCAAAAGCTGGCTCTTCCAGAATATTAATAAAATTGACAAACCCTTAGCCAGACTACCAAAGAAAAACAGAACAGATGCAAATACACACAATAAGGAAGGAGCAAGGCGATGTCTCTACTGACCCCACAGAAATAAAGAGTATCATAAGAGGATACTTTGAAAATTATATGCCAACAAGAATGATGATTTAGAGGAAATGGACAAGTTCTCAAAATGCACAAATAGCCTACATTAATTAAAGAAGAAATGGATGAACTCAACATTCCAATTACCGGTAAAAAGATAGATTCAGTCAACAAAATATTCCCAAATAAGAAGAGCCAAGGACCAGATGGCTTCCCAGCTGAAATCTACCAAACATTGCAGAAAGAGCTAACACCAATTCTAATTATGCTTTTCAAAAAAATAGAAGTAGAATGAATATTGCCTAACTCATTCTACAATGCCAAGCTTGCCATAATACCAAAAGCAAAGATACCACTAGAAAGGAAAAATACAGACAATTTCTCTAATGAACATACATGCTAAAATCTGCAACAAATTACTTGCTAATCGTGTTCAACATCATATCAAAAGGATTAGACATGAAGACCAAGTGTGTTTCATCCTGGGTATGCAAGGATTGATAAATATAAGAAAATCAATTGATTTAATACACTACATAAACAAACTGAAAGAAAAAAATCACATGATCATCTCTATAGATGCAGAAAAAGCATTCGACGAAATACAGCACTCTTTCCTGATAAAAACACAGCAAAATATAGGAATAGAAGGAAATTTTCTGAATATGATACAGGGTATATATGAAAACCCAAAGCTAACATCATCTTCAATTGTTAATTCCTAAAAGCCTTCTCTCTGAGATCAGGAACAAGACTAGAATGCCCACTATCACCACTCAAATTTAACATTGTCTTAGAAGTACTTGCTCAAGCACTGAGGCAAAAAAGGGTATAAAAGGCATCCAGATTGGAAAAGAAGAAGTACAAATTTCAGTATTTTCAGATGACATGATCCTGTACATAGAAAGCCCAGAGAAAGCTACAAGAAAGTTTCTGGAACTTATAAAGTAGTTCAGTAATGTTGCAGGCAATAAGATCAATGCTCAAAAATCAGTAGAATTTCTGTACACCAATAATGAGCAATCAGAGGAGGAAATCAAGAAAAAAATGCCATTTACAATACTAACTAAAGAAACAAATATCTAGGAATAAATTTAACTAAAGATGTACAGGACTTATATACAAAAAATTACACAACACTGTTAAAGGAAATCAAAGAAGACTTCAATAAATGGAAAAATATTCCCTGTTCATGGATAGGAAGACTAAATATTATCAAGATGTCTATCCTACCCAAACTACTCTACAGATTTAATGCAATCCCAATAAATATCAACACTATATATTTTAAGGAACTGGAAAAACTAACCAAAAAATATATTTGGAAAGGTAGGAGGAGCCAAATTGCCAAAGACATATTGAAAAAGTAAAATGCAGTTAGAGGTACCATATTACCAGACTTTAAAATATATTACAAATCTACAGTGATCAAAACTGCATGGTATTGGCACAAGGATAGACCTATTGAACAATGGAATCAAATTGAGATTTCTGATCTAGATCCTCGCATATGCATTCATGCAATATTTGACAAGTCTACCAAGCCCACTCAGTTGGGAGAGAATCGCCTCTTTA
>JAKSZT010054074.1:116385-150666 GCA_026826555.1 Tolypeutes matacus | reverse complement strand
CAATTCCACTGCTGGGTATATACCCAGAAGAACTTAAAGCAAAACACGAAAAGATATATGCACAAAAAAGTTCACAGCAGCTTTGTTCACCATTGCAAAAAGTTGGAATCAGCCTCGGTGCCCAACAACAGATGAATGGATAAGCAAGACGTGGTACATACATACAATGGAATATTACTTAGCTGTAAAAAGGAATAAAGTGCTAACACACGGAATAACATGGATGAATCTTGAAGACATTATGTTGGGTGAAGCAAGCCATGCATTGAAGGATGAACAGTATATGACCTCACTGACTTGAACTGAGGAAAGTGAGCAGTCTCTGCAAACCATTGTCTGAAAGATAGGTTAACAAGGGAGAGAAAGAGAAGAGTAGGCTGTGAGCCATCACACATATGGACATTATCTATGGTAAAGGGCTTGAGTATAGTTGCATATTGAATGATAGGACAGATGGGTAGTGACATAACTGGGTTTGGTGACACAGTGTTCACAGGTGGGTAGATTAGGAAGGGCAGGTTGGAATATATATATATGGAATATATATATATATATATGGATAACATATTAACATAATATGTTAATATAATATGTTATCAATATGTTAACATAATATGTCATTAATATGTAATTGTTTGATTAACATAATTAACATAATATGTTAATATGTTTTAATGTGTTAACATAATATGTTACCTATCTTTAACATATTTTAAAACATTTTATAACCTGTATTACTCAGCCAAAGTTGTGCTAATGCAAAATACCAGAAATCTCTGGGATTTTATAAAGGGTATTTATTAGGGGTAGAAGCTTACAGTTACCAGGCTGTAAAGCATAAGGTTCTTCCTTCACCAAAGTCTGTTACCCCACCTTGGAGCAAGACAGATGCCAACATTTGCCATGGTTCAGGCTTCTTGGTTTCCTCTCTTCGCAGGGCTGCATTTCTCTCTGGGCTCAGCTCTTCTGTTTCCTCCACAAGGTCAGGTGTAGACTATGAGACTCTCTAAGCTTTGCCTCTCTCCCCAAGGCCAGATGTGAACTCTCAGGTGAATGGCTTGTCTCTTTCCCCCAGGGCCTTCTGTCCTTGCTCATCAGAACTCCAACATCAAAAACTACTGTAGCTCTGTCCTTTGCCATGTCTTTTTATGTTTGAGATCCCAGCCACCAAGGGACAGGGCACAATGCCTACCGACTGTGGCCCAGTCAATGCCTTTATCATAAATTAATCATGCCCAGGTTAACAGACCAGTTTACAAGCATAATCTAATATCAATTTATGGAATTCATAACGATATCAAACTGCTACATACCCATTTACACATATTATACTATATATTATTTTATGGTGTATTTTAAAACTTTATTGATATCATTATTATGTTATTCATTAAATTGCCATTGGGTATATGAGATTAATTAACAGATAATGTTCTTCAATCTATCCTGAATCTTGAATCTCCTGAGATTATTTTCTTTCTGCCTGAAGAATATTCTTTTACATTTCTTTTAAGGTGAGTTGCTGCTAGCAAAATGTATTAGATTTTACTCATCTGTAATAGTAATTATTTCACTTTCTTCCTGAAGGATTGAGATGAATTAATTCTCAGTCCCTCTAGGATCTCCACTGATTTTGAGAGCAACCTTAGGGTGGAATTTATCCATTCTGTTGTAAATGTCATCAGTTCTTTGGAGAAGAAATTTGGGGCATTCAGTTTTACCGCCTGCTTCCTGACAGTCCACACCCCAGGCAAAATCTGTGCACTCTGGCACAGGGAATGGGAATAATGGTACACCTCTCTAAGTTACAAACCTGATTTTGGAGCTAAGATTTGCTGGAGAAAGCACAGTATATTGAATTCTTCTTGGGCCCATTCTATTGGCCAGTATAATGGTGGTCAGCATCCCATTTTGCTCAATGATGGCCCCACCCAAAATGCAGCCCCTGCTTCATGAGTTCCCATTTCTCCAAGACTTAGGAGACCCCCCCTGATCCCTGTGCCCTGGTTTAATGTCCTTGTTTGTGTCTTGTGTGGACCCCAGAATGTATACTCTTACTAACCCATTGCTGTGTGTGTAAACATTTTGTATGTAGGACATTTTGGTTAGATTCAGATAAGGGACCTTGCGATTAGGTCACTTTTGTTAGATTGCTTTACTTTAGTTAAGGCCTCTTATTAGATTTCAGGCACCGGGATGGACCCCAATCATTGTGCTGAAATCCTACATAGTTGGAACACACAGAGAAAGAGTGCTGCCGTGTTTACCCTGCCATGTGGGAGAGGGTTCCAGGATCTCTTAGAGCTGTGGAGAGACACAGAAACCCTGAGAGGCTGAGGGAGATGCCAGAGACTGGAGTCATGGAGTAGTTTGAAGATGAAGACATCCAGATCAGAGGAGAAGGGAGATGTGTGAGCCATTGTGTCTGATGGCCCACTACTGAGCTCAGGGAGAAAGTGAGTTTGGAGGTGAAGGCAGAGAGAGACAGGCAGGCCCAACATTTTGCCTTGGCTGGAGTCCAGGAGCAGCAGACCTATGTTTAGACAGCATTTTTGATGATGCCTTGATTTGAACATTTTCACAGCCTCAGAACTGTGATTTTTAACCCGAATAAATTCCAATAAAACCAACCTATTTCTGATATTTTGCTATGGCAATGCTTGGCCAACTCAAACAGCTGGGACACAGGCTGGTAGAGCTGTCCTGTTCCCAAATGGCAGTGTGATGATGCTGCCCAGGGAATTCACCTGTAAACTGTGGGTATCTCCAGACTAAGTGGCAATGAGCACTGGAAATATGGAGGGAGAAGTGCTCTTGGCCAGCAAGGCCTACAAGACAGGGAGTCAAGCATAGGAGTCTCATGGTTGGGGACTAGTATATACTCACAGATGCCCCAGTATGATGTACCTGCCACAGGCAAGGGTTGGCCAAGTGGGAAGGGGAAGATAAAGGCACGCCACCTGGGTCTGGTGCAGCAGAGGATTCAGGGCACAGAGAGGAGGCTTACTCCTCCTGCTCCTTTTGCCCTTCCCTCCTTCCCTTGGCCTCCAGCGATGACCCTCTTAGTAGGCTGCTCTTAATGTATCCCTCCTGGATCTCAGGCATATACTCAGGTCTCCTGCTTCCAATTCTACATTCATCTTCTCCAATCTTGGGGCAGCTAAAGAAAGTGCAATGCCAAGATGAAACCCATTGGTGTCAGTTAAGAAATGTTAAAATTCACATTACAGCATTGGCTACAGCAATAACATCACCAGAATCAGCAACTTCAGGATAGTGACCCTAATGAATAGTACATTAATCTCAGAAAGTCCTGGGATCTAGGGCTGACAAGAATAGAAGTGAGGTTGTGAGATAGTGCCATGTTTGCAGAAAACCTCAGAGGGTGCAGATGCCAGATATTTCTCAGACTAATTAATATAAAATTTTCAACTCATTTTGAACAAATTTGAAAATGATGCAGACCTCTTCAATCCCAGACTAGAATGGAGGAGTTGGATGGGAAGAAGCAGATGAACACCTGAAGAAGCTGGAATATAACACGTGTTCCTTGCAGTTCTCCCAAGCCAGAGAAGGAGTGTCCTGATTTGAAACCAAATTCAAAAAGCCCCAAAGAAAACCATCATCATAGGTTCTTGATCCACAATAGAGAACAGGGAAAATGACCTGCTCAACATCCATGTTCTCAGTTAGTGATGTGAGACTTCACTGGGTAGTAAGCAGCAGCGTGTCTGTCCTCTCCTGTGGTGATAACAGCCCTCTAACCAGACAAATGTAGAGAGCAGTGTGGCCTTCACATGGTCGCATCCATGCCCCTCATGGTCCATGTTCACTCTTGCTGTGGGAGGCTTCCACCTGTCCAGGCAGCTGGGGAGAGGGCCAAGGGGAGTGAGCACTTTTCCTTTATAGGGCACTCTATTAACAAAGGGTGAGGGGAAGTGCGCCCCACCCCAGTAATGTTGCATATACAAATTGATATATTCAAACCAACCATTTTGTATGATTTCATTGTGTACTATTTTCATAATTTCATTTAAATTATAACCAAATTATCGGTGCAAAGAGTATAAAAATAATTTATGTCTGTTATGGCACACAGTCAAATTCCTTTTCCAGCCTCAATACCCATTCCTCCTTCCTCAGAACTATCTGCATTGGCAGATTCGTTTGGGTACACATTTCTGTTTGTAAATACCTGCATTATCTAGTTTCATCCATCCAAAATCCTATCACATATGAGAAAATTATTGGAGTACAGGTTAAGAATACAAATAAAATTTCTAGCTTCTTAAAATACTTGAGATTAGAAGTATATCATCTAATTATGAAAAGATCATTTCTGATTTAAAATTACAAGGAAAATTGGAGTTAAGTAGAAAGCAGGCCACTATAGTTCAGTGGATGTTAAACTTGAATCCACATCAGAAACAGGTGAAGAAACTGAAAAAATATAAATTGTTGGAGTGCCTTATAAGAAAATGCTTCAAAAAATGGGAAGCATTATTTTTAAAATGGTAATTTTAAAATGCTTACTCAGAATATAATGAATTTAAGAACCGGTGAAGACAACCAGGATGATTTGAAATAAGTGGAAAGCCCATCTTTACATAAATTAAGAGAAATCTCGATTTCTGATGCATAAATTAATAGTAACAAATTGAATACAGATGAGTGTGGAAGAAGATGTGGGAGGAGCAGATCTCAGAATAAACTGAAAGTGCACTTTTCCAAGAGGAGAAAGGCATCCTGAATTGCACAGTCACAGCCTCTTCATTAAAATATTGGCAACAAGTTGCAGACTGGAGGTGGAGATTCTTTGGAGATTCACATTTATTACATTCACAGGATTTCTCTCCAGTATGAATGTTGCAATGTCTAATGAGATACTGACTCTGGCTGAAGGCTATTCCACATTCC
This sequence comes from Tolypeutes matacus, assembly GCA_026826555.1. Lineage (NCBI taxonomy): Eukaryota > Metazoa > Chordata > Mammalia > Cingulata > Chlamyphoridae > Tolypeutes > Tolypeutes matacus. The sequence continues at coordinate 145,749 of JAKSZT010054074.1, read as the reverse complement.
TTACATATAGAGTGTTTCCCTCCACTATGAATTTTCTCATGGTCAGTGAGATTTGATTTGCTACTAAAGGCTTTCCTAGATTCCTTACATATATAGGATTTCTATCCAGTTTGTCTTCTCTTGTGGTGTTATGAGGCTTGATTTCTGAATGAAAGCTTTCTCAAATCCAACACATTCATAGGGTTTCTCTCCACTATGTGTTCTCTGATGATTAATGAGGTTTTCATTTTGGTTGAAAGTTTTTCCACATTCATTGCATATAGAGGGTTTTTCTCTAGAATGAATGTTCTGATGTTTAATGAACTGTTGCTTTTGGCTGAAGGTTTTTCTGCATTCTTTATATTCATTTTGTTTCTCTCCCTATGAGTATTTCATGTTCTGTGAGATATGATTTGTATCTAAAGGCTTTTTCACATGCCTTACAGGCATAGTGTTTCTTTGCAGTAGGAAATCTCTTGTATCTGAGATTTGATATTTGAATTAAAGCTTTCCCACATATGTATGATTTCTATTCAGTAAGAATTTTCTGATTCATAAAGAAGTTTTCTCTCAAGTTGAAAAATTTCCCACATGTATTACATTTCTATACTTGTTCTTCAGTATGACTTTTAAAATAAAGAGAAAAAATGACTGTAAAAAGCAGACTACATCTAGGACACTCATACGGTTTCTCTCTAGTTTGAATTTTCTCATATTCCATGAGGTTTTATTTCAGATGGAAGCATTCCCATGTACGTTACAATATTAACTAATGTATGAATATTTCATGTTCAAAGAGATTTAATGCCTGGCTGAAGGATTTCCACTATTCCTTTCATACAGAGGGTTTTACTCCTATACGTTTCTTTGATGTGGCTCTAACTTTCCCAAATTCATGAAATCCCAAATGGTTTCTCTGAAGGATTAATTCTCAGGTATCTCATGAGGTTGAATTTCCAAGAAAACTTCACACTCATTACACTTAAAGGGGAGGACTACCAGGTGGTGCAAACTGGTAAAAATCATTGCCTTCATTCTTTTCTCCTTACATACCTTCCCTCATACTTAGGTAAGCCTAATGGAAATTCATTTAAGATGAAGTTACACTCCTAGAAGTGTTATATTAAGGAAACAATGCTTGCAGTCTGAGAAAATATTTTCCCAACTTTTTTACATTCTCTGCCTTCATCTTAAGTCTGTACTGTTGTGGAAGTGGATACAGCTTCATTCAAAAGCCTTTTGTTAAGTGGTTCTTTATGCTTCTTAGTGTCCTATGCTTCTTCATAGTTTGTTGGGTGCAGGAAAAGTATGGCTTAGAGGGAAATTTATAGCATTGAATGTATTCAATAGAAAAGAGAAAAGATCCTATATCAATCATCTAAGTGTCCAATTTGGGAAGCGCTACGATATCTCCTTTTTATTTGTTCTTTCATTCATGGTTCTTCTTGCTTCAAATGAGCATCACATCCAGTTTGGTGACTTCATAAGTAGGAAATGGGGAAGTGATACAGCACTTGATTTATCATGGGGACAAAACAACAGCACACAAATCAACCCTGGAACCGTCAGGCTTCTGAAGGATAAGAAAGGTGCAGCTTCCAAAGATGCATGAGTAAGGTGGCCCCAGGTCAAAGGCCATCATGGCAACCCAGGAAATCCTGAATATTTTGTGTTGCACTGACTATTTTTGTTCAATTTTTTTCTTCTATTTATTTCGATTAGATACATTAATTAATATTCTTTAAAGATTACCACGGAAATTATATCACTTTTGCTTGCCTTTACAAATCTGCACTTATTATTTATTATTGACTGGTCAAATAACATATTTTAAAACATTTTATATCCTGTATTAGTCAGTCAAAGGTGTGCTTATGAAAATACCAGATATCTCTGGGTCTTTATAAAGGGTATTTATTTGGGGTAGAAACTTACAGTTACCAGGCCATAAAGCATAAGTTTCTTCCTTCCCCAAAGTATGTTGCCCTGTCTTGGAGCAAGACAGCTGCCGACATTTGCCAGGGTTCAGGATTTTTGGGTTCCTCTCTCCCCACAGCTGCATTTCTCTCTGGACTCAGCTCCTCTGTTTCCTCCTCAAGGTCAGCTGTAGACTATGAAGCTCTCTAAACTTTGCCTCTCGCTACAAGGCCATCTCTGAACTGTCAAGTGAAATGCTTGTCTCTTTTCCCTGGGGCCTTCTGTCCTTGCTCATCAGAAAAATAACATCAAAACTACTCCAGTTCTGTCTTTTGCCATGTCTTTTTATGTTTGAGAACCCAATCACCAAGGGGAGGGCTCAAAACCCTACCGACTGTGACCCAGTCTACGCCTTTATCATAACTTATTCAGGGAAGCGGCTGTGGCTCAATCAGTGGGGCTCCCGTTTACCATATGGGAGGCCCCGGGTTCGGTTCCCGGGGTCTCCTGGTGAAGGCAAGCCCGCCCACATGGCGTGGTTAGCTGACCCAGCGAGCACAAGCAGCAAGGGGGGGATAAATGAATAAATAAATAAAATCTTTAAAAAAAAACTTATTCATGCCCAGATTAACAAACCCGTTTACAAGCATAATCCAATATCATTTACCCATTTTATGCTACATATTATTCTATGGTGTATTTTAACACTTTATTGATGTCCTAGGCCACGGATATCACTATTACAGTATCCATTCAATTGTCCTTAAGATATATGAATTTGATTAACACATATTGTTCTTCAATCCATCCTGAACCTTGAACCTTCTAAGATTATTTTCTTTCTGCCTGAAGAATATTCTTTTACATTTCTTTTAAAGTCAGTTGCTGCTAGCAAACTTAGTTTTTTTGGTTGTTGTTGTTGATCTGCTTGTTTTTCTATTTTTGTTTTTTTGAAACTATTTTTACATTTAATAATTGAAAATATAAACATTAAATACTACAACTTAGAGATGAATAAATATATGCATTTCTCAATTAAATGTAATGGATGCATATAAAAATTTTTTGGATCAAACAATATGTTGCACAATATATTTGGTTCATAGTAGTGCATTTGTACAGTATTTGTCCTTTTGTGTCTGACTTGCTTCCCTCAACATAATGTCCTCCAGTTTCATCAATGTTGCCACAAGATTTACGCCTTCATTTCTTCTTACAGCTGCATAATATTCCATTGTGTGAATAGACCAAATTTTGTTTATGCATTCTTCTGTTGATGGACACTTGGGTTGTTTCCAACTTTTGGCAATGGTGAATAATGTTGCTATGAACATCGTTGTGCAAATGTCTGTTCGTGTCACTGCTCTCAGTTCTTCTGGTTATATACCCAGTAGTGATATTGCAGGGTCATTTGTCAAGTCTATATTCAAATTCTTTAGGAACTGCCAAACAGTCCTCCATATTGGTTGTATCATTCTGCATTCCCACCAACAGTGAAGAAGTGTTCCTATCTCTCCACATCCTCTCCAACACTTGTAGTTCTCTGTCTTTTTTAATAGTGGCCAGCCATTCTGATAGGTGAAAAATGATATCTCATTGTTGTTTTGATTTGCATTTCCCTAATCATGATTGTGTTGAGCATTTCTTCATATGTTTTTTTGCCATTTGTATTTCTTCTTTGGAGAAATGGCTATTCAAGGCTTTTTACCAGTTTTTAATTGGGTCATTTGTCTTTTTATTGTTGAGTTGTAACATCTCTTCATATATCCTGGATATTAAACCATTTTCAGATATGTGATTTCCAAATATTTTTCCCATTGAGTTGGCTGCCTTTTCACCTTTCTGACAAACTCCTGTGAGGTGCAAAAGTGCTTAATTTTGTGGAGGTCCCATTTATCTATTTTTTCTTTTGTTGCCTGTGCTTTGGGTGTAAGGTCCAAGAAACCACCACCTACTACAAGGTCTTGAAGATGTTATCCTACATATTCTTCTAGTAGTTTTATGGCCCTGGCTTTTATATTTAGATCTTTGATCCAGTTTGACTTGATTCTTTTATAGGGGTGGAGATAGGGGTGCTCTTTCATTGTTTTGGTTATAGATAACCAGTTCTCCCAACATCATTTGTTGAAGAGACTGGTTTTTTCTCATTACCGTGGGCTTCATAGGTTTGTCAAAATCCAGCTGACTGTATAGGTGAGGGTATATTTCTGAGTTCTCAATTCTATTCCACTGATCGATGTGTCTATCTTTATGCCTGTACCATGCTGTTTTGACCACTGTAGCTTTGTAATATGTTTCAAGGTTAGGCACTGAAATTCCTCCCACAGCTCTTCTTTTTAGAGTGCTTTTGGCTATTCCGGTGCACTTAACCTTCAAGATGAATTTGATAATTGCCTTCTCTAATTCTGTATGTAAGCTCTTAGGATTTTAATTGGTATTGCATGGAATATGTAAATCAGTTTGGGCAAGATTGACATCTTCACAATATTTATTCTTCCAATCCATGAACACGGAACATCTTTCCATTTGTTTAGGTGTTTTTCATTTCTTTCAGCACTGTTTTGTAGGTTTCTGCATATAGATCCTGTACTACTTTGGTTAAATTAACTCCTAGGTATTTGAGTCTTTTTGTTGCTATTGAAAATGGAATTTCCCTCCTGATTTCTTCTTCAGGTTGTTCAGTACTAGTGTACAAAAGCATTACTGATTTTGGCGTTTTGATCTTGTATCCTGCCACTTTGCTGAACTCATTTATTAGTTCAAATAGCTTTGTTGTAGATACTTCAGGATTTTCTAAGTACAGGATCATGTCATCTGCAAACAGTGAGAGTTTTACTTCCTCTTTTCCTATTTGGATGCCTTTAATTTTTTTGTCTTGTCTAATTGCCCTAGCTAGAACTTCTAGTAGAATGTTGATTAAAAATGGTGACAGTGGGCATCCTTGTCTTGTTCCCAATCTTAGAGGGAAAGCTTTCAACCTTTCCCCATTGGGTATGATGTTGGCTGTGGATTTTTCATTTATGCCTTTTATCATATTGAAGAATTTTCCTTTTATTCCTATCTTTTGAAGTATTTTTATCCAAAAGGATGTTGGATTTTGTCAAATGAATTTTTGCATCTATTGAAATAATCATGTAATTTTATTCCTACAATTCATTAATGTGGTGTATTACTTTGATTGATATCCTTATGTCAAACTACCTTTGCATACCAGGAATAAATCTCACTTGGTCGTGATGTACAAGTCTTTTGACATGCTGCTGGATTCTATTTGCAAGTATTTTGTTGGGAATTTTTGCACCTATGTTCATTAGAGAGATTGGTCTGTAATTTTCTTTTCTTGTAGAATGATTATCTGGCTTTGGTATTAGGGTGATGTTGGCTTCATAAAATGTGTTGGACAATTTCCCCTCCTCTTCAATTTTTTGGAAGAGTTTAAGCAGGATTGGTGTTGATTCTTTTGAAATGCTTTGTAGAATTCACCTGTGAAGCCATCTGGTTCTGGACTTTTCTTTGCTGGGAGATATTTCATGACAGATTCTATGTCCTAAATTGTGATTAGTTTGTGAAGTTATTGTATTTCTTGTAGCGTCAGTGTTGGTTAGTTATGTGTTTCTAGAAATTTGTCCATTTCATCTAGGTTGTCTAGTTTGTTGGCATATAGTTTCTCATAATATCCTCTTATGATTCTTTTCATTTCTGTGAGGTCATTTGTAATTCCCCCCCTTTCATTTCTGATTGTGTTTATTTGCATTTTCTCTCTTTTTTTCTTTGTTAGTCTATCGAGGGGGTTGTCAATTGTATTGATCTTCTCAAAGAACCAGCTTTTGGTTTCGTTGATTTTCTCTATTGTTTTTCTGTTCTCAATTGCATTTATTTCTGCTCTCATCTTTATTATTTCTTTCCTTCTGTTTGCTTTGGGATTCATCTGCTGTTCTTTTTCTAGTTTCTTTAGTTGTTCAGTTAAATCTTTGAGCTTAGCTCTTTCTTGTTTTTTAAAATAGGCTTTTAGGGCTATAAATTCCCTCTCAAGACTGCCTTCACTGTATCCCATAAGTTTTGATACGTTGTATTTTCCTTTTCATTTGTCTCAATATATTCATTGATTTCACTTGCAATTTCTTCTTTGACCCACCGAACATTTCGGAGTGTGTTGCTCCATGTCCACAGATTTGCAAATTTACTTCTTTCTTACCTGTTATTGATTTCTAATTTCATTCTATTATGATCTGAGAAGGTGTTTTGTATAATTTCCATGTTTTTATATTTATTGAGAGCTGAATTGTGACCTCACATGTGGTCTATCCTGGAGAAAGATCCATGGGCACTTGGGAAGAATGTATAACCTGCTGAGTTTTGATGCAGTGTTCTGTTAGGTCTAACATGTTTATCATATTGTTCAAGTTCACTGTTTCCTTTTTGATCTTCTGTCTAGTTGTTCTATCTAATGATGTGAGAGGGGTGTTGAAGTCTCCGACAAGTATTGTAGAAATGTCTATTTCTCCCTTCTCTTTTGCCAGACTTTGGCTCACATATTTTGGGGTACCCTGGTTAGGTGCATATATATTTATGACTGTTATATCTTCCTGGAGGATCATCCCTTTTATTAATATATAATGGCCTTCTGTATCTCTTATCACTCTATTTTGTCTGATACTATTATAGCTACCCCAGCAGTTTTCTGTTTATTATTTGCATGGATTACCATTTTCCAACCTTTTAATTTCAGCCGGTTTGTATCCCTGGGTCTGAGGTGAGTTTATTGTAAGTAGCATATGGATGGCTTGTGTTTTTTTATCCATTCTGTCAGCCTGTGTCTTTTGATTAGGGAATTTAATCCATTCACATTCAGTGATATGATATGACTGAAAATGCACTATTTATTTCCTCCATTGTATTGTTTGGTTTTCATATGCCATCTTGTTTTTGTCTCTCTTTTTACTCTTTTGGTTATCCTATCTGCTTTAATTTCTTCTACACTCTCCTCCAAACCTCTCTCTCCTGACTTTTTCTTGCAGGTTCTAAGGCTTCCTTTAATATTTTCTGTAAAGTTGGATTCTTCTTTACAAACTCTCTTAGTTTCTGTTTCTTTTTGAATGTTTTACACTCACCTTCATATTTGAAGGACAGTTTTTCTGGATAAAGATTCTCAGCTGGCAGTTTTACTCTTTCAGTTTCCTTATTGTGTCATACCACTGTCTTCTCGTGTCCATGGTTTCTGAAGAAAAATCTGCACTAAATTTTCCTGGACATCCTTCATACATGATTGTTTGCTTCTGTCTTGCTGCTCTAAGAATTTTCTCTTTATCTTTTACATTTGACATTCTGAATAGTATACATCTTGGCATAGGTCTATTTGGATTTATTCTCATTGGGGTAAGGTGTGCTCTTTGGATATGTAACTTCCTCTCTTTTGTGAGAGTTGGGAATTTTCAGCTATTATTTCCTCCAATACACTTTCTGCCCATTTTCCTTTGTCTTCCCCTTCTGGAATTCCCATGATATGTATGTTGTGGTGTTTTGTGTTGTCATTCAACTCTCTGAACCCATGCTCAATTTTTTCCATTCTTTTCTCTCTCTGTTCTAGTCTCTCTTCAATTTTAGGTTATCTGTCTTCAGTATCACTTATTCTTTCTTCTATCATTTTGAGTCTGCTGTTGTATGCATCAAAAGTGTTTTTGACTTCACCTATTGTGTCTTTCATTCCTATGAACTCTGTTACTTTTCTCTTCAGGATTTCAAATTCTTCTTTGCATTCGCTCAGTGTCTTCTTGATGTCATTTATCTCTTTAACTATATTTTCTTTCATCTCATTAATTTGATTTTGGAAATTTGTGCTCATCTCATTGATTAGTTCTCTCAAATTCTGCAGCTCTTCTGGTACTTTGATGTGTTCCTTTTCTTGAGCCTTGTCTTCTATTTTCTTAGTATGGTTCATAATTTTTACTGCTGTTTAGGCTTCTGGTTAGGTTGTATTTTACTTAGATGCTATATCTCTTTTTCTTTAATAGGGTTTTAGTGGGAGGAGGCTGTGAGTTACCACAGCTCTTTGATTTTTGTCTAAACCTTGATTGTTAGGATTGTCCTGCTGGTTGCTCAAAACTGGGTACTGGACCCAGTTATTGGTTGTAGGTTCATTTCCTAGGTCCTTGGGTAGGGAGGCTATAGAGGCCAGGAAAATCCTCTCATACTTATTAATTTTCTTATGTGCACTTCCTTAGTCTGCCAGGTGACGGCACTCATTGGCAGCTCTCAATTTAATGCCTGGTCGGAGTGTAATTGTTGTGACACAGATCAGATCAATGTGGTAGAGCTTCCTGTTGGGAGGCTAAGAGCCTTGTAATTCAAATTTTATGAGACAGTTCTCCAGTCTTCTCTCGTAGCCCCCTCCTTTTTTCCAGCTAGGAAATATTTTCTTTCCCCTCTGAATCCTCAACAATAAGTCCCTGTTAGTAGAAGAGGAAATTGGGAGGTTTGTATATCTTTAGTCCCTTGAAGGATCCAAGTCAAACAATGGTGCACCCAACCCAGCCTGGAAGGGCTTGCAGGACAGGACAGACCAAACCAAAAGCAGGGTCAGCCCCAGGCTCTCTCTCTCCTCTCCTGTGGAGTCCTCAACAGTTAGTACAGGCTAGAAGAGAGGGAGGTTGCAAGGGTCGGATTTCTCCAGTCCTTACTGGCGTCCCAGGGCAAACCGCTGTGTGTAAGGCTCCATGGGGCTCCACAGCCCAAATTTGCAGGTCAGAACCTGAGTCAGCCTAAGGCTGTGTCCCTCTCTTTCCCCTTTCTGGGAATGGTAGATCCCTGGAGCCCCCTTTGCCTGCAGTTGCAGGCCCAGAGCCCCAAGAATTTTAAAGACTCTGGAGTAGGGTGCTGGCCACAGGAGCAGCCAATGCTGGTTCCAACTCATGGTTCTGGTTCTGTTGTTATGAGTTCCCTGTTTTGTCCCACTCTCCTCTGGGTATTGTCAAGACTGCACCTGCTATCATAAACCCTAGAAGATCTATTTCGGGGTGGTGTCACTCTGTTTTCTAGCTATTTTTCTGGAGAAGAGATTCCTGTGTCTTACTAGTCTTTCATCTTCCCAGAAGTAGTGACTTTATTTGATTTTACTCATCTGTAACATTATGTATTACACTTCTTCCTGATGGATTTAGATGAATTAAATCTCAGGCCCTCGATGATCTCCACTGCTTTTGAGAGCACCCTGAGGATTGAATTTCTCCATTTTGTTGTAATGTAATCAGTTCTTTAGAGTAGAAATTAGGGGCTTTCAGTTTTAGCACCTCCGTCCTGCCACCCACAACCCAGTCAAAATCTGTGCACTCTGAATCTGAGGATGGGAATAATGGCAAATTCTCAAGTTTGAATTAAAGCTTTCCCACATGTATACGATTTCTCTTCAGTAAGAATTTACTGATAAATAAAGAAGTTTTCAGTCAGGTTGTATTACATTTCTATGCTTGTTCCCTTGTATGGCTTTTAAAATGAGGAGTAAAACATGAAAAGAGAAACCTACATTTAGGACACTCACACATTTTCTCTCTACTTTAAATTTTCTCATATTCCATGATGTTTTATTTCAGGTGGCAGCATCTCCATGTTCATTAGAATACTAACTAATGTGTGAATATTTCATGTTCAATGAGATTTAATTCCCGGCTGAAAGATTTCCAGTATTACTTAAATACAAAGGGTTATACTTCTCCATGTTTCTTTCATGTGACTCTGTCTTTCCCAAATTCATGAAAACCGAATGGTTTCTCTGAAGGATTAATTTTCATGTATCTCATGAGGTTGAATTTCAAAGAAAACTTCATACTCCTTACACTTAAAGTGTAAGACTATGGTGTGCAGCAACCTGGCAAAACTCATTGTCTTCATTCGTTTTTCCTTACATAGATTCACTCATGCTTAGGTAAGCATTATGCAAATTACTTCAAAGTGAAGTTACATTTATAGAAGTGTTATTTTGAGGAAACAATGGTGTGGTCAGAGAACATACTTTCTCAACTTCCTTACATTCTCTGCCTTCATCTTAAGTCTGAACTGATGTGGAAGTGGATATAGCTTCATACACAAGTCTTTTGTTACATGGTTTTTTCTGCTTCTTAAAGTCCTATGCTTCTTCATAGTTTGTGGGGTGCAGTAAAACAGTGCTTAGAGGGAAATTTATAACATTGAATGCATTCATTAGAGAAGAGGACGATTCAATCATCTAAGCATCCAGTTTAGGAAGTGCAACAATATCTCCTTTTTATTTTTTCTAGAATAGGGTCAAATAATGGTCCAGCCTTCATAGCACAGGTGACTCAAAAATTGGCTAAAGCCCTTGGTCTAAATTGGAAACTGCACCCTGCATTTCGGCCCCAAAGTTCAAGACAGGTTGAAAGGATGAACTGCACCTTGAAAGAATCCCTAACCAAGTTGGCTCTGGAGTCTGGCAAAACCTGGGTGAGTCTCCTACCTTTTGACCTCTTAAGGCCAGGTGTACCCCTGTGTGCAGGGCATTATGCCCTATGAAATATTATTTGGCAGAGCCCCAGGTCTGTTCCCCAAGTTGGGGTTGGAAAAAATATCTGAATATGACAATCAATATCTTTTCTCTACACTAAAGGAACTGGACTGGATTAGGAAAATGGTCAATCAAATGGTCCAAGAAGCCCATCCCCCTCATCCACGTACTAACCCTCCTTTATTTTAGGCACATCCCAGAAATCTAGTCTGGGTTTGGAAGCTCCAAGCTGGAACACTTGAGCCACAGTGGACCGGCCCATATGTGGTGACCTCACAGTGCCACAGCAGTAAAAGTCATGGGGAAAAGACTCTGGGTACATGCATTCCAGCTAAAAGTCATTAAGTCAAGTACGGTGGACTCAGAGGCAGAAAAATGGACAGTCACCAGAACAGAAGACCCCTTAAAGATCAAGATTCACTGAATGAGATAAGACTAAGGGTGGGGAAGAGGGAGGGATATTGCAACAGCCTGCCAAATGAGTTTGCTGCCCATTTTGGACATCAGCGTGTGCATCAATAGCTTTTGATTAACCTCCTATAACTGGAGTATTATAAGGACAAGGGATGGAATGGTTCTAAATGTCACTGAAACTACTGGGAAAAATCCCACCCTCTCCTTTGTCCTGTGTGCCCTCCTTGGGGAGAATTGGAACAACCTAGACATAGAGCCAGATGGCCTTCCTGCAGGTCATGGATGTGGAGACAAATATTTAGAAAGAGGACTAACCCAGGCCATGATCTATTCCTGTCCTACAGACGGGTTCCCAGAATGCCATACTCGAGGGCAGTACCACTGTGCTCAATGGGGTTGTGAAACCCTAGCCCCATGGATTTTGAAAGATACTGCTATCAGCCTCTTCAGGGGATCAAAGCTGCAGAACCCAACCATAGGTTCTGGTGACCCCCTTCACATCCATATTATTAATGGGTTCAATAATGTCTGGGAAGGAGGCAAAACATGGGGCTTCAGACTATATATATAGTTTATCGAGATCCCAGAGCTGAATTTACCCTCCAACGGGGTATTCTAAAACCCCTCCACCAAATCCAGTGGGCCCCAACAGGGACATTCTCCTTAACCCAGAATGGGTAATTCCACCCAAAAGAAAACCAGAATCCTTAAGGCCCCCCAAGCAAAACCCCCCCAGAACCCCCTTGTTGTCAATGTTGACCCCTGTCTTTGCTTTCTTAAATGAGAGCCAGCCAAATGCCACCAATGATTGCTGGCTCTGCCTAAACCCCAAACCCCCTTATTACATTGGAATAGGAGCAGATGGAAGCACTATCCCCAATACATCACTGTAGGTTCAAAAGATATCAGTAAACGAGAGCCAAAGTTTATGTAAGTGGGGTCATGAGCAAATTCTAACTCTGGGGTACTTACAAGGTAATGGCACCTGTTTTGCCCCTCCTCAAGCAAAATCAATGCAACCTTCTCAGGCCCCCACTGTTTGTAAGTTGTTTTCACTGATGAGACTGATGAATCCTATTATTGGAAAGCCCCCAATGGCACATGGTTTGCCTGTACCCAAGGAACGACCCCTTATCTCTCCCCCCAAAACTTGTCAAAATCAAAGATTGAAAAAGACCCAGTCGTTTCCATCCTGGTTCATATCACACAACAGGTATCCTGGTATTCAGGTGAAGTTGGCTGCGAGCATTTTAGAACTATGAGTCGGGTTAAATGAGTTCCTATTCTCATTCCCATTATGGTCAACCTAGGAATCGGGGGTTGAACAGCCTTGGGAATGGCAGCCATGATCACTGGTCAAGAAAATTTTAACACCTTATCCACTCAAGTTGATTTAGACCTAAAAGAGTTAGAAAAATCAGTTAGTCATCTCAAAAATTCCTTATCCTCTCTGGCCAAAATGGTTCTGTAAATTAGGTGTGGGTTAGAACTATTATTCCTAAAACAGGGAGGACTATGTATAGCCCCAGGTGAAACCTGCTGTTTCTATGCTAACCACCCAGGAGTGATAAAGGAAAGCCTCTAATTAATCAGAAATACCCTACAGGAATGAGAAGAACTTGGAAGAAACAGTACAAACTTGTATGATAGCCTGTATTCCTGGTCTCCATGGCTAACTAACTTAATCACCGGTGCTGCAGGCCCACTTCTCCTCATTATGCTAGGAGTTCTAATAGGCCCTCTTTTCATTAACTGTCTCACTTCCTATATTCAAAAAGGAATACAGGCAGTAAAACTACTGGTGCTACACTCTCACTACACGCCTCTTGCTACTAATGCAGAGGCAATGGTTTGACTAATGCCATTACAGGAGTATGGAATGAAAAGTAAACAGACCACACCAATTCTCCCCAGCAGGAAACCCAAGCTTATAAAATATGTGTAGTTTTTAAAAATACAGACAACCATCCAGGCCTAATGGGGGAATGGTGTGCCTAATGCAGGAATGGCATCATTCATGCTGGGAAAAGATAAATCATTCCCCCACCCACAGAGGTGCAAATGGCAACTATCCACTTCTGTAAGTCTGCTTGCTTGCTTTGCTAATAACCCTATATAGAAATGTATATGTTTAAACCTACCCATCCTGTCTCTTGGCACGTGTTGGAAAATTTGGTGTGCATGGGAAGAAAGTCAATAAAGGCTGCAGCCTCCAGATTTTAGGCATGACTCTTACTAAAGAGCATGTCCCAGCTGTTAATAAAGGTCCCATTAAATTTTTCTCCTGGGAGTTGTTATTTGTATGAAGTGTTCCACTTCATAGTGCAATGGTGGTCAGCACCACATTTTGCTCAATGATGGCCACACCCAAAGTATAGCCACTACTTTATGAGTTCCCATTTCTCCCGGACATAGGAGATCCCTCATGATCGCTTTACCCTGGTTTAATGCCCTTGGGGTCTTGTGTGGACCCCAAAAAGTATGTTCTTACTAAACCATTGCTGTGTGTGTAAGCCTTTTCTATGTAGGACATTTTGGTTAGATTCGGATAAGGGAACTTTTGATGAGGTCACTTTTGTTGGAATGCTTTAGTTTAGTTAAAGGTCTCTGATTAGATTTCAGGCACCAGGATGGACACGAATCATTATGCAGAATCCCTACATACAAAGAAAACAGAGAAAGAGTGCTGCCATGTGGGAGAGGGCCCAAAGATCTCCTACAGCTGTGCAGAGACACAGAAACCTTGAGAGGCTGAGGGAGAAGCCAGAGGCTGGAGTGATAGAACAGCTTGAATCTGAAGACATCCAGGGCAGAGGATAAGAGAAAGGTTTGAACAATTGTATCTGATGTCCCACTGCTGAGCTCAGGGACAAAGTGAGTTTGATGGAGAAGGCAGAGAGAGACAGGCAGGCTGAACATTTTACCTTGGGAGGAGTACAGCAACAGCTGACCCTTGTTAAGACAGCATTTTTGATGATGCCTTGATTTGGACATTTTCACAGCCTCAGAACTGTTAGCTTTAACCCTAATAAATTCCAATAAAAACCAACCTATTTCTGGTATTTTGCATTGGCAGTGCTTGGCAAACTCAAACAGCTGTGGACACAGGGTTGGAGAGCTGCCCTGTTTCCCAAAGGCAGTGTTATCCTGCTGTCCAGTGAATTCACCCATAAACTCTGGGTGTCACTGGACTAAAGAGGATTGAGTACTGGTAAGATGGAGGTGGAAGTGCTCTTGGCAAGCAAGGCCTGCAAGACAGGGAGTCAGGCAGTGGAGTCACATTGTTTGGTGACTTGTATAAAGTCACAGATACCCCACTATGATGTACCTGGCTCAGGCAGGGGTTGGGAGGTGGGCAGGGGCAGATAAAAGCATGGGACCTGGGGACTGGTACAACAGAGGAGTCAGGGCACAGAGATGAGACTTCCTTCTCCTGCTCCTTCTGCACTTCCCTCCTTCCCTTGGCCTCCAGCATTGACCCTCTGAGTAGGCTGTTATTATTGTACCACTTCTCAGTCTCAGGCACAGACTCAGGTGTCCTGTTTCAGTCTTACATTCACCTTCTCCAATCTTGGGGCAGCTAAAGAAAGAGCAATGCCAAGATGAAACATGTTGGTGTCAGGTAGGAAAAGTCAAAATTCACATTACAGCATTGGATACACCAATAACATCACCAGAATGAGCAACATTAGGCCAGTGGCCCTAAAAAATAGTACAGGAATCCCAGAAAATCTTTGGAATATGGCTGATAAGAATAGAAGTGAGGTTGTGAGATGGTGTAATGATTGCAGAAAACCTCAGAGGGTGCCAATGCCAGATATTTTTAAGACTAATTAAATATTAAATTTTCAACACGTTTTTAACAGTGTTGAAAATGATGCAGACCTCTTCAATCCCAGAAGAGAATGGAAAGGTTGGATGGGAAGAAGCTGATGAACAACTGAAGAAGCAGGTCTGTAACATGTGTTCACTGCAGGTCCCCCAAGCCAGAGAAGGAATGTCCTATTTGGGAATGAAACTCTCAGAGCCCTAATGAAAACCATCATCATAGGTTCTTGATGCACAAAGGAGGACAGGGAGAAAGCCCTACTCAGCACTCACAGTGTCAGTTACTGATGTGAGGCACTCTAGCCACTCTTCACTTTGGAGTAAGCAGCAGGAAGTCAGTCTTCTCTTGTGGTGCTAACAACCCTCTAACCAGGCACGTGTAGAGAGCAGTGTGGACTTCACATTGTCGTGTCTATGCTCCTCGTGCTTGGTGCTCACTCTTCCAGATCGAGGCCTCCAACCACTCAGTCAGGTGGGAAGGGGGCCGAGGGGAGTGAGCACTATTCCTTTGTGGGGGACAGTAATTGCAAAGGTGAGGAGAAGTGCCCCCAGAGTATCATTGCAGATACAAATCAATATGTTCAAATCAACCACTTTGTATGATTTCATTGTGTACTATTTTCATAATTTCATTTAAAATATAACCAAATTATCAGTGCAAAGAATATAAAAATAATTTATGTCTCTTACAGCACACAGGCAAATTCCTTCTCTAGCTGCAAGCTCCATTCCTCCTTCCTCATAATTATCTGCATTGGCATATTATTTTGGGTACTATTTTCTGTTTGTAAATACATGCATTCTCTACTTTCATCCATCCCACAACTTAGCGCACATGAGAAAAATGTTGGAGTATAGGTTAAGAATATAAATAAAATTTCTAACTTCTTAAAATACTTGAGATTAGAAATATATCATCTAATTATGAAAGGATCATTTCTGATTTAAAATTACAAGGAAAATTGGAGTTAAATTGAAAGCAGGCCACTGTAGTTCACTGGCTGTTAAACTTGAATCCACATCAGTTTTAGGTGAAGAAAGTGAAAAAAATATCAATGGTTGAGGTGCCTTATAAAAAATGCTACAAAAATGAGAAACATTATTTTTAAAATGGTAATTTTTAAAATGCTTACCCAGAATCTAATGGATTGAAGAATGAGTAAAAATAACCAGGATAATTTGAAATAATTGGAAACCCCATCCTTATATAAATTAAGAAAAATCTCAACGTCTGATACATCAATTAGTGGTAAAAAATTGAACATAGATGAGTGTGAAAGAAGATGTGAGAGGAGCAGATCTCTGGAGAAACTGCAAGTGCACTTTTCCAAGAGTAGAAAGACATCCTGAATTTCACAGTCTCAGCCGCTTCCTTAAAAGATTGGCAACAATTTGCACAGACTGGAAGTGGAGATTCATTGGAGATTCACATTCATTACATTCACAGTGTTTCTATTCAATATGAATGTTATAATGTTTAATAAGATATGGTCTCTGGCTGAAGGCTATTCCACATTCCTTACATATATAGTGTTTCCCTGCACTATGAAATTTCTCATGGTCAGTCAGATTTGATTTGCTACTGAAGGCTTTCCTATGTTCCTTACATATATAAGGTTTCTCATCAGTTTGCCTTCTCTAGTGTAATGAGGCTGGATTTCTGAATGAAACCTTTCCCATATCCATCACATTCATAGGTATTCTCTCCAGTATGTATTCTCAGATGGTTAATGAGGTTTACCTTCTGGTTGAAGCTTTTTCCACATCCATTGCATATATAGGGTTTTCCTCCCAAATGAATGATCTCATGTTTAATGAACTGTTGCTTTTGGCTGAAGACTTTTCTGCATTCTTTATATTAAATTTGTTTCTGTCCACTAAGTGTTTTTTATGTTCTGGGAGGTATGATTTGTACCTAAACGCTTTTTCACATGCCTTACTTGCATAGGCTTTCTTTGCAGTAGGAAATCTCTTGTATCTGAGATTTGACATTTGAATTAAAGCTTTCCCACATATATATGATTTCTCTTCAGTAAGAATTTTCTGATGAATAAAAAGGTTTTCTGTCATGTTGAAAATTTTCCCACATGCACTATATTACTTTGCTTGTTCCCCTCTTTGACTTTTAAAATGAAGAGTAAAAAATGACTGTAAAGAGCAGAATACTTTCAGGACACCCATATGATTTCTCTCTAGTTTCAATTTTCTCATATTCTATGAGGTTTTGTTTCAGATGGAAGCATTGCCATGTTCATTATGATACTAACTAATGTATGAATATTTCATGCTCAATGAGATTTAGTGCCTGGCTGAAGAATTTCCAATATTCCTTTCATACACAGGGTTTTACACCTGCATGTTTCTTTGATGTGACTCTAGCATTCCCAAATTCATGAAATCCCAAATGTTTTCTCTGAAGGGTTAATTCTCAGGTATCTCATGAGGTTGAATTTCAAAGAAAACTGCACACTCATTACACTTAAAGGCGAGGACTACCAGGTGGTGCAAACTGGTAAAACTCATTGTCTTCATTCTGTTCTCCTTTCATAGATTAACTCATGCTTAGGTAAGCATGATGCAAATTGATTTAAAGTGAGGTTACATTCATAGAAGTCTTATATTGATGAAATAATGCTTGCACGCAGACAAAATATTTTCCCAATTTTATTACATTCTCTGCCTTCATCTTTAGTCTGTACTGTTGTGGAAGTGGATATAGCTTCACTCACAAGCCTTTTGTTATGTGGTTCTTTATACTTCTTAATGTCCTATGCTTCTTCATAGTTTGTGAGGTGCAGGAAAAGCAGTGCTTAGAGGGAAATTTATAGCATTGAATGTGTTCATTAGAAAAGAGGAAAGATCCAATATCAATGATCTAAGCATCCAATTTGGGAAGTGCAACAATATCTCCTTTTTATTTTTTATTTCATTCATGTTCTTCTTGCTTCAAAGGAGCATCACAATCAGTTTGGTGACTTAATAACTAGGAAATGGGGAAGTGATACAACACTTGATTTATCATGGGGACAAAACAACAGCACATAAATCAACCATGGAACCTTCAGGTTTCTGAAGGAGAAGAAAAGTACAGCTTCCAATGATGCATGAATAAGGTGACCCCATACCAAAGCCAACATGTCAACCCATGAAATCCTGAATATTTTGTTTTGGACTATTTTTGTTCAATGTTTTTTCTTCTATTAATTTGGATGAGATGCACTATTTAATATTCTTTAAAGTTTACCAGGGAAATTATATCAGTTTTCCTTGCCTTTCCAAATGTGCACGTATTATTTATTATTGACTGGCCAAATAACCCATTTCAAAACATTTTATATCCTGTAATACACAGCCAAAAGTGTGCCAATGCAAAATACCAGAAATCTCTGGGTCTTTATAAAGGGTATTTATTTGGGGTAGAAGCTTACAGTTACCTGGCCATAAAGCATAAATTTCTTCCTTCACCAAAGTCTGTTGCCCCATCTTGGAGCAAGACAGCTGCCAACATTTGCAAGGCTTCAGGCTTCTTGGGTTCCTCTCTTTGCAGGGCTGCATTTCTCTTTGGGCTCAACTCTGCTGTTTCCTCCACGAGATCAGCTGTAGTCTATGAGGTTCTCTAAGCTTTGCCTCTCACCACAGGGCCATCTGTGAACTGTCAAATGAATGGCTTATCTCTTTTCCCCAGGGCCTTCTGTCCTTGCTCATCAGAACTCCAACATCAAAACTACTCCAGTTCTGTCCTTTGACATGACTTTCAATGTTTGAGACCCCACCCACCAAGGGCAGGCTCAACTCTCTACCAACTGTGGCCCAGTCAACACCCTATCATAACTTAATCATGCCCAGATTAACAAACCACTTTACAACCATAATCCAATATCTATTTTGGAATTCATAACAATATCAAACTGCTACATATCCATTTACCCAAGTTATGCTACATATTATTTTATGGTATATTTTAACACTTTATTGATGTCCTAGGTCACGATATCATTATTTATCCATTCAATTGCCATTTAGATATATGAATTTAATTAACAGATATTGTTATTCAATCAATCCTGAACCTTGAAACATCTGAGATTATTTTCTTTCTGCCTGAAGAATATCCTTTTACTTTTCTTTTAAAGTGAGTTGCCGCTAGCAAACTTATTAGATTTTGATGTTGTTGATCTGTTTATTTTTATTTTTTTGCATCTTTATTTGTACATTTAATAATTGAAAATATAAACCATTAAAAACTAAAAAGTAAGCACAGATGAATAAATATATGCATTTCTCAAGTAAATGTAATGGATACATATACTTTTTGGCGGGTCAAACAAGACGTTACACAATATATTTGGTTCATATTAATGCATTCATATTAATGTATTTGTCCTTTTGTGTCTGGCTTGCTTCACTCAACATAATGTCCTCCACGTTTTTCCATGTTGCCATATGCTTTACACCTTCATTTCTTCTTACAGCTGCATAATATTCCATCGTGGAAGAGACCACAGGTTGTTTATCCATTCATTTGTTGATGGACACCTGGGTTGTTTCTGATATTTGGCAATGGTGAATAATGTTGCTATGAACTTCGGTGTGCAGATGTCTGTTCGTGTCAATGCTCTCAGTTCTTCTGGGTATATTCCCAGTAGTGGTATTGCAGGGTCACGTGGCAAGTCTATATTCAAGTTCTTTGGGAACTACCAAACAGTCCTCTATAGTGGGTGTATCATTCTGCATTCCCACCAACAGTGAAGTGTTCATATCTCTCCACATCCTCTCCAACACTTGTAGTTCTCTGTCCTTTTAATAGTGGCCATTCTGATCAATGTAAAATGATATCTCATTGTAGTTTTGCTTTGCATTTCCCTAATCATGAGTGTGTTGAGCATTTCTCATGTGGTTTTTTTTTTTTTTGCCATTTGTATTTCTTCTTTGGAGAAATATCTGTTCAAGTCTTTTGAGCAGTTTTTAATTGGGTCATTTGTCTTTTTATTGTCGAGTTGTAACATCTCTTCATATATCCTGGATATTAAACCTTTATCAGATATGAGATTTCCAAATATTTTTTCCCATTGAGTTGGCTGACTTTTTACCTTTCTGACAAAGTCCTGTGAGGTGCAAAAGTGTTTAATTTTTTCTTTTGTTGCATGTGCTTTGGGTGTCAGGTCCAAGAAACCTTCACCTATTACAAGGTCTTGAAGATGTTTCCCTACATTTTCTTTCAGTAGTTTTATGGTTCTGGCTTTTATATTTAGGTCTTTGATCCATTTTGAATTGATCCTTGTATAGGGGGTGAGATAGGGGTGCTTTTTCACTCTTTTGGTTATAGATATCCAATTCTCCCAACCCCAATTGTTGAAGAAACTGTTTTTTTTTTTTCCATTAGTGTGGGCCTGGTAGGTTTGTCAAAAACCAGCTGACTGTATAGGTGAGGGTATATTTCTCGGTTCTCAATTATATTCCACTGTTCAATGTGTCTATATTTATGCCAGTACCATGCTGTTTTGACCACTGTAGCTTTGTACTATGTTTCAAGGTCAGGCACTGAATTTCCTCCCACATTGCTCTTCTTTTTTAGAATGCTTTTGGCAATTTGGGTGCACTTACCCTTACAGATTAATTTTGCAATTGCCTTCTCTAATTCTGTAAAGTAAGCTGTTGGGATTTTGATTGGTATTGCATGGAATCTTTAAATCTGTTTGGGCAAGATTGACATCTTCACGATATTTATTCTTCTAATCCATGAACATTTGTTTACGTCTTTTTCCATTTCTTTCAGCATTGTTTTGTAGTTTTCTGCATATAGGTCCTGTACTTCTTTAGTTGAATTAGCTCCTAGGTATTTGAGTCTTTTTGTTGGTATTGAAATTGGAATTTCCTTCCTGATTTCCTCCTCAGGTTGTTCAGTACTAGTGTACAAAATCATTACCGATTTTTGCGTGTTGATCTTGTATCCTGCCACTTTGTGGAACTCTTTTATTTGTTCAAGTAGCTTTCTCATGGATACTTCAGAATTTTCTAATTACAGGATCATGTCATCTGCAAACATTGAGAGTTTTACTTCCTCCTTTCCTATTTGGACGCCTTTAATTTTTTTGTCTTGTCTAATTTTCCTAGCTAGAATTTCTAGTAGAATGTTGAATAACAAAGGTGACAGTGGTCATCCTTGTCTTCTTCCTGATCTTAGAGGGAAAGATTTCAACCTTTCCCCTTTGAATATGATGTTGGCTGTGGATTTTTCACATATGCCTTTTATTATATTGAGGAATTTTCCTTTTATTCCTATCTTTTGAAATATTTTTATCCAAAAAGGCTGTTGGATTTTGTCGAATGACTTTTCTGCATCTATTGAGATGATCATGTGATTTTTCTCCTTCAGTTTGTTAATGTGATGTTTTACATTGTTTAATTTTCTTATGTTGAACCAGCTTTGCATACCAGGAATAAATCACACTTTGTCGTGATGTATAAGTCTTTTGATATGCTGTTGGAATCGGTTTGCAAGTATTTATTTGAGAAATTTTTTGACTGTGTTCATTAGAGAGATTGGTCTGTAATTTTCTTTTCTTATGGAATCTTTATCTGGCTTTGGTATTAGGGCCATGTGGCTTCATAAAATGTGTTGGGTAATTTTCCCTCCTCTTCAATTTTTTGGAGGAGTTTAAACAGGATGGGTGTTAATTCTTTTTAGAAATGTTTGGTAGAATTCACCTGTGAAGCCATCTGGTCCTGGATTTTCTTTGCTGGGAGATTTTTGATGATGGATTCAATCTCCTTAATTGTGATTGGTTGTTAAGTTCTTGTATTTCTTGTAGCTTCAATGTAGTTTGGTTATGGGTTTCTAGAAATTTGTCCAATTCATCTAGGTTGTCCAGTTTGTTGGCATATAGTTACTAATAATATCTTCTTATGATTCTTTTTATTTCTGTGAGGTCATTTGTAATTTCACCCCTTTCATTTCTGATTGTGTTTATTTGCATCTTCTCCCTTTTTTTCTTTGTTAGTTTAGTGAGGGGTTTGTCAATTTTATTGGTCTTCCCAAAATACCAGATTTTGGTTTCCTTGATTTTCTCTATTGTTTTTCTGTTCTCAATTTCATTTCTTTCTGTTCTAACCTTTACTATTTCTTTCCTTTTGCTTGCTTTGGGATTGGTCTGCTGTTCTTTTTTTAGTCACTCTAGTTGTTCAGTTAAATCTTTGAGTTTAGCTCATTCTTGTTTTTTAATAAATGCATTTAGGGCTATAAATTTCCCTCTCAAGACTGCCTTCACTGTGTCCCATAAATTTTGATACGTTGTATTCTCATTTTCTTTTATCTCAGTATATTTATTGATTTCACTTGCAATTTCTTCTTTGACCCACTGAATATTTAGGAGTGTGTTGTTCAGTCTCCACACATTTGCAAATTTACTTTTTTCCTGTCTGTTATTGATTTCTAGTTTCATTCCATTTTGTTCTGAGAAGTTGCTTTATATAATTTCAATCATTTTATATTTATTGGGAGCTGAATTGTGATCTCACATGTGGTCTATCCTGGAGAAAGTTCCATGGGGAATTGAGAAGAATATATAACCGCTGAGTTTGGATGCAGGGTTCTGTATATGTCTGTTAGGTCTAACTTGTTTATCATATTGTTCAAGTTCTCTGTTTCCTTGTTCATCTACTTTCTAGTTGTTCTATCTAATGATGTGAGAAGGGTGTTGAAGTCTCCGATGATTATTGTAGAAATGTCAATTTCTCCCTTCAGTTTTGCCAGAGTTTGTCTCATATGTTTTAGAGCACCCTGGTTAGGTGTGTAGATATTTATGACTGTTATATCTTCTTGGAGGATCGTCCCTTTTATTAATATATAATGGCCTTCCATATCTCTTATCACATTTTTGCATTTATAGTCTGTTTTGTCTGATATTATTATAGCTACCCATGCTCTTTTCTGTTTACTATTCACATGGAGTATCTTTTTCCAACCTGTTACTCTCAGCTGGTTTGTATCCCTGGGTCTGAGCTGAGTTTCTTGTAAGCAGCATATGGATGGCTCATGTGTTTTATCCATTTTGTCAGCCTGTATCTTTTGATTGGGGAATTTAATCCATTCACATTCAGTGATATTACTGAAAATGCACGATTTATTTCTTCCATTGTAGTCTTTGGATTTCATATGCCATCTTATTTTTGTCTCCCTTTTTACTTTTTTGGTTATCCTTTCTGCTTTACTTTCTTCTATACTCTCCTCCAAGCCTCTCTCTCCTGTCTTTTTCTTTCAGGTTTTAAGGCTACCTTTAATATTTCCGGCAAAGGTGCATTCTTTTTGCAAACTCTCTTAGTTTATGTTTGTTTGTGAATATTTTATACTCACCTTCATATTTGAAGGACAGTTTTGCTGGATAAAGAATTCTCAGCTAGCAGTTTTTCTCTTTCAGTTTCCTAATTGTATCATACCACTGTCTTCTCACCTGCTTGGTTTCTGAAGAGAAATCTACACTAAGTCTTACTGGACATCATTTGTACATGACCATTTGGTTCTGTCTTGCTCCTCTGAGAACTTTCTCTTTATCTTTTATATTTGACATTCTGAATAGTATGTATCTTGGCATAAGTCTATTTGGATTTGTTCTCATTGGGGTACTGTGTGTTTCTTGGACATGTAAGTACATTTCTTTTGTGAGAGTTGGGAAATATTCAGCTATTATTTCCTCAAATACTTTTTCTGCCCCTTTTCCTTTCTCTTCCCCTTCTGGAACTCCCATGACACAGATGTTGTTGTGTTTTGTGTTGTCATTCAACTCTCTGAGTCCCTGCTGAATTTTTTTCATTCTATTCTCTCTCTGTAATTTTCTCTTTTCAATTTTAGCTGCTCTGTCTTCGGTATCACTTATTCTTTCTTCTATCATTTCGAATCTGCTGTTGTAGGCCTCAAATATGCTTTTGACTTCACCTATTGTGACTTTCATTCCCATGAACTCCATTACTTTTCTGTTCAGGATTTCAAATTCTTCTTTGTATTCACTCAATGTGTTCTTGATGCCATTTATCTCTTTTACTATATTGTCTTTCATCTCATTAATTTGATTTTGGAAATTTGTGCTCATCTCACTGATTAGTTCTCTCAAATTCTGCAGCTCTTCTGGGACTTTGATGTATTCCTTTTCTTGTGCCATGTCTTCTATTCTCTTAGTATGACTCTTAATTTTTTGCTGTTGTTTAGGCACCTGGTTAGGTTGTATTTTACTGAGATATTCTATCTCTTTATCTTTAATAGTGTTTTAGTGGCAGGAAGCTGATTTACCACAGCTCTTTGATTTTTGATTCAACCTTGATTGTTAGGATTCTCCTGCTGTTTGCTCAAAGCTGGACACTGCATCCAGTAATTGGTTGTAGGTTCGTTTTCTAGGGACTTGGGCAGGGAGGCTATAGAAGCCAGGAAAATCCTCACCTACTTATTAATTTTTTTATATGCAATTCCTTGGTCTGCCAGGACATGGCGCTCATTGGCAGCTCTCAATTCAATGCCTGGTCGGAGTGTAATTGTTGTGATGCAGACCAGATCTATGTGGTAGATCTTCCTGTCTGGAGGCTAAGAGCCTTGTAATTAAAACTTTATGAGACAGTTCTCCAGTGTTCTCTGGTAGACCTCCCTTTTCCTAGCTAGGAAATATATACTCTCCCCTCTGAATCCTCAACAATCAGTCCCTGTTAGTAGCAGAGAAGACTGGGAGGTTTGTATATCTCTAGCCACTTGCAGGCTCCAAGGCAAACAATGGTGCAGCCCCACCCAGGCTGGAAGGGCTCTCAGTACAGGGCAGATCAAACCTGTGAGTCAAAAGCAGTGTCAGCCCCAGGCTTTCTCTCCCCTCTCCTGTGGAGTCCTCAACAATTAGTCCAGACTAGAAGAGAGGGAGGTTTTGAGGGTCAGACTCCTCCAGTCCTCCTAGGCTCCCAGGTCAAACCAGTGTGTAAGGGTCCATGTGGCTCCACAGCCCAAATTTTTGGGTCATAAACTGAGTCAGCCTAAGGCTGTGTCCCTATCTCTCCCCTTCTGAGAGTGGTAGATCCCTGGAGCCCCCTTTGTCTGTAGTCACAGGCCCAGAGGCCTGAGAATTCTAAAGGGTGTGGGGGAGGGTGCTGGCAACTCACCCACAGAACTCACAGTCCTGGTTCTGTCATTGTGATTTCCCTGTTTTGTCCCACTCGCCTCTGGGTGGTGTGCAGACTGCACCTGCTGTCATAAACCTTAGAAGATCTATTTCCAGGTGGCGTCACCCTGTTCTCTAGCTGTTTTTCTGGAGAAGAGATTCCTGTGTCACAGAAATCTGCCATCATCCTGGAAGTCATGACTTTATTTGATTCTACTCGTCTCTAACAGTAAGCAGTTCACTTCTTCCTGAAGGATTGAGATGAATTAAATCTCAGGCCCTCGATGATCCCCATGGCTTTTGATAGGACCCTTAGGGTTGAATTTCTCCATTCTGTTGTAATGTAATCAGTTCTTTGGAGAAGAAATTAGGGGCTTTCAGTTTTACCGCCTCCTTCCTGCCCCCCCCCACAACCAAGGCCAAATCTGTGCACACTGGATCTGGGGATGGGAATAATGGCACACTTCTCAAGTTACACACCTGGTTTTAGAACTAAGATTTGGTGGAGAAACCACAGTATATTGAGTTCATCTTGGGACCATTCTAGGGACTGGTTTATTGGTGTTCAGCACCCCATTTTGCTCAATGAGGGCCACACCCAAAGTACAGCCACTACTCCATGAGTTCTAATTGCTCCCGAACTTAGCAGACCCCTCCTGATCCCTGTGCCCTGGTTTAATGCCCTCATTGAGTCTTGTGTGCACCCTGGAAATATTTGTTCATACAGACCCATTGCTGTGTGTGTAAGCCTTTTCCATGTAGGGCATTTGGTTAGATTCAGATAAGGGACCTTTTCATTAAGTCATTTTTTCTTAGATTGCTTTAGTTTAGTTAAGGGCCTCTGATTAGATTTCAGGCACCAGGAAGGACCCCAATCATTGTGTTGAAGTCTTACATACATGGAACACAAAGAGAAAGATTGCTGCCCTGTTTACCCTGCCATGTGGGAGAGGGCTCCAGGATCTCCTATAGCTGTGGAGAGACACAGAAACCCTGAGTGGCTGAGGGAGAAGACAGAGGCTATAGTCATGGAGCAGCATGAATCTGAAGACATCCAGGTTAGAGGAGAAGGGAGAAGTGTCAGCAATTTTGTCTGATGGCCCACTGCTGAGCTCAGAGAGAAAGTGAGTTTGGAAGAGAAGGCAGAGGGAAACAGGCAGGCCCAACATTTTGCCTTGGCAGTAGTCCAGGAGCAGCTGACCCTTGCTTAGACAGCTTTGATTTGGACATTTTGACAGCCTCATAACTGTAAGCTTGAACCCTAATAAATTCCAATAAAAGCCAACTTATTTCTGGTATTTTGCATTGGCAGCACTTGACAAATGCACACAGTTAAGTACACAGTGTTGGAGAGCTGCCCTGTTCCCAAAAGGCAGTGTGATGCTACTGCCCAGTGAATTTACATGTAAACTGTGGGTGTCTGCAGACTAGGCAGGAATGAGTACTGGTAAGACAGAGGAGGAAGTGGTCTTCGCCAGCAGGGCCTACCAGACAGGTAGTCAGGCATGGTAGTCGTATGGTTTGGGGACTACTCTAAAGTCACAGATTCCTGAGTGCAATTTACCTGTCTCAGATACTGGTTGTCCAGGTGGGCAGGGGCAGATAAAAGCATGGGCCTTGGGATCAGGTGCAGCAGAGGAGTCAGGGCAAAAAAAGTTAAATTTCTGCTCCTGCTCCTTTTGCCCTTACCTCCTTAATTTGGCTTCCAGCATTGACCCTCTGAGGAGGCTGTTCTTAATTTTCCCCTTTTTGGGTCTCAGGCAGAGACTCAGATCTCCTGCTTCCAGTTGCACATTCACCTTCTCCAATCTTCTAGCAGCTAAATAAAGAGCAATACCAAGGAGAAAACTGTTGGTGCCAGGAAGGAAATGTCAAAATCCACATTACAGCATTAGGTACAACAATAACATCACCAGAATGAGCAAGATCAGGCCAGTGACCTTAATAAATAGTAAGGGTATCCCAGAAAGTCCTGGCACCTAAGGCAGGCAAGAATAGAAGTAAGGTTGTGAGATAGTGCCATGTTTGCTGAAAATCCCAGAGGGTGCAGATGCCAGATATTTCTCAGACTAATTAAATATAAAATTTTCAACACATTTTGAACACAGTTGAATATGATGCAGACCTCTTCAATCACAGAAGAGAACGTAGGATTTGGATGGGAAGAATCTGATGAACAGCTGAAGAAGCAGGAATGTAACAAGTGTTCACTGCCATTCTCCAAGCCAGAGAAGGACTGTTTTGTTTGGGAACGAAACCCTTAGAACCCCAATGAAAACCATCACCATAGGTTGTGGATGCAAAAAGGAGAACCAGGAGGAAGCCCTGCACAGAACTCACAGCCTCAGTTAGTGATATGAGTCATTCTAGCAAGTAATCACTGTGTAGTAAGCTGCTTCAAGTCCACCTTCTACTGTGGTGCTAACAGCCCTCTAACCAGACACGTGTAGAGAGCAGTGTTGTCTTCACATGGTTGCATCCATGCTGCTCGTGGTCCATGCGGACTCTTGCTGAGGCAGGTCTCCACCTGTCCAGGCAGCTGGGGAGGGGGCCGGGATTGGTGAGCAGATTTCCTTTATGGGTGGCTGTATTTGCAAAAGGTGAGGGCAAGTTTCCCCCCAGTAATGTTGCAGACACCAATCAATATCTTTAAATGAACCACTATGTATGATTATATTGTGTACTATTTTCATAATTTCTTTTAAATTATAAGCAAATTATCTGTGCAAGGAGTATAAAAATAATTTGTCTGTTATAGCAAACAGCAAACTTCCTTCTCTAGCCTCAACTCCAATTTCTCTTTCCTCAGAATTTTCTCCATTGTCCGATTATTTTGGGTACACATTTCTTTTGTAAATACATACATTCTCTAGTTTCATGTATCCCACAACCTATCACATATGAGAAAATTATTGGAGTACAACTTAAGAATATAAATAAATTTTCTAACTTCTTAAAATACTTGATATTAGAAGTATATCATCCAATTATGAGAGGATCATTTCTGATTTAAAATAATAAGGAAAATTGGAGTTAAGTAGAATGAAGGCCACTGTAGTTCTGTGGCTTGTAAACTTAAATCCACATCACAATCAGCTGAAGAAACTGAAAAAATATAAATGGTTGGGGTGACTTAGAATAAAATGCTACAATAATGGGCTGCATTGTTTTAAAATGATAAATTTTTAAAATGCTTACCCAGAATGTAATGGACTGAAGAACCTGTGAAAACAACCAGGACAACTTGAAATATGTGGAAACCCCATCTTTACATAAACTAAGAGAAATCTAGAATTCTGATGCATAAATTAATGGTAACAAATTGAACACAGATGAGTGAGGAAGAAGACGTGGGAGGAGCAGATCTCAAAACACACTGCAAGTGCACTTTTCCAGAGGAGAAATACATCCTGAATTACACAGTCACAGCCGGTTCCTTAAAAGATTTGCAACAAGTTGCACAGACTGGATGTGGACATTATTTGGAAATTCACATTCATTACATTCACAGGTTTTGCTAATGAAGGCTTTCCTACAGTCCTTGCAAATATAGGGTTTCTCTCCAGTTTGTCTTCTCTGGTGTATTAGTCAGGTGAAGGGGTGCTAATTTGAAATACCAGGCCATAAAGCATTAAGTTTCTTCTCACCAAAGTTCATTGCCACGTATTGGAACAAAAGAGCTGCTGGTGTTTTCCAGGGTTCAGGCTTCTTTTGTTCCTCTCTTCCTGGGGTTGCATTTCTCTCTGGGCTTAGCTCTTCTGGTTCTCCACAAGGTCAGCAGTAGACTATCAGGCAAATGGCTTACTTCTTTTCTTCTGGGGCCCTTTCTCCAACATCAAAACTGCTTCTCAAAAAAAACTGCTTCATCTGTCTTTTGGCATGACTTTTTTTTATGGGTAAAAATCAAAATTCTCACAATACATACAAACATTTGCAAAATGATATATAAATATATATGCATATATGTGTATTTGCTTACAAAAATGTTGTTTATATATATATATATATATATATATATATATATATATATACACACACATATATTTTAAGAGGTGCTTAGATTACACAAAATATTACACAGAACCCACTGGGATTCCCATGTTGCCCACCTCCCACACCTCCCATCACATCCCACACAAACATCTCCCAAAGTCTGGCCCACCACCCTCAATGAACTTACACATCCTGGATCCTTGCCACCAACAATAGACCACAGTTCACACTGTAGACCACACTCTCTCCCACTCAGTTCTGAGTGGTGTGTGCTGATTTAAAATGGCCTATATCCGTTGCCACAACAGTACTCAGGACAAACACCAACTCCCAAAGAAGCCACTGTATTTCAACTGCTCATCCCCTCCCTACCCCAAAAGTGTCAAGTGGCCACTGGCTCCACCTCATTGTTATAATTTCTTGCATTGCTAGAATCACCATATGTGAACAAGAGAATACCATCAAGTCCACTCTAGTCCATAGTTCTTCCCCCAATCATGAGGGGACTGGGATAGTGATGTCCACTCCAACTCCAAGTGAGAGAGGGCTTATATCCCATGGATATGGTGGGTGGGATGATCCTGCCTG
>JAKSZT010054074.1:26672-61720 GCA_026826555.1 Tolypeutes matacus | reverse complement strand
TGACTCATATCACAAACTGAGGCTGAGTTCTGAGCAGGGCTTCCTTCTGGTCCTCCTTTTTGCATCCACAACTATGGTGATGGTTTTCATTGGGGCTCTGAGGGTTTGCTCCTTATGCTCTGTGCTCACTCTTGCTGAGGGTGGCCTCCACCCGTCCAGGCAGAGCAGGAGGGTGCCCAGGGGAGAGAGCAGTTTTCCTTTATGGGTTACTGTATTAGCAAAGGATGAAGGGAAGTGCGCCTCCCCAGTAATGTTGCAGATACAATTTGATATCTTCTAATCAACCACTTTGTATGATTTTATTGTGTAATATTTTCATAATTTATTTTAAATTATAACCAAAGTGTTGATGCAAAGAGTATAAAAATAATTTATGTCTGTTATGGCAAACAGCCAAATTCCTTCTCTATCCTCAATCCCCATTCCTCTTTCCTCAGAATTTTCAGCATTGGCAGATTATTTTTGGTACACTTTTCTGTTTGTAAATACATGCATTCTCGAGTTTCATTTATTCCATAGTTTATCATATATGAGAAAAATATTGGAGTACAACATAAAAATATAAATAAATTTTCTAACTTCTTAAAATACTTGAGATTAGAGGTCTATCATCTAATCATGAAAGGATCATTTCTGAATTGAAATAATGAAGAAAATTGGAGTTAAGTAGAAAGCAGGGGATTGTAGTTCAGGGGCTGTTAAACTTGAATCCACATCAGAATCAGGTGAAAAAACTGAAAAACTATAAATGGTTGGGGTGCCTTAAAAGAAAATGCTACAGGAGAGAGGCAAGATAGCATTGGTTTAGGAGGATACTCACTGAAGAGCTCTCTGGGGATGGCCAATTGTGGGTGGGGTCTTGCACAAGGGTCTGTGCTGTCAGCACTCAGAGTGAGAAGCTTGTGTCACCTAGCAGCAGGCAGATTGATGGCGTGGAGTGATTGGTGGAGCTTCTTGAATCTTGAGCTTACCTGTGGTGGTTAACACAAATGGCTGAGCCCACCCATAGGGAAAATGGCTGGTTTCAGCCATGAATCCTGAAACTGTGATTCATGTTCCCGGTTTGAGGCACCATATTCTGAGGGAGGGAGGGATCTGACAGAAGGTCTAGAGGGGTTTAACTGCTGTGGATATGGCTGCCTGGAGCCCCTCATAGCATTGGGGTTCAAATAAGCTGGCTTGAAACAGCACCAGACTTAGGGTAGAGGTGAAACTGCTGAGGAAACCTGACGTACACAGCAGCCCTTTGACATTGAGGCCTGGACCCAGAGGGGGCAGAGCCAGCCAATTTTATTGCTTTGCCCCAACCAGCATCATAGATTCACTCCCATGGGGAGTGCAGGAATTGGGAAGGGCTTGATTAGTTTCCATGAGCCTATTTAGGGCCCCCTTGGTGAAGGGGGTGATCTACCAGAGAATGTTTTTGGGTCCTTTATATTGCCAAAAAAAATAAAGGAAACAGTCACTTTAAAAAATGAATTCCTGTTCTTAATTTAGTTTAATACTGAAAATCTAGCTCAAAACCTGCAAATAGAACCTGGAAGGGAAATTGAAAAACACAATCAAGCTGAGAGGATCCACAAGGACCCTAGAAGGAACACTTCATCCATAGCTCTGTTTGACTGATAGCTGGTGCGGTTGTTTGGTTTTTCTCTGTTTATTTGTTGTCTCTTGCTTTTCTTTCCTCTTTCCTCCCCCCTTTCTGTTTTCCTTCATTTTTAAAAATATTAGGTGCTCCTAGATTACCTCTTCTTTGCTGTTCTTCTTCTTCAGTAATTTCCCATTCTCTATATATATTTATATTGTATCCCAAGCTATCTCTTATCCTTCCTTCATCTCTCTGCCTTCTGCTTTCTGTTGTGGCTCTTAAACACTATGATTTTTCATTAGCCCACAAAGTAATGGCACCAATTTCTATTCTATCTAGTTTGTTTTCTTGTTATTTTATTAATATTAGTTTTTCCTTTTAGCCCTTTCTTTACTCTTTCTCTCGTTCCTCATCATTCTGGCCTTCTAAATCATTATATGTATATTCCACTTTTTGGTTGTCCAGCCCATTGTAGGTACTCCACTTTTTTTCCGTGTTACAGTACACTGCCTACACAAGTTAAATATTAATTTCACTCAGTCCTATTTGGCCCCTTTTCTAACTTTTATCAATATTACTATTATACTTCTTCATTTCTCACATCTTTCAATTCCTCTGGAACTAATTTTTTGCCTTCAATGTAACATAGAAAAGAGCAAGGAAAAAAAATAAGAAGAAAAAATCTCCAAGAGAAAACCGAAAACACACACAGATCCACCAACTAAATAAAACTTGAGAGGAGAGAGAGAGAAGCTAATCAACTTAATAAACCCAGCAAGATAAAATAATGACTAGAGGGCAACAAAAAATTACAAACCACACTGAGAAACAGGAAGACATGGACCACTCCAAAGAACAAACTAAAAACCAGGAATATATGCAGAACATCGAACAACTAATCAAAGATTCCCGAAAAATATCATGAAACAATTTAATGAAGTGAAGGAAGACATTAAAAATATAAAGAAGACACTGGGAGAACATACCGAAGAAATTGGAAAACAAACACAAAAAGATAACAGATATGATGGTAATCAATGGCACAATCCAAGAAATCAATAGGATGCTGGATTCACATAACAGCAGATCTGAGCAGGCAGAAGAAAGAATTAATGATGTGGAAGGCAATACAGTTGAAATCAAACAGATAGTAGAACAGATAAACAAAAAAAATTAAAAATCAAGTAGGGAGTCAGGGATTTAACTGACAAGACAAAACACTCAAATATACACATTATGGGCATACCAGAAGGAGAAGAGAAGGGAAAGCGAGCAGCAGGAGTGTTGAAGGAAATAATGTTTGAAACCCCTACGACCCTATTGAGAGAGGTGGATGTGCAGATCCAGGAAGCAAAGCACACCCCAACAGTATAAATCCCAGCAGGCCAACTCCAAGACATTTACTCATCAAAATGTCCAATGCTCAAGACAAAGAGAAAACACTAATAATACAAGAGAAAAGAGAGCCATCATATATAAGGGATGCACAATAGTATTAGGTGCTGATTTCTCATCTGAAACCATGGAGAAAAGAAGACAGTGGTTTGACATAGTCAAAGTACAAAAAGAAAAAAACTTCCAGCCACGAATTCGGTATCCAGCAAAACTGACATTCAAAAATAATGGAGAGATCAAAATACACACAAATAAACAGAAATTAAGAGAGTATGTCTATAAGAAACTGACACTTCAGGATATATTAAAGGAAGTTCTACAAGTTGAAAGGAAAAATCAAGAGTTAGGAGAGCTTAAAAACAGCTAAAGAAACAAAAACAGAAACAAAAAATCATATGAAAATATTGCTGAAGTAAGAAATTCATTGTAATAACACTGAATGTTAATGGATTAAATTCCTCACTAAAGAGACACAGATTGGCAAAATGGATAAAGAAATACGATCCATTTATATGCTGTCTACAAAAAACCCACCTTTGACCCAGGGATTCAAGGAAGCTGAAAGAAAATGGTTGGAAAACAAGTTTACAAGCACACAATAGCCATAAAAGGGCAGGAGTAGGTATTCAAATATTATACAAAATAGACTTTAAATGTGAACCTACTGTAAGAGACAAAGATGGACACTATATATTAGTAAATGGGGTAATCACTCAAGAAGAGAAAACAATCATAAACATTTCCACACCTAAACGGTGTGCCTCAAAACTCATGAGGCAAACTATGGAAAAGCTAAATGGAGAAATAAATGCCGCTAAAATTATTGCAGGGGACTTTATTACAACATTATCTTCATTAGACAGAACATCTGGCAGATAAACAAATAAAGACTCTCAACAATATATTAGAGGACCTGGACTTAATTGACATATACAGAACAAAATACACAAATACATCAGGATTTACATTCTTCTCGAGTGAACATGGATCACACTCCAAGACAGGCCACAATCTAGGCCAGAGAAAAATTCTAAATGAATTCAGAATGTTTGAGATTATACAAAGTAAATTCTTTGATGACAATGGCATTAAATTGTAAATCACTAAGGGTCAGAGAAACAGGTTAGGCACAAGGATATGGAAGTTAAACAACACAATCTTAGATAAGCAGTGGGCCAAGGAGGAAATCTCAAGAGAAATAAGTAAGTACCTTGAAACTAATGAAAATGGCAACACAACATATCTAAACCTATGGGATACAGCCAAAGTTGTCCTGAGAGGGGAGTTCATAGCCATAAAAACATATATTAAAAAAGAAGAAAGAGCTAAAATTGAAGACCAAACTGCATACTTGGAGAAATTGTAAAAACAACAAAAAACTAAACCTAAAGGAAGTAGAAAGCAGGAAATAACAAAGATTAGAACAGAACTAAATGAAATAGAGAATAAGAAACCACTAGAATAAATTAACAAAACCAAAAGCTGGTTCTTTGAGAATATCAATAAAATTGCCAAACCCTAAGCCAGGCTAACAAAGAAAAAGAGAGAACAGATAAAAATACACAAAATAAGGAACGAGCAAATGGATATCACTACTGACCCCACAGAAATAAAGAGCATCATAAGAGGGTACTTTGAAAAATTATTTGCCAACAAGAGTGAAAATTTAGAGGAAATGGACAAGTTTGTATAAACTCACAAATATCCTACATTGATGAAAGAAAAATTTGATGAACTCAACAGTCCACTACGTTAAAGAGATAGACTCAGTCATCAAAAACGTCCCAACTAAGAAGAGCCCAGGTCCAGATGGCTTCAAAGCTGAATCTACCAAACATTCCAGAAAGAGCAAATGGCAATTAATTCTACTTAACATCTTCCAAAGAATAGAAACAGAAGGAAATTACCTAACACATTCTACGATGCCAAAATTACCTTAATACCAAAACCAAACAAATATACCACTTGAAAAGAAAATTTCAGACAAATTTCTCTAATGAAATTCAATACTAAAATCCTCAAAAAAATAGTTGCTAATTACATTCAACAACACATCAAAAAGATTATACACCATGACCAAGTGGGTTTCATCCCAGGTATGCAAGGATGGTTCAATATAAGTAAATCAATCAATGAAACACCACATAAACAAACTGAAAGATAAAAACCACATGATCATTTCTATAGAGGCAGAAAAAGGATTCGACAAAATACAGCACTCTTTCCTTATAAAAACACTGTAAAATATAGGAACAGAAGTAAATTTTCTGAATATGATAAAGGGTATATATGAAAAATCCAATGCTAACTCATCTTCAATGGTGAAATTGTAAAAGCCTTCCCTCTGTGATTTAAAACAAGACAAGGTTGTCCACTATCACCACTCTTATTTAACATTGCCTTAGAAGACCTTGCTCAAGCACTGGATCCAGAAAAGGATATAAAAGGCATCCAGATTGGAAAAGAAGAAGTAAAAATTTTATTATTTGCAGACGACATGATCCTATGCATAGAAAGCCCAGAGAAAGCTATAACAAACCTTCTGGAATTTATAAAGTAGTTCAGAAATGTTGTAGTCTATAAGATCAATGCCCAAAAACCAGTAACATTTCTGTACACGAATAACGAGCAATCAGAGGAGGAAATCAAGAAAAAAAACTCCATGTATAAGACTAACTAAAAGAATCAAATATCTAGCAATAAATTCTAAAGATTTACAGGACTTATATACAGAAAATTACACAATGCTGTTAAAGGAAATTAAAGAAGAATTCAATAAATGGAAAAATATTCCCTGTTCATGGATAGGAAGAGTAAACATCATCAAGATGTCTATCCTACCCAAACTACTCTACAGATTTAATGCAATCCCAATATGAATCAACACTATATTTTTCAAGGAACTGGAAAAACTAACCACAAAATATATTTGGAAATGTAAGAGGCCCCGAATTGCCAAAGACATATTGAAAAAGATAAATGAAGTTGGAGGTATCACATTACCAGACTTTAAATATATTACACAGCTACAGTGATCAAAACTGCATGGTATTGGTACAAGGATAGACCTACTAAACAATGGAATCGAATTGAGAGTTCTGATATAGATCCTCACATATACAGTCATCTGATATTTGACAAGACTACCAAGCCCACTCAGTTGGGAGAGAATGGCTTCTTTAACAAGTGGGGCTTGGAGAACTGGATATCCATATCCAAAATAATTAGAGAATACCATCGCACACCTTATAGAAAAATCAACTCAGGATGGATCAAAGATCTAAATATAAGAGCCAAAACCATAAAGACCTTGGAAGATAATGTAGGAAAACGTCTACAGGACCTTGCAATAGGAAATGATTTCAGGAACTTCACAGCCAAAGCATGAGCAGAAAGAGAAAAAATAGATAAATGGGATCTCCTCAAAATTAAAAACTTCTGCACCTCAAGGACGTTATTAAGAAAATAAAAAGGCAGCTTACCCAATGGGAGAAAATATTTGGCAACCATATATCTGATAAGAGCCTAATATCATGCATATATAAAGAAATTCTACACCTTGAAAACAAAAAGACAAACAACCAATTTAAAAAATGGGCAAATGACCTGAAAAGACACTTCCCCAAGGAAGTAATAACAAGGGCTAAAAAGCACATGAAGAATGCTCGATATCGCTTGCTATCAGGGACATGCATTTCAAAAGTGAAATTAGATACCATTTACACCCATCAGAATGGCAGCTATTAAAAAAAAAAGCAGACTCTAAGTGTTGGAGAGGATGTGCAGGAATAGGAACCCTCAACCACTGCTGGTGGGATTGGAGAATGGTCCAGCCACTGTGGAGGACTATTTGGTGGTTCCTCAGAAAAGTAACAATAGATCTTTCGTATGATCCAGCATTTCCATTGGTGGGTAAATACCCAGAAGAACTGAAAGCAAAGACACGAACAGATATATGCATAACAATGTTCATATTGGCTTTGTTCACCATTGCCAAAAGTTGGCATCAGCCCCAGTGCCCATCAACAGATGAATGCATAAGCAAAACGTGGTACATACATACAATGGGATATTACTCAGCTGTAAGAAGGAAAAAAGTGCTAACACACAGAATAACGTTGATGAATCTTGAAGACTTTATGTTGAGTGAAGCAAGCCAGGCATTGAAGGATGAACAGTATATGACCTCAATGATTTGAACTGAGGAAAGTGAGCAGTGTCTGAGAACCATTGTCTGAAAGATAGGTTAACAAGGGAGAGAAAAAGAAGATTAGGCTGTGAGACATCACCCATATGCACATAATCTATGGTAAAGGGATAGATTATAGTTGCATATTGAAGGAAAGGAGAGATGGGTAGTGATATTACTGCTTTGGTGGCACAGAGTTGACAGGTGGTTAGATTAGGAAGTGCGGGTTGGAATACCTAGGGCATGTAACTATGAATCTTGTTATTCCATGAGTCAAGACAGTGGAGTGTCATATGCCCCAGGGGGATGGGGAGGAAGGAAACGTTAAGATCAAAAGGGTATTTAGTGGTCATGGGAAAGGTTTTTCATTACCTTACAGTAATGGACACAGGACATGGCAAATATCAAAAATTATAAATTTTTACCATCTAATTTGTAAACTATATAGTAAACCATTGACAAGTTTAGCAACCTATATTTTAATATCTGAATAACAGTTATAACAATGCTAACATCCATTTCTAAAAAAAGGTTTTAATAGGGATTGGGGAAGTGAGAGGGAAGTTGGCTATGTGGGAGTTTCTAGTATTCTGTGTGTGACTTTGCTGTGACCTAAAACTTCTTTGAAAATTAAATGAAAATTTGGGAGATACTGGGGAATGAGAAGTGGAAGGTGTCACGGTACTCTAGACATCCGATAATACAGTGATAAAAGGAAAAAAAGAATAATTTTTTTAAAAGGATTTTTTTTGTTTTATTTTTCCTATTTTTTTAAATGTCCCAATCTGCTAAATATATTTATTTTTAGTATAGTGTTTTTCCTTCTGAGTTTCCTTGTATTTATTCCTTGCATTTAAGCTTATTATTATTTCTTTATCCTATTCATGGTATTTGGTTGTTATATGGGCTTCATGTTCAAGGAAGATTTAGATCACAGAATGGTAACAATGGGGGCTGCATAGGATCATTGGTTGGGGGTGTCTGGGATGGGGAGTTCATGGGAGTAAGTACATCTAAATATACATGAAAGATATATAAAATTGTTCAAATGATCAAGGGATGGGGCATGTTAACGGTTTGTAGACAATCACTCAATAAATGAGGTAATCTGAAATCCCAGTCTGGAAAGCTCGGCCACATTTTCCCAGGGAGCAACAACAGTCCCCTGAGTGCTGGAGTAGTGTCTGGCAAAAGAGGATGGCCGACTTATGGGTGCTTATTATTGATGACTAGCCTTATGAGTCTTTGCTCTTGGAATTGAATCTTAGCCTACTGTTATGGGGTACCTATGTGTTGTCACCTGGGAGCCTGCTTGTTGCTCAAATGTGGCCTCTCTAAGCCAAACTCAGGATATGAATGCATTATCTTCCACTCAATGTGGTACATGCCTCCTGGGGATGAAGCTCCCTGGAAATGAGGGATCAATACCAAGTGCCCACTGGCTACATGATTGGTAAAAGACCTTGAATAAAGGGGGAAAATGTAAAGAGAAATGAGTTCATGTGGCTAAGAGAGTTCAAAGATCGTTGGGAGGTCATCCCAGATGTAATGCTTATGGACACCTCAGTGGGATCTCATAAAACACCAAAGTGGATATCACCCCACACAGAAGGACTCCTGAGGGCTCGGGAGACACCCAAGTCCTATATACGTGGGGATAGCCACAGTGATTGATGCCTTATTAGTGGGCTCTACTTTGGAATTTGTGCTCCTTAGAGTGACAGAGTTGGACTCAAATAAGTCCTGCTTGCATATGGTCCATCAGTCTCTTCTATTCAAACCTATATGTGATGCTGGAGCTTTTAGGTGTTCTTCCAGAGACTCGAGCCTGTGGGCTACCTATGTGCCAGGTGTGCATGGAATCTCGTTGGTGCAGCAACTCCTACCCTACAGCTCAATGGACTCATACAAGTCACCCAGCGAAGAGACAACGCTGGGAAGCACCATCCTAGAGAAAGGAGAGGGCCTGCAGCTGGAGGCAGGATAATCCCATCCACAGTATCAATGGGATATAATCCCTCTCTCACTTGGAGGTGGAGTGGACATCACCATCCCATTCCCTTCAGAATTGGGGAAGAGCTGTGGACTAGAGTGGACTTAAAGGTATTCTGTTGTAGACATATTGTGATTCAAGCAATGGAAGAAATTATAAGAGTGAGGTGGACCTGGTGGCCCCTGGACACTTTTGGGGTAGGGAGGCAAAGGGCAGTTCAAATGCAGGGTTTGTTTTGGAGCATGGGGGGTGTCCTGAGTGGCATTGTGGTGATGGATGTAGGCCAATTTACATCAGCATATACCATGCAGAACTGTGTGGTATAGAGTGTGGTCTACGATGTGACCTCTGGTCTATGCTTGGTAGCAAGGTCCCAGGATGTGTATATCCATAGTGGGTGATGTGCCACACTGATGAAGGATGTTTGTGTGGGATGTTGTGGGAAGTGTGGGAGGTGAGAAACATGGGGATCTCTGTAATTTCTGTGAAATATTTAGGTAATCTAAGCACCTTTTAAAAATATATATATATTTATGTAAAGAAATAATATTTATGTAAGCTAATGCACATATATACATATATTTTTATATATAATTTTACAAATATTGGTATGTATTGTGAAAATTTTGATTTTTACCCACAATAAAAAAAGAAAAAAAATAAAGAAAATTCTGCATTAATGGGCAACATTATTATTATTATCTATTTTATTGTGGGTAAAAATCAAAATTTTCACAATACATACCAACATTTGCAAAGTGATATATAAATATATATGCATATATGTGCATTTGCTTACAAAAATGTTATATATATATATATTTTAAGAGGTGCTTCAATACCCAAAATATTACACAGAACCCTCTGGGATTCCCATGTTGCCCACCTACCACACCTCCCACCACATCCCACACAAACATCTCCCACAAGTGTGGCCCACCACCCTCAATGGACTTACACTTCCTGGGGCCTTGCCACCATAGACCACAGTTCACACCATAGACCACAGTCTCTCCCACACAGTTCTGAGTGGTGTGTGCTGATTTAAAATGGCCTACATCCGTTGCCACAAAGGTACTCAGGAAACCTCCAAATCCCAAGGAAGCCCCTGTATTTCAACTGCTCGTCCCCTCCCTGCCCCAAAAGTGTCCAGTGGCCACTGGCTCCACCTCATTGTTATAATTTCTTCCATTCCTAGAATCACCATATGTGAACAACAGAACACCATCAAGTCCACTGTAGTCCATAGTACTTCCCCCAATCCTGAGGGGAAGAAGATGGTGATGTCCATTACACCTCCAAGTAAGAGAGGGCTTATATCCCATGGATATGGTGGTGGGATGATCCTGCCTGCAGATGCAGGCCCTCTCCATTCCCTGGGATGGCCATTGCCCATCATTGTGCCCTCGCCAGGTGACTTGGATGAGTCCATTGAGCTGTAGGGTAGGAGTTGCAGCTCCACCGAGATTCCATGCACACCTGGCACATAGGTAGGCCAAAGGCTCCAGTCTCTGGAAGTATACCTAAAAACTTTAGCATCACATATAGGTTTGAATAGAAGGGTGTGATGAACCATGTGCAGGGAGGACTTATTTGAGTCCAATTCTGTCACTCTCAGGAGCACAGATTACAAAATTGAGCCCACTGATAAGGCTTCAGTCTCTGGGCCTATCCCCACTTATATAGGACCTGGGTGTCTCCAGAGCTCTCAGGAGGCCCTTTGTGTGGGGTGATAGGCACTTAGATGTTCTATGAGCTCCTACTGAGGTGTGTGTAAGTGTTACCTCTGGGATGACCTCCCGACTCTCTTTGAAGTCTCTTAGCCACTTGAACTCATTTGTCTTTACATTTTCCCCCTTTAATTCAAGGTATTTTTCCAGTTGTGTTGCCAGTTGGCACTTGATATTAATCCCTCGTTGCCAGGGAGTCTCATCCCCGGGAGTCATGTTCCGCATTGGGGGGAAGGTAATGCAATCATATGCTGAGTTTGGCTTAGAGAGAGGCCACATTTGAGCAACAAGGAGGCTCTAAGGTGGCAACCCTTAGGCACCCCACAACTGCAGGCTAAGTCTCAGTTAGAAGAGTAAAGACTCACAAGGGTAGTCATCAATAAAAAGAACACCTCAGTGGGTCATACTCTTTTGACAGACACTGTCACTGCACTCAGAGGACTATTGTTGCTCACTTGGAGACTGTGGCAGAGCTCTCCAGGCTAGGAATTCAGATTCCCTCATTTATTGTGTGATTATCAACCCATCATGAACATGCCCCATCTTTTGATCTTTTGAACAATTTTGTATATCTTTCATGTATATTTCGATGAACTAATTCCCATGAAACCCCCCTCCCAGACACCCCCCACCAATAATCTCCTGAAGTACACAATGTAACTCTTCTGTGATCCAAATCCTCCATGAACATGTAGTCCATAAAATAATCAAAAACACTTACTAGGAAAAAGAAACAAGTATGATAAGCTTACATGCAAGAGACGAACATAAGGAAACTCAGGGGAAAAATAAAAGAAAATAGAAGGAAAAAAAACAAATAATCAAACAAAAAACAAAACAAAATAAAATATAATTAGTGGATTGGGACATTCAAAAAAGGGACAAAAAGACAAACGAAATGCCTTTAAAATATATATATATTCATTCATTTTTTTTCCTTTCTCTTTTTTTTTCTTTACTTCCTATTTCACTGTGTTATCGGATGTCTGGTGTGCCTTGACACCTACCCCCTCTCAATTCCCATGGTCTCCCAATTTTTCATTTAATTTTCAAAGAAGTTTTAGGTCACAGCAAAGTCACACACGGAGTGCCTGAGACTCCCAGATACCAAACCACACCCCTTCCCCACCCCATATTAACGACCCCTTTATTTTTGAATGTTAGCATTGTTATAACTGTTATACAGAAAGCAAAATATAGCAACTAAACATTGTCAATGATTTACAATATAGTTTACAATTTAGATGATACAGTTTAATTATTTTGACGATATTTACCATATCCTGTGTCCATTACTGTAAGGTAATGAAAAACCTTCCCCATGACCACCAAACACCCCATTAGATCTTGACTGTTCCCTTCCCCCCAGCCTGCCAGAGCCCGTGATACCACCCTCTCCCAAGCCATGGAATGTCAAGATTCACAGTTACATGCCCTGGGGATTTGAACCTGCTCTTCCTAATCCACCCACGTGCCAGTGTTGCACTACCAAACCCAGGAACACCACCACTCATCTGCCCCATCCCCCAACATGCAACCACACTCTATCCCTTTACCATAGATTATGTCCATATGGGTGATGGCTCAAAGCCTGCTCTTTTCTTACTCTCCTTTGTTAACCTATCTTTCAAAAAATGGTTCTCAGTGACTGCTCACTTTCCTCAGTTTAAAACAGTGAGGTCATATACTGTTCATCCTTCAGTGGCTGGCTTGCTTCACTCAACATAAGGTCTTTAAGATTCATACACGTTACTCCATGTGTTATCACTTTGTTCCTTCTTACAGTTGAGTGATATTCCATTGTATGTATGTACCACATTTTGCTTATCCATTATTCTGTTGATGAGCACCGGGTTGATTCCAACTTTTGGCAATGGTGAAAAATGCCGCTATGAACATTGGTGTGCATATATCTGTCGTGTCTTTGCTTTCAGTTCTTCTGCGTATATACCCAACAGTGGAATTACTGGATCATACGGAAGATCTATTGTTAATTTTCGGAGGAACCGCCACATTGACCTCCACAGTAGCTGGACCATACTGCAGTCCCACCAGCAGTGGATGAGGGTTCCTATTCCTCCACATCCTCTCCAACATTTAGTGTCTCCTGTTTTTTTAATAGCTGCCATTCTGATGGGTGTAAGATGGTATCTCATTGTAGTTTTGATTTGCATTTCCCTGATAGCAAGTGATGTTGAGCATTTTTTCATGTGCTTTTTAGCCATTTGTATTTCTTCTTTGGAGAAGTGTCTTTTCAGGTCACATGCCCATTTTTTAAATGGGTTGTTTGTCCTTTTATTTTCAAGGTGTAGGATTACTTTATATATGCAGGATATTAGGCTCCTATCAGATATATGGTTGCCGAATATTTTTTCCCATTGGGTAGGCTGCCTTTTTATTTTCTTAACGTCCTTAGAGGAGCAGAAGTTTTTAATTTTGAGGAAATCCCATTTATCTATTTTTTCTCTTGCTACTCGTGCTTGGCTGTGAAGTTTATGAAACCCTTTCCTATTACAAGGTCCTGTAGATGCTTCCGTACATTATCTTCCAAGGTCGTTATGGTTTTCACTCTTATATTTAGATTTTTGATCCATTTTTGTTGATTTTTGTATAAGGAGTGAGATGGTATTCTCTAATTATTTTGGATATGAATATCCAGTTCTCAAAGCACCACTTGTTAAAGAGACCATTCTCTCCCGAGTGGGCTTCGTGGCCTTGTCTAATATCAAATGACTGTATATGCGAGGATCTATATCAGAGCTTTCAATTTGGTTCCATTGGTCAGTAGGTCTATCCTTGTACCAATACCATGCAGTTTTGATCACTGCAGCTTTGTAGTGTGATTTAAAGTCAGGTAGTATGATACCTCCAACTTCATTTTTCTTTTTCAATATATCTTTGGTAATTCGGGGCCTCTTACCTCTCCAAATATATTTTGTGGTTAGTTTTTCCAGTTCCTTAAATAATATAGTGTTGACTTTTATTGGGTTTGCATTAAATCTTTAGATTAGTTTGGGTAGGATAGATATCTTGATGATGTTTAGTCTTCCTATCCATGAACAGGGAATATTTTTCCATTTATTTAAGTCTTCTTTCATTTCCTTTAGCAGTGTTTTGTAGTTTTCTGTATATAAGTCCTTTACATCTTTAGTTAAATTTATTCCTAGGTATTTGATTCTTTTATTTACTATTGTAAATGGTATTTTTTTCCTGATTTCCTCCTCAGTTTGCTGGTTATTGGTGTACAGAAATGCTACTGATTTTTGAGCATTGATCTTATACCCTGCAACATTACTGAATTCCTTTAAAATTCTAGAAGCCTTCTTGTAGATTTCTCAGGTCTTTCTATGTATAGGATCATGTCATCTGCAAATAATGAAATTCTTGCTTCATCTTTTCCAATCTGTATGCCTTTTATTTCCTTTTCATGTCTCAGTGCTCGTGCAAGTACTTCTAAGGCAATGATAAATAGGAGTGGCGATAGTGGGCTTCCTTGTCTTGTTCCCGATCTCAGAGGGAAAACATTTAGGATTTCACCGTTGAAAATGATGTTAGCTTTGGTTTTTTCATATATAACCTTTATCATTTTCAGAAAGTTTCCATCTATTCCTATATTTTGTAGTGTTTTTATGAGGAAAGAGTGCTGTCTTTTGTCGAATGCTTTCTCTGCATCTATAGAGATGACCATGTGTTTTTTTTCTTTCAATCTGTTTATGTGAAGTATTACATTGATTGATTTTCTTATATTGGACCATCCTTGCATACCCGGGATGAAACCCACTTGGTCATGGTGTATAATCCTTTTAATATGTTGTTGAATGCGATTAGCAAGTATTTTGTTAAGGATTTTAGCCCCTAGGTTCATTAGAGAAATTGGTCTGTAATTTTCCTTTCTTGTGGTATCTTTATTTGGTTTTGGTATTAGGGTAATGTTGGCATCATTGAATGAGTTAGGTAATATT
This sequence comes from Tolypeutes matacus, assembly GCA_026826555.1. Classification (NCBI taxonomy): domain Eukaryota; kingdom Metazoa; phylum Chordata; class Mammalia; order Cingulata; family Chlamyphoridae; genus Tolypeutes; species Tolypeutes matacus. Next base: position 46,863 of record JAKSZT010054074.1, on the reverse strand, counting down.
CCTTTTCCTTCTATTTTATGGAAGAGCTTAAGTAGAATTGGTGTTAGCTCTTTCCTGAATGTTTGGTAGAATTCAGCTCTGAAGCCATCTGGTCCTGAACTCTTCTTAGTTGGGATGTTTTTAATGACTGAGTCTATCACTTTACTTGTAATTGGACTGTTGAGTTCATCTATTTTTTCTTTCATCAATGTCAGCTCTTTGTGGGTTTCTAGAAACTAGTCCATTTCCTCTAAATTGTCATTCTTGTTGGCATATAATTTTTCAAATTATCCTCTTATGATACTCTTTATTTCTGTGGGGTCAGTAGTGATATCGCCTTGCTCATTCCTTATTTTATGTATTTGCATCTGTTCTCTCTTTTTCTTTGTTAGTCTGGCTAAAAGTTGTCAATTTTGTTGATATTCTCGAAGAACCAGCTTTTGGTTTTGTTTATTGTTTCCAGTGCTTTCTTATTCTTTATTTCATTTAGTTCTGCTCTAATCTTTGTTATTTCCTGCTTTCTAATTCCTTTAGGTTTAGTTTGTTGTTGTTTTTCCAATTCCTCCAAGTGTGCAGTTAGGTCTTCAATTTTAGCTCTTACTTCTTTTTTTATATATGAATTTATGGCTATGAACTTCCCTCTCAGGACTGCTTTCGCTGCATCCCATAGGTTTTGATATGTTGTGTTGTCGTTTTCATTAGTTTCAAGGTAGTTACTGATTTCTTTTGAAATTTCCTCTTTGACCCACTGTTTGTCTAATAGTGTGTTGTTTAACTTTCATATCCTTGTGCGTAACCTGTTTCTCTGGACCTTAGTGATTTCCAACTTCATTCCTTTGTGGTCAGACAAATTACTTTGTATAATCTCAATCTTTCTGAATTCATTGAGTGTTGTTCTGTGGCCTAGCATGTGGTCTATTTTGGAGTATGTTCCATGTGCACTCGAGAAGAATGTAAATCCCGCTGTATTTGGTTGTAGTTTTCTGAATATGACTATTAAGTCCAAATCTTCTAATGTATTGTTGAGTGCCCTAGTTTCTTTATTGATTCTCTGCCCAGATGTATTGTGTAATGATGATAGTGGTGTGTTGACCTCCCCTGCTATAATTGTAGAGGAATTTATTTCTCCTCTTATTTTTTCCAGAGTTTGCCGCACGTATTTTGAGGCCCCTCGATTAGGTGCGTAAATGTTGATGATTGTTCTCTCTTCTTGAGAGATTACTCTTTTACTAATATGTAGTGTCCATATTTATCTCTTACAATAGTTTTGCATTTAAAGTCTATTTTGTCTGATATTAGAATAGCTACTTCTGCCCTTTTTTGGCTATTGTTATCTTGTAAAATGATTTTTGAGTCATTCACTTTCAGCCTCCTTGAATTCCTGGGTCGAAGGTGGGTTTCTTGTAGACAGCATATAGATGGATCATATTTTCTTATCCATTCTGCCAATCTGTGTCTTTTGACTGGTGAATTTAATCCATTAATATTCAGTGTTATTACTCGTAACAGATTTCTTACTTCAGCCATTATTTCTTTGGTTTAATGTATGTCATATGTTGTTTTGTTTCTCTTTTTGACTTTTCAGTTGTTTTTAAACACTCCTCCAACTCTCTCTCCTTTGTTCTTTCCTTTGTAGAGATTCCTTTAGTATTTCTTGAAGTGCTGTTTTTTTCTTGACATGCTCTCTTAATTGCTGTTTATCTCTGAATATTTTCAACTCTCCATCATTTTGAATGCCAATTTTGCTGGATAGAGAATTCATGGCTGGAATTTTTTTTCTTTTAGTGTTTTGATTTTGTCATACCACTGTCTTCTTGCCTCCATGATTTCAACTGAGAAATCAGCACTTAATCTTATTGTGCTTCCCTTGTATGTGATGGTTCTCTTTTCTCTTGCTGCCTTGAGTATTTTCTCTTTGTCTTGACCATTGGACAACTTGACAAGTATATGTCTTGGAGTTGGCCTGTTGGGAGTTATAGTATTTGTGGTGCGCTGTGCTTCCTGGATCTGCACATCCATCTCTCTCAATAGAGTTGAGAAGTTTTCAGCCATAACTTCCTTCAACACTCCTTCTGTTCCTTTTCCCTTCTCTTCTCCTTCTGGGATGCCCATAATGCGTATGTTTGTGCTTTTTGTATTATCGGTTAAGCCCTGAGACCATGCTGGATTTTTTCTATCTTTTTGTCTATGTTTTCTACAATCTCTTTGATTTCAACTGTATTGTCTTCCATATCAATAATTCTTTCCTCTGGCTGTTCAAATCTGCTGCCATGTGAGTCCAGCATCTTTTTCACATCTTGACTTGTGCCTTTGTTCACCATCATATCCATTAACTTTTTAAGCATGTTAGCTATTTCTTCAGTATGTTCTCCCAGTGTCTTCTTTATATCCTTAATCTCTTCCTTCATTTCTTTAAGTTGGTCCATGATATTTGTTTGGAGAGCTTTGATTAGTTGTTCAATGTTCTGCATTGCTTCCTGGTTTTTATTTTGTGTATTGGACTGGTCCATGTTTTCCAGTTTCTCAGAATCATTTTTATTTTTCTGTTGCTTTCTGGTCATCATATTATCTTGATGGGTTTGTTCAGTTGATTAGCTTTTCTCTATGCTCTAGAATTTTATTTAGCTGTTGGTTCTGTGTTTGAGTTATGTTTTCTCTTTGGCAGTTTTTCTTATTATTTTATTTCCTTGCTTCTTTCTATGTTCCCTTGAAGACAAAAGGTTAGGGCCAGAGGAATCAAAAGATGTAAGGAAGGCAGAAGGATAATAGATATATTGATAAAAGTTAGAAGAGGGGAAAAATGGGACTTAAGGAGATGAATATTTAACTTGTGTAAGCAGTGTAGAGTACTAGGAAAAAATATGGAGTTCCTACAATGGACTGGGAAAACAAATGGAGGAATATATATATAGTGATTTAGAAGGCTAGAATTATGAGGAGGGAGAGAAATAGTAAAGAAAGATCTGAAAGGAAAAAGTTAATTCTAATAAAAAAATAAAAATAAAAAAAAGAAGAAGAAAACAAAATAGATGGAATAGAAATTGACACCCTTAAGTTGTGGGCTTATGAAAAAATGTTGTCTCTAAGAGCCACAACAGAAAACAGAAGGCAGAAAGATGCAGGAAGAATAAGCGATAATTTGTAATACAGAATCAATATATACAGTGAGTGGGAAATTACTGAATAAGAAGCCCAGCAAAGAAGTGACAAGCTGGCAGCACCTATTTAAAAAAAAAAATTGAAGGAAAAAGGAAGGGAGAAGAAAGAGGAAATAATAGCAATAGATCAGAAAGTAACAGAGAGAAACCAAAGATCCACACAGGCAAACAGTCAAACTGAGCTAAGGAGGGTCAATGATTCCCCTAGGGTCCACGTGGATCCTTCCTGCCTACTTGTGTTTATCAATCAATTTCCCCACAGGGTTCTATATGCAGGTCCTGAAGCAGCTTTTAGCTATTAAACTAAATTAAAAAGAATTTATTTTTCTTGTTGAGGTGACCTCACTTTTTCTTTAATTTTTTTTTTTTTTAATCCAAATACAGGACCCAAAATAATTCCTCCTCTAGACCAACCCCCTTACAGAAGGGACCATACCTGGGCCCATAGAAATTAATCAAGCACGTCCCACTTTCCAGACTCCCCAGGTTATCTGTAGCTCTGTTGTTAGTCAGTGAGGAGTGCTAAAGACGGCAGATTCGGCCCCTTCTGGAGCCGAGCTCAAGTGTCACTGGGCTCCTAAGTAAATCAGTTTGAGTGAAGATTCATGTCTGCTCTCAGCCTGATGCTGCTTTAGGTCGGCTTATCTGCTCCCCAAAGCTATGGGGTGGTACAGGCAGCCAGATCGATGTCTAAAAATATAAAATACCCTTCCCTGTCTTCCAACAGAACCCTCCCTTTTTTGGGAAGTGTCCCTTCTTCCTGGCTCCGCAGCGGCCCGGGTCTTATCCCTGGGTAGCTAGGGAAATCAGCTCTGTTCCCCAACCAAAATCCCTGCTCTGGTTCACCGGGTGCTAATTAGCTCCTTTGTTCTGTTAACGCAAGATCCAAGGGGCCCCAGGCAGCCAGATCCACAGAAAATAAATCTTTTTCACCCTGCCCACAGCTTCAAATGGCCATTTTATTTAAAATTTTTTTCCCTTACCGCGGGACTCAGCCACCCATGCCAACCTCCACCGGCAGCCTTAAAACGCACGAAGCTCCACCGTTCTGTCCACACCACCAATCCGCGCAGATAGATGTCCCAAGCTTCTCACTTCACGCGTGCACAGCACAGACCCCTGGGCAGGACCCCATCCACAATCCGCCTTGCTCTGGGTGCTTGCAGTGTGTGCCTCCTACACTAACGCCATCTTGGCTGCCTCCTAAATATATAATTTTAAACACATTTTTAATACTCCTGAAAATGATGCAGACCTCTTCAATCCCAGAGGAGAATGGAGGTGTTGGATGGTATGAAGCTGATGTACACCTGAAGAAGCTGGAATGTAACATGTGCTCACTGCAGTCCCCCAAACCAGAGAGGGAACCAAATTCTCAGAACCCCATTGAAAACCATCATCATAGGTTTAGGCTCCCCAAAGGAGTACAGGGAAAAAGCCCTGGTCAGCACTTACCGCCTCATTTAGTGATGTGAGTCACTCTAGCATGTCTAACCTGGGGAGTAAGCAGCAGGAGGTCTGTCTTCTGATGTGGTTCTAACAGCCCTCTAACCGGACACATGAAAAAAGCAGTGTGGCTTTCACACAGTCACATCCATGTTCCTCATACTCTGTGCTCACTTCTGCTGTGGGAGGCCTCCACCTCCAGACAACTGGGGGTGATGCTGAGGGGAGTGAGCACTATTCTTTATGGGCAACTATATTTGCAAAGATGGAGGGGAAGTGCCCCCACACCCAGTAATGTTGCAGATACAAATCACTACCTTCAAATCAACTACTTTTTATGATTTCATTGTGTACTATTTTCATTTTATTTAAATTATAACCAAATTATCCTTGCAAAAAGTATAAAAATAATTTATGTCTGTTATGGCAAACAGTCAAATTCATTCTCTAGTCTCAACCTCCATTCTTCCTTCCTCAAAATTATCTGCATTGGCAGATTATTTTTGGGTACACATTCCTGTTTGTAAATACATGTATTCTCTAGTATCATTCATCCCACAGCCTATCAGATATGAGAAAAATATTGGAGTACAACTTAAGAATATAAATAAAATTTTCAACTTCTTAAAATACTTGAGATTAGAAATATATCTCCTAAATTTGAAAGGATCATTTTTTATTTAAAATAATAAGGAAAATTGGAGTTAAGTAGAATGCAGTCTGCTGTAGTTCAGTGGCCCTTAAACTTTAATCCACATCAGAATCAGGTGAAGAAACTGAAAAAATATAAATGGTTACTGTGCCTAGGAAGAAAATATTACAATAATGGGCAGCATTATTTATAAAATGGTAATTTTTAAAATGCTTACCTAGATTGTAATGAATTGAAGAATCAGTGAAAACAACCAGGTTAATTTGAAATAAGTGGAAAGTCTATTTTTACATAAACTAAGAGAAATCTTGAGTCCTGATGCATAAATTAGTGGTAACAAATTGAACACAGATTTTTGCAATTCATCTTGGTGGTAGATGGTGACAGGAATGATCCAAAGAAAGTTTTGGATCTGGGAACTTCACTACGTGTGTAATGCAGGCAAATTTATTTAGGCTGAAGCTCCTTTTTATACTACAAAGTTGATAACAAAGGTAGTGCATTCTTCACTAGTTCCTCAGCTTGGTATATGAAAGCACTGCTTGTTTCTGTCTTCCCAGACAATCTTTCTTGGGAATTCAGACCATAACTTCTTAATGGTGTGTTAATTCTGCTCTGCCTCCTCCAACTGATGTTTGCATATGCAGTGTCCTTGGAGACATTTACTAATGTTTCTCTGCCAGTAAACATGCTTTTTAAATGCTTAGCCCTTATGATCCGGCTCTCAGCATCTTTTCCAACAATTCCCCCTTTTTTGCTTTTTGTCCAGGGTGACTGTGCCAGTCTTAGGTTTCGCTCCTCTGAAGGTCTTACCTGTCCCTGGCCACCAGCCAAGTTCCATGGACAGGAGTTTCAGATTCAAGGGTTTTAAGCAGAATCAAGTTATTAGCATGGCTGGCCTTTTCAGCCCTATTAATGTGGGACTGCAGGGCTTTGTGAATACCTCATAATAACTTAAAAGTAGCAGACTACCAATTATCACATTGCAGTTAGCAAGTACAGAGGTTGATTTCCACCAATATAAGTGGTTTATTTTATTTAATTGATCTGTCACTGATTGCCAAAATTTGTTACCTGAAAGCATAGTAAGTTGATTCTGAGACATGCTCAAATTCCTTTTTTGTGAATCTGTAATTTCTATAGAAAAAATTTGTTTGATGACCTATTAAATGATTTTTAATTTTTTCCCATTCATAATTCTAATCATTGTATGGGAGATGAGTGATACAAAAAACACTTTCATTCCAATCACACTTCAAACCTTGTTTTAATTTTAGATTATATACCTGATCTCCCATTTGTGTAACAGCCATCTCTAAGTCATTAAGCCTATTATTAATTTTCCCATCAATATATGCCTGACTATGCCAAAGCTCACTAGCATTTTAATGCCAATTTCTAACATATTGTCATGTTTGGATATTCTCATGTAGGGCAGTTTCTGCCACAGCAGCAGCTGTAATCATACCTATAAGCCCTAATACAGCAGCTATAATTAATCCAATTAAATGTTTGGTTCTTTTCAAATAATGATTTAGAAAGTGCCAAAGTATTTTGTTCTCAGGGGAAGACTGCCAGCAGCGATTCATATGAACCCAAAGCCATATTCCATGATGCCGTTGTCCTATTAGAACCACAGTAGAACTTTCCTGTAAAACAGACTTTGATACACACGTGTAAAGGGAGCAATTGCTGCAGAAAACTCTGTTTGATTAATGCTCACACTTCCAATTATAAAAACAATGAGATCCTGTACACATACTGTAAAAAATTAAGTGTATTTTCTTTTTGAACTGGTAGTATTAGTTTTACTGCCATGCCATTCAAAAATTGGGCTAGTTCCCAAAAATAATTTCCATAAATTCTTTTTAGTTTTGTTAAGTTAAGTGTCCCACAGTTGTAGGATATATCTTCCCTGATGAGTCCAATTTAGTGATGTATTTATACTTATGGCATCCCCAAAATTCATAAAATAACAATGCTTTCATTATTTGTTTTGTTGAATTATTAATTTTTCAAGTTATGTATGTGTTTACATTGGGTTTTGGAATCCTTTTAAGGGCCCAATTGAGAACAATACTATAGGAATTATTAGAGCACAACCTCAGATGAATCATGGTGTGTATGCCATTTACCATTTTGTACTATGATTTTGTGGCTGTATACATGGATCGATGGTTCCTATGCAGATAGGTCATTCAAGAAAAGGCAAGGTTAAATTTTCAATAAATTTCCCTTCCTCCTCAGGTTTTAGAGGAAGGTGAGAATCAATGGGCCCAAGAAAATGAAAACTCTAATTGATATAAACAGGGTAGGATTTGTCCCCCCAAGTCAACAATTCTAAAAGAGGTGAATTAGTAATATAAGCCCAATATGTATAATTATGTGAAGGTGCACTACTAAATGCTGAGTTTGTCAAGGTAAGTATAGGAAAGAATAACTGTGTTGGAGTGGTATTCTGACTTTTAGAAATTATCATCTTTTCGGCTTTTTGTGTCAGCTTCTTCAGCTTGTTTATGTCTAGGTTTCAGATTTCTGGACAGGACCCAAAGCTGATCTCCTTTATCAGTAATGACAAGAGCAAAACTTCAACCCTATATCTTAACTTAATTTCTTCCTTTTCCCATTGATCATTATCTTTATGCTATAAATAAACTAGTTGTCCAGTATTAGTTTCTGTATTTTTGCCTTATTTTTGCAAGAAATGCTCTGCTGCTGATGTATTCTGACCTTTGGCTTAAAAAATTATTGTAAATAATGCTTGATATAATTGTTTTTGCACCTCACCATTTCCCCTTGTTTTGTAGCATTAATAAATAGAGGTTTAACTGTTAATTTTTTATGATAACTATACATACATTCACAGGCTTACTAAATCAGGGGATACACTGAGATACTTGACTTATTTTTGGCTAGAGTCCTGTATAGATACAAGATAAATGTTAATATATACTTAGTTTAATAAACTTATATTGAGTATGTTATAACATACTAACATAACTAATTAAAAGATTAAGTCAGTATGGAACAAAGTTACAGAATGACAGATAAGTAGAGCAGTCTTACATATATACTTACCAATATTTAGCTTTTAGCTAGGAAATGTTGGATTGTTGAAATAGCAACTGATACTAGAGATTTGGTTGACTGTGTTTATGATTAATGAATTTGATACTATAGATGCCAACTTGTGAGTATTTTGCTAATTCCTCTGGAAGGGGCTAACCTCCTCAGGAAGTAACAGAACACTCTCTGGACAGTACATTTTAAGGTTTATGCATAAATCCCTGGGAGAGTGGCCAGCTCCACCAGGGAGGAATACAACACCCATTGAAATGTACTTTATCATTTTTAATTTGTTACAAAACTTCCTTGATGTGCTTACTATTTTAATTACCAATATTTTACTTGAAATGTGAAAAGTGTTAACTAGCAAGGCATTGGTTTGTTGATTAACAAAGTTTTCTGTATGATGCTTTACTTTTAGGCTTGAACAATATTAGCCAGACTTGTTTTTTAATACATTTAGTTTTAGGATTGTCTAAACACAAAGCAAGAGATTTACATATACATTTAATAAAATACATTTACCTGTAGTATACAAGTTATTAAATAACTTTAGTATGCAATGTATTAAAGTTTTGATTAGTATTTAAGTATATTATACAGAATTCATAACTGTACTAGATTATAAAACAACAGACATCCAATGAATAAACTTTTATTCCTTAAGCATTTAAGATTCTTAGTAGCATGAATAGAATGATCTAAATTTCTTTATTTTGTATTGTTTGAGGCAAAGGTAACATCAAATTAGTATTTCCTATTTGGGCTGTGGGGTAATACATTTGCTTGTAATTTTAATACTTGCATTGGTTCTGTTGTTAACATTATAATTAGAATTGGGACTGTTCTTTCCAGTGTTGAATATAAACTTGATTTATTGTTGGCTACTTTACAGGAAGGGGTATGTGGGCTGGCTTGACTTGCTTAATAAAATATTAAAGAATGCTTTAACAAGTTTTAAAAGAAAGTGTAAGTGGCATAACTGGATATTAATTTTTTGCAACAAATAGCAATATTTGGGAGCACTACTGGCTGCAGGGGTATTATTTTATTTCACTGTATTTAACTGTAATGCACTCGCCTGGCAGCCTTTAATGGCTGCTTTCTTCTTGTAGTTATAACTGAAAATTATGATTAATAACATCATATTTTATTTACTATTATATTGAAACATTATTATATTTTCAGGAATTTTATACCCTTTTAAAGTATTAATATGTGCTTTTTATTCATATAACTTAAATTGGTATAAAATTAGAAAATTCCCTTTAATTCTATAACAGTTTTATATACTTTATTCAACTTATAGCACATGAACTTAACTATTTTCAGTATTTTACTTTTTTTTTTTTAGGTTAAAGACCAACTTATATGTGACAGTTTGAAATAAGAGCTATGTTTCAGGATTTGACTTTGAGAAAGCAGATTTGAACATTGTGTTCTTTTAAAAGTGATAAGACCAATTTCTCCATGGAAATGATAAGGTTAAAGTACAGGAAGCTATTTTGATAAAACAGATTTATTGCATATTGAATATTTTGGAGAAAAAGTTTGTAAACTTTTACAAGAACAGACTACTGACTTCAGAAATTTTGAGAAACAATAAAAGTTTAACTTTATATTATTACATTGTTTGACATTAAAGCTTTCAAATTTTTATAGATAGACTGCTTAAATCTTAGCTTTGTCCACGAACATTCTTTTTTCCACATGCCTTTTGCAATTTTTGTATTTATTCAGGCTATGTCCCACATTTTACTTTGTTTAAATAACTAGTCATTTTATCTCAGGATAAAATTACTGTCTTTTCTTTAATAATAAAAGCACATTCTATGTACCATCCATACTTATGTTACCACAATGATTTTGGCAACTATTTCTAAGCAAACTTTTGACAAGACATAATTACCATCAACATTAAACAAATTTGTTAGAATAATACTTTAATTCACGTATAACAATTTTTATTATTTTAAACTAATATCCTTATTTATTTATTAATATAAGTACTTGTACAATTTTTGGCCATTTGAATAGTGCTTATATAATAATTTTCATCTATCAATTTAATTTTACCGTCCAGAGGTATCAAAATATACACTGACCCTGAACAAGCAAATACAACAAAAGAATTATGACAAACTAAGAGAAACATAATGCTTACTAATATGACCCATAATTTTCACTCTTTGCTATGGCAGTCTTTAAGCCCTCCATCATTTCACATCTTTGATTTTACTGTTTTTAAGATTTTTTCTGGAATCTGTGTTACCTGTAATATATAAGCTTGTTCTTTGAAACACTTTTGTTCATAATCAGCAAGCAGCCAGGACAACTTAAAGAGCATAAATACAGTTAAGCTCTAATTTAGAAGTTTATACAGATATTTAACATGTATATTTTGGATTAGTACTTTTTCAGTGTACTCTTAGACTCAAAGTTCAGATTTCTGGGATAATCACTTTAATTCTTATTCTTAATTTTGGATATACCCAGTGAAAGAGTAATAAACTTTGTTTCAGCTGAGGAAGGATCGACAGCTGTACTGCTTTTGGTAACTGCCTTAAGTTCTGTTACAGACTGGAGTGAACTTCTCTGTTGCTGACTGGGTAGATTTGAGCAAGGCTGGGAAATGCGCTTGGAAGTTTCTCAAATTACCAACGAGACTACCTTTTTTGATATTTAGAATGGCATTCTTTGGCCCAGTGTAACCCTTTTTGGCATTTTGGACACAAAGGAGTTGGTATTGATTTATAATTGCCCCTAAATGGAGCCCTTACACTAGTTTTCACTTGGCAATCTTTTTTTCATATGACCTAGTTTCCCACATTTAAAGCAACTTAAATTAGTAATCATAGGCCTACGTCCCTTTAGAGCAGCTGCAAGAAAGTTCATGTTATAAGTATTGGGCCCAATGTTTTGTCATATATTTATATAATCCTTTAAAGTCCTTCCATTTGACTTTATCAGATATAAAGCATTTTTACACACACAGTTAGCATTATCAAAACCAACATTAGAATCAGCATTTCTTTCAGATCAGGTTGAGTTACTGTCTTGTTGACTACATCTGCCAGCCTTGTTATAAATTCAGCTTAGGATTCATTATTTCCTTGAACAATTTTTGAAAATGATTGTACAGCCTGTCCAGCGGTGGAGATTCATCACCTGGCAGCTAGGCAGCACAATCACACTTGGACAATGACAAAATCATCATATTGTGCTTGGCGAGAAATCCCAGCCCTTTGATCTGTTCCTAATATTTGTTCAGCAGTAATAGGCACTGGTGGATTTTGCTATTGATTTCATCATCTACAATGTTATATTTATCAGCCCACCAAGTTTTAAATTGAAAAAATTCTGCTGAATTAAGAAGAGCTTGAGCTAACAAATCCCAATCCCAAGATATTAATCTGTTTGCTTGTGCCATTTCGTGCACCAATTCTGGAGTATAAGGAGAATTTACACCATATTGAGTGCATGCTTTTTAAATTTTTTTGACAGTTTTAAAAGGAATAGGAGTATGCTCATATTGTACACCCCCTTGGGGATTGTTAGCATCTACTGGAATTTGAGTTACTGTTACTGGAAAAGAAAAAGAAAACTGCATAGCCTCTGAATTTTCTTCTCTACTTCCCTGTGCTATACTTTTCATAATTGAAGAGTATGGTGCTGGCACAAAAACAAAACTTTTGGAAGGTCATCAAATGTAGGAGGCACAGATTCTGGTTCAATAGACAATAAATTATCTTTTGGATCAGACGTCTTTACGACCGCTGGAAAAGTTACATAAACTCCTTTTTTTTCTTTTTTTTCTTTCTATTAGACATGGGTTTATCTGTTTTTGCCTTTTCATTAATTTTTTTCATATATATTTTCATTAAAATCATTAGCTTGTTCTGCTATAATTTTAGCAATAGCAGTATCCATTTTAATATCTTCATTCTCATCTGACTGTAATGCTTCAAAGCAACAGAAAAAGACTATACAAAGACCATACATAACAATGTTTCTGTACAAGAGAAATAGTTTTAGCAACTCTAGGGTCATCACAGATATCCCTGTATTCTTTAACAGGGTTTTCAAAACTTGGAAATATTTCTCTAACCACATCAACTGATAATCCATTTCCCTGATGATCAAGATTATTCAACTCATCAACAGAATACCAGGACCGTCTGACCCAGCAGTCCTTCTTTCCATGTCACTGATAGAGAGAAAAGGAGTGGTCGTGCCCCATGTGGGCACAATCTGTTGTAATTCAACATGGAGGTAAAGGGTGCCAGGAATGATCCAAATAAAATTTGGGATTAGGGGACCTCACTCAATGTGGAATGCAGGCAAGTTTGTTTAGGCTTTTTATACTACAAAGCAGATAACATAAGTAGTGCGTCCTTCACTGGTTCCTCAGCTTGGTACGTAAGAGGGCTGACTGTTTCGGTGTTCCCAAATAATCTTTCTTGGGAATTCAGAAAATAACATCTTAGTGGTGTGTTCATTCTGCTCTGCCTCCACCTACTGATGTTTGTAGTATGCAGTGTCTTTGAAGACATTTACTAATGTTTCTCTGTCAGCAAGCATGTTTTTAAATGCTTAACCATTTATGCTCTGGCTCTAAGCACCTTTTCCAACAACAAATGAGTGTGGAAGAAGATGTGTGAGGAGAAGATTTCAGAACAAACTGCAAGTTCTGTTTTCCAAGAGGAGCAAACATACTGAATTTCACAGTCACAGCAGCGTCCTTAAAAGATTGGCAAAAAGTTGCACAGACTGAGGTGGAGATTCTTTGGATAGTCACATTCATTACATTCACAGGGTTTTTTTCCAGTATTAATGTTGTAATGTTTAATGAGATTCTGCCTATGGCTGAAGGCTATACCAAATTCCTTACATATATAGTGTTTCCCTCCACTATGGATTTTCTCTAGGTCAGTGAGATTTGATTTGCTACTCAAGGCTTTCCTACATTCATTACATATATAGGGTTTCTTTTCAGTTTGTCTTCTCTGGTGTGTAATGGGCCTTGATATCTGAATGAAAGCTTTCCCAGATCCATCAGAATCATACGGTTTCCCTCCAGTATATATTCTCAGATGGTTAATGAGGTTTTCCTTCTGATTGAAGGCTTTTCCACATTCATTGCATATAGAGGGCTTTTCTCCAGAATGAATGCTCTGATGTTTAATGAACTAGCACTTCTGGTTGAAGGCTTTTCTGCTTCCTTTATATTCAGTTTGTTTCTGTCCACTCTGCATTTATTCATGTTCTGTTAGATATGATTTGTACCTAAATGCAAAACTGATTGTCTTCATTCTTTTTCCTTACATAGATTCCCTCAAGCTTAGGTAAGCATGATGCAAGTTCCTTCAAAGTGAACTTACATTCATAGAAGTGTTATTTTGAGGAAAAAATGCTTGCAGTCAGAGAAATTATTTTCTCAACTTTGTTATATTCTCTGCTCCCATCTTAAGTCTGTACTGTTGTGGAAGTGGATATAGCTTCACCCACAAGCCTTTTGTTATGTGGTTCTTTCTGCTTCTTAATGTCCTATGCTTCTTCATTGTTAGTGAGGTGCAGCAAAAGCAGTCCCTAGAGGGAAATTTATAGCATTGAGTGCATTCATTAGAAAAGAGGAATGATCGAATATCAATCATCCAAGTGTCCAATTTGGGAAGTGCAACAATACCTCCTTTTTAATTGTTCTATCATTCATGGCTCTTCTTGCTTCAAATGACCATGATATCCAGTTTGGTGACTTCATAACTAGGAAATGGTGAAGTGATACAGCCCTTCATTTATGATGGGGACAAAAGAACACCCCATAAATCAACCCTGGAACCTTCAGTCTTCTGAAGGAAAAGAAAGTTGCAGCTTCCAAAAATGCATGAGTAAGATGATCCCAGAACAAATGGCAACCCAGGAAATCCTGAATACTTTGTTTTGGACTGCCTATTTTTATTCAATTTTTTTCTCTTCTATTTATTTGGATGAGATGCACTATTTAATATTCTTTAAAGTTTACCAGGGAAATTATAAAACTTTTCCTTCCTTTTCAAAATCTGCACTTATTATTTGTTATTGACCTGCCATATAATGTATTTTAAAACATTTTATATCATGTGTTAGTCAGCCAAAAGGGTGCTGATGCAAAATACCAGAAATTTCTTGGTCTTTATAAATGATATTTATTTGGGGAAGAAGCTTACAGTTAACAGGCCATAAAGTATAACTTTCTTCCTTCACCAAAGTTTGTTACCATGTCTGGAGCAAGACAGCTGCTAACATTTGCCAGGGTTCTGGCTTCTTGGGTTCCTCTACTCCTAGGGCTCTGTTTCTCTCTGGGCTCTGCTCTTCTGTTTCTGCCACAATGTCAGCTATGGATTCTGAGGGTCTCTAAGCTTTGCCTCTCTCCACAAGGGCAGCTGTGAACTGTCAGGTGAATGGCCTGTCTCTTTACCCGGGAGCCTTCTGTCCTCACTCAGAAGAGATCCAACATCAAAAACCACTCCAGTTCTGTCATTTGTCAAGTCTTTTTATAAATGAGACCCCACCCACCAAGGGCTGGGCTCAACACCCACCGACTGTAGAACAGTCAACACCCTTATCTTAACTTAATCATGTCAGATTAACAAACCAATTTACCAGCAAAATCCAATATCTCTTTTTGGAATTCATAATGATATCAAACTGTAACATATCCATTTATACTTCTTATGCTATATATTATTTTATGGTGTATTTTTGCACTTTATTGATGTCCTAGGCCACGGATATCATTATTACTTTATCCATTCAATAGTCATTTAGATATATGAATTTAATTAACAGATATTCTTCTTCAGTCCATCCTGATTATTAAACCTTCTGAGGTCATTTTCCTTCTGCCTGAAGAATATTGTTTTATATTTCTTATAAAGTGAGTTGCTGCTAGCAAACGGTATTAGTTTTTACACTTCTGTATAGTATTTATTTCACTTCTTCCTGAAGGACAGAGATGAATTAAATCTCAGGCCCTCCATGATCTCCAATGCTTCTGAGAGCACCCTCAGCATTGAATTTCTCCATTCCACTGTAAATGCAATCCGTTCTTTGGAGAAGAAATTAAGGGCTTTCAGTTTTACAGCCTGCTTCCTGCCTCCCCACCCCCAGGCAATATCTGTGCGTTATGTCTCTAGGAATGCGAATAATGGCACATCTCTCTGAGTTACACACCTGATTTTGGAGCTAAAATTTGTTGCAGAAAGCATAGTATATTGAGTTCCTGGGACCATTCTAGGGACCAGTGCAATTGTGGTCAGTACCCCATTTTGCTCAATGATGGCCTCACCCTATGTACAGCCACTGATTCATGAGTTCCCATTTTTCCCAGAGTTAGCAGACTCCTCCTGATCCCTGTTCCATTGGTTAATGCCCTTGTTTGGGTCTTATGTGGAGGCATGAAATGAATGTTCTTACTAACCCATTGCTGTGTGCATAAGCCTTTTGTATGTAGGATATTTTGTATAGATTCAGATAAGGGACTTTTTGATTAGGTCACTTTGTGATAGAATGCTTTAGTTTAGTTAAGGTCCTCTGGTTAGATTTCAGGCATCTGGATTGACCTCACTGTGCTGACGTCCTGCATACATGGAGCACACAGAGAAAGAGCACTGCCATGTTTACACTGACATGTGGGAGAGGGCTACAAGATCTCCTACAGCTACAGAGAAACTCATTAACCCTGAGAGTGTGATGTAGAGGACAGGGTCTGGGCTCATGGAGCAGCTTGAAGCTATAGATATCCAGGTGACAGGATAAAGAAGAGGTGTGAGCAATTGTGTCTGATGGCCCACTGCTGAGCTCAGGGAGAAAGTGAATTTTGAGGAGAATGCACAGAGAGACAGCCAGACAGAACATTTTGCCTTGGCAGGAGTCCAGCAGCAGCTGACCCTTGTTAAGATAGCATTTTTGTTGATGCCTTGATTTGGACATTTTCACCACCTCAGACCTGTAAGCTTTAACCCTAATAAATTCCAATAAAAGCCAACCAATTTCTGATATTTTGCATTGTTAGTGCTTGGTAAACTGAAAGAGCTAATGACACAGGTTTGTAGACTGTCCTGTTCCCAAATGGCAGAGTGATGCTGCTGCCCAGTGAATTCACTTGTCAACTGTGGGTGCCTTCAGACTAGGAGAGAATGAGTACTGGTTAGATGGAGGGGGATGTACTCTTGGCCAGCAAGGCCTGCAAAGACAGGGAGTAATGCAGTTGACTCACAGGGTTTGGGGATGAGTATAAAGTCACAGCTGGCCCAGTATTATGTACCAAACTCATGCAGGGGTGGAACAGTGGGGAGGGGCAGATAAAAGCATGGGACCTGTGGTCTGGTACAGCAGAGGAGTCAGGGCACAGAGAAGAGACTTCCTGCTCCTGCTCCTTTTGCACTTCCCTCCTTCCCTTTGCCTCCAGGATTGACCCTCTGAGGAGTCTGCTCTTACTGTACCCCTCTTGGGTAACAGGCACAACTCAGGTCTCCTGCTTCCAGTTCTGCATTCACCTTCTCCAATTTTGGGCAGCTAAAGAAAGAGCAACGCCAAAATGAAACCTGCTGGTGTCAGGAAGCTAATGTTAAAATCACATTACAGCATTGTCTACAGCAATAACATCACCAGAATGAAAAATACTAGGCCAATGACCATAATAAATAGTATGGGAATTCCAGAAATTCCTGGGACCTAGGGTTGCCAAGAATAGAAGTGAGGTTCTGAAAGAGTACAATGTTTCCCGAAAACCTCAAGGGGGCAGATAGCAGATATTTCTCAGACTAATTAAATATTAAATTTTCAACACATTTTTAACATTGTTGAAAATGATGCAGTCCTCTTCAATCTCAGTAGAGAAAGGAGGGGCTGGACGGGAAGAAGCTGGTGAACAACTGAAGAACCTGGGATGTAACACGTGGTCACTGCAGTTCCCCCAAGACAGAGAGGGAATGTCCTGTTTGGGAAACAATCTCTCAGACCCCAATGAAAACCATCATCTATAGCAGGGGACTTTAATACACCATTATCATCATTACACAGAACATCTAGACAGAATCAACAAAGTAACAAAGATTCTCAACAATACATTAGAGGACCTGGACTTAATAGACATATAAAGAACAATAAACCCAAACACATCAGGATTTACATTCTTCTCTAGTGCACATGGATCATATTCCATGATAGACTACATGCTAGGCCACAGAAAAACAATCAATGAAATCAGAAAGATTGAGATTTTACAAAATATTCTCTCTGATCACAATGGAATGAAATTGGAAATCACTAGGGGCCAGAGAAACAGGTTAGGCACAAGGATATGGAAGTTAAACAACTCACACTTAGAAAAGCAGTGGGTTAAGGAGGAAAACTCAAAAGAAATCAGTAACTACCTTGAAACTAATGAAACTTACAACACAGCATATGAAAACCTATGGGAGGCAACCAAATCTATTCTGAGAGAGAATTTCATATCCATAAATACATATATTAAAAAGATGAAAGAGCTAAATTGAAGACCTAACTGCACACTTGGAGAAATTGGAAAAACATCAACAAACTAAACCTAAAGGAAGTAGAAAGAAGGAAAAAAACAAAGATTAGAGCAGAACTAAATGAAATAGAGAATAAGAAAGAATTAGAAAAAATAAACAAAACTGAAAGATGTTTCTTCCAGAATATCAATAAAATTGACAAACCCTTAGCCAGACTACCAAAGAAAAAGAGAGAACAGATGCAAATACACTAAATAAGGAAGGAGTAAGGGGATATCATTACTGACACCACAGAAATAAAGAGTATCATAAGAGGATATTTTGAAAATATATATGCCAAGAAGAATGAAAATTTAGAAGAAGTTTCTAGAAATGCACAAACAGCCTACATTGATGAAAGAAGAAATTGATGAACTCAAAAGTCCAATTACATATAAAGAGATAGAATCAGTCATCAAAAACCTCCCAACTGAGATGAGCCCAGAACCAGATGACTGCACAGCTGAATTCTACCAAACATTCCAGAAAGAGCTAATGCCAATTCTACTTAAGCTCTTCCAAAAAATAGAAGTAGAATCAATATTGCCTAACTCATTCTACAATGCCAAACTTGCCATAATACCAAAACCAAACAAAGGTACCACTAGAAAGGAAAATTACAGACCAATTTCTCTAATGAACCTAGAAGTTAAAATCCTCATCAAAATACTTGCTAATCACTTTCAACAACTTATCAAAAGGATTGTACACCATGACCAAAGGGGTTTTATCCTGGGTATGCAAGCATGTTTCAGTATAAGAAAATCAATAATGTAATACACCAAATAAACAAACTGAAAGAAAAAAATCACATGATCATCTCTACAGATGCAGA
The DNA here is from genome assembly GCA_026826555.1 of Tolypeutes matacus. NCBI lineage: Eukaryota > Metazoa > Chordata > Mammalia > Cingulata > Chlamyphoridae > Tolypeutes > Tolypeutes matacus. The sequence continues at coordinate 28,170 of JAKSZT010054074.1, read as the reverse complement.
AAAAGCATTCGAGGAAATACAGCACACTGTCCTGATAAAAACACTGCAAAAGATAGGAATAGAAGGAAATTTTCTGAATATGATAAAGGGTATATATGAAAAACCCAAAGCTAACATCATCTTCAATGGTTAATTCCTAAAAGCCTTCCCTCTGAGATCGGGAACAAGACAAGGATGCCCACTATCACCACTCCTATTTACCATTGCTTAGAACTACTTGCTTGAGCACTAAGGCAAGAAAAGGATATAAAAGGCATCCAGATTGGAAAAGAAAAAGTACAAACTTCATTATTTGCAGACGACATGGAAAGCCAGAGAAAGCTACAACAAAACTTCTAAAACTTATAAAGTAGTTCAGCAAAGTTGCAGGCTATAAGATCAATGCTCAAAAACCAATAGCATTTCTGTACACCAATAATGAGCAATCGGAGGAGGAAATCAAGAAAAAAATTACATTTAAAATAACAACTCAAAGCATCAAATACCTAAGAATAAATTTAACTGAAGATGTAAAGGACTTATATACAGAAAATTACACAACGCTGTTAAAGGAAATCAAAGAAGACTTAAATTAATGGAAAAATATTCCCTGTTCATGTATAGGAAGACTTAACATCATCAAGATGTCTATCCTACCCAACTACTCTACAGATTTAATGCAATCCCAATAAAAATCAAGACTACAAAATTTAAGGAAATGTAAAAACTAACCACAAAATATATTTGGATAGGTAAGAGGCCTCGAATTGCCAAAGACATATTGAAAAAAAAAGTGAAGTTGGAAGTATCACATTACCAGACTTTAAAACATATTACAAAGCTACAGTGATCAAAACTGCATGGTATTGGAACAAGAATAGACCTATTATTTGAAAAGGCTACCAACCCACTCATTTGGGAGAGAATGGCCTCTTTGACAAGTGGGGCTTGGAGAACTGGATGTGCAGATGCAAAAGAATGAGAAGAATACCATCTCACCCCTTATGCGAAAAGCAACTCAAGATGGATGAAAGATGTAAATATAAGAGCCAAAACCATAAAGACCTTGGAAGATAATGTAGGACAGAATCTACAGGACCATGTAATAGGAAATGATTTCATGAACATCACAGCCAAAGCAGGAGCAGCAAGAGAAAAAATAGATAAATACGATCTCCTCAAAATTAAAAACTTCTGCACTTCAAAGGATGTTATTAAGAAAATCAAAAGGCAGCCTACACAATGGGAGAAAATATTTGGCAATCATATATCTGATAAGAGCCTAATATCCTGCGTATATAAAGAAATCCTACACCTTGAAAATAAAAAGACAAACAACCCATTTAAATAATGGGCAAGTGACCTGAAAAGACACTTCTCCAAGTATTATAATTCAATGTGGAAGTACACAGTGATGGGAGTGATCCAAAGAAAGTTTGGGATCAAGGGACCTCACTCCTTGTGTAATGCAGGCAAGTTTATTTAGGCTGAAGCTTCTTTTTATAGTACAAAGTTGATA
>JAKSZT010054073.1:1647471-1736594 GCA_026826555.1 Tolypeutes matacus | reverse complement strand
TTAGGTACATCATACTAGGACAACTGTGACTTTATACAATTCCCCAAACCCTGTGAATCCATGCCTAAATTTCTGTCTTGCAGGCCTTGCTGGCCAAGAGCACTTTCCCTCCATTTAAGCAAAACTCATTATGACCTAGTCTGGAGACACCCACAGTTTACAGGTGAATTCAAAGGGCAGCAGCATCACACTGACATTTGGGAACAGGGAAGATCACCTTTCCTGTGTCCCTAGTTGTTTGGATTTGCCAAGTGCTGCCAATGCAAAATAGAAGAAATAGTTTGCCTTGTATTGGAATTTGTTAGGGTTAAAGCTTACAGTTCTGAGGCCATGAAAATGTCCAAAGCAAGGCATCATCAAAAATGCTGTCTAAACATAGGTCTGCTGCTCCTGGACTGCAGCCAAGACAAATGTTGGGCCTGCCTGTCTCTCTCTGCCTTCTCCTCCAAACTCACTTTCTCCCTCAGCTCAGCAGTGGGACATCAGACACAATTGTTCACATATCTCCCTTCTCCTCTCTCCTGGATATCTTCAGCTTCCAGCTACTCCATGACTCCAGGCTCTGGCATCTCCCTCAGTCTCTCAGGGATTCTGTGTCTCTCCACAGCTCTAGGAGATCCTGGAACCCTCTCCCACATGGCTAGGTAAATATGGCAGAATTCTTTCTCTGTGTGTTCCATGTATGTACGACTTCATCACAATGATTGTAGTCCATCCTGGTGCCCAAAATCTAATAAGAGGCCTTAAATAAAGAAAAGCAATCTAACATAAAATGACCTAATTGAAATGTCCCTTATCTGAATCTGACCAAAATGTCCTAATACAAATGGCTTACACCCAGCAATGGGTTAGTAAGATTATACATTCCAGGGCCCACACAAGACACAAATGAGGGCATTAACCCAGGGCACAGGGATCAGAAGGGGTCTCCTATGTCTGGGAGAATTGAGAACTCATGAAGTAGTGGCTGTATTTGGGTGTGGCCATCATTGATCATATTTGGGTGCTGACCACCATTGTACTGGCCCCTAGAATGGGCCCAAAAAGAATTCAATATACTGTGCTTTCTCTACCACAGCTTAGGTCCAAAATCAGGTGTCTAACTCATAGAGGTGTGCCATTATTCCCATCGCAAGAGTCAGAGGGCACACATTTTGCCTGGGGGGGGGGGGTGGAGTTGCAGGAAGCAGGCTGTATAACTGAAAGTTACAATTTCTTCCCCAAAGAACTGACTCATTTACAACAGAATGCAGGAGTTCAACCTTAAGTGTGCTCTCAAAAGCAGTGGAAATCATAGAGGGATTGAGATTTCATTCATCTCAATCCTTCAGAAAGATATGAAATAAATACTTTTACAGTTGAGTAAACATGAATAAAGTTTGCTACAAGAAACTCACTTTAAAAGAAATGTAAAAGAATATTCTTCAGGCAGAAAGAAAATAATCACAGAAGGTTCAAGTTTCAGGATGGATTGAAGAACAATATCTGTTAATTAAATTCATATATCTAAATGACTATTGAATGGATAAAGTAATAATGATATCCGTGACCTAGGACATAAATAAAGAGTTAAAATACACCATAAAATAATATATCGCATGAGATGTGTAAATGGATATGTAGCAGTTGGATATTGTTATGAATTCCAAAAATAGATATTGGATTATGCTTGTAAACTGGTCTGTTAATCTGGGCATGATTAATTATGATAAGGGCATTTCCTGGGCCAAAGTTGGTAGGATGTTGAGCCCCACCCCTTGGGGGCTGAGGTCTCAAACATGAAAAGAAATGACAAAGGACAGAGTTGGAGCAGTATTTGATGTTTGAGTTCTGATGAGCAAGGACAGAATGCCATGGGGAAAAGAGACAAGCCATTCACCTGGCAGTTCACAGCTGGCCTTGGGGAGGAAGGCAAAGCTTAGAGAGCCTCATAGTCTACACCTGACCTTCTGGAGGAAAGAGAAGATCTGAACCCAGAGAGAAATGCAACCCTGCAAAGAGAGGAACCTAAGAAGCCTGGACTCAGGCAAATGTTGGCAGCTGTCTTGCTCCAATATTGGGTAACAGACTTTGGTGAAGGAAGAAACTTATGTTTTATGTCCTGGTAACTGTAATATTCTACCCCAAATAAATACTCTTTATAAAGACCAATAGATTTCTGGCATTTTGCATCAGCACCCCTTTGGCTGACTAATACAAGATATAAAATGTTTTAAAATACATTATTTGGCAAGTCAATAACAAATAATAAGTGCAGATTTGGAAAGGCATTCAAAAGTGTTATAATTTCCCAGGTAAATTTTAAAGAATATTAAATAGTGCATCTCATCCAAATAAATGGAAGAAAAATAAATTGAACAAAAATAGTCAGTCCAAAACAAAGTGTTTGGGTTTTCCTGGGTTACCATTTAGGCCTTTATTCTGGGACCACCTTTCTCATGCATCTTTGGAAACTGCACTTTTTTTAATCCTTCAGAAAACTGTAGGTTCCAGGGTTGATTTATGGGGTGTTGTTTTGTCCCCATCATTAATCAATTGCTGTATCATGTCCCCATTTCCTAGTTATGAAGTCACCAAACTGGATGTGATGCTCATTTGAAGCAAGAAGAGACATGAATGATAGAACAAAAAAAAAAGGAGATATTGTTGCACTTCCCAAATTGAACCGTTAGATGACTGATACTTGATCTTTCTTCTTTTCTAATGTATGTATTCAATGATATAAATTTTCCTCTAAGCACTGTTTTTCTGTTCCCCACAAACTATGAAGAAACATAGGAGATTAAAAAGCAGAAAGAACCACCTAACAAAAGGTTTGTGAGTGAAGCTATATCCACTTCCACAAGAGCCCAGACATAAGATGAAGGCAGAGAATGTAAGAAAGTTGGGAAAATATTTTCTCTGACTGCAATCATTATTTCCTCAAAATAACACTTCTATGAAATTAACACACTTTGAAGGAATTTGCATCATGCTTACCTAAGCATGAGGGAATCTATGTAAGGAAAAAAGAATGAAGACAATGAGTTTTGCCAGTTGACCACATGATAGTCCTTCCCTTTAAATGTAATGAGTGTGAAGTTTTCTTGGAAATTCAACCTCATGAGATACCTGAGATGTAATCCTTCAGAGAAACCATTTGGGATTTCATGTATTTGGGAAAGCTAGAGTGACATCAAACAAACATGCAGTAGTAAATCCCTGTGTATGTAAGCAATATTGGAAATCCTCAGCCAGGCTTTAAATCTCATTGAGGATGAAATATTCTCACATTAGTTGGTATGTAATGAACATGGGAATGCTTCCAACTGAAACAAAACCTCAGGGAATATGGGAAAATTCAAACTAGAGGTAAACCATATGTATGTGCTGAATGTAGTCTGCTCTTTACAGTCATTTTTTTACTCCTCATTTTAAAAGCCATACATGGGAACAAGCATAGAAATGTAATATATGTGGGAAGTTTTCAAACTGACAGAAAACCTCTTTATTCATCAGAAAATTCTTACTGAAGAGAAATAATATATATGCAGGAAAGCTTTAATTTAAATGTCAAATCTCAGATACAAGAGATTTTCTACTGCAAAGAAACCATATGCATGTAAGTCACGTAAAGAAGCCTTTAGGTACAAATCATATCTTACTGAAAATGAAAAAAACTCATAATGCACAGAAACAAAATGAATGTAAAGAATGCAGAAAAGCCTTCAGCTAAAAGCAATAATTCATGAAAGATCAGAGCATTCATTGTGGTGAAAAACCCTATATAGGCAATGAATGTGGAAAAACCTTCAACCAGAGGGAAAACCTCATTAACGAGCTGAGAATACATACTGGAGAGAAATCCTATGAATATGATGGATGTGGGAAAGCTTTCATTCAGAAATCAAGCCTCATTACACACCAGAGAAGACAAACAGGAGAGAAACCTTATATCTGTAAGGAATGTAGGAAAGACTTCAGTAGCAAATCAAATCTCACTGACCATGAGAAAATTCACAATGGAGGGAAACCCTGTGTGTATAAGGAATGTGGAATAGCCTTCAGCCAAAGACAGTATCTCATTAAACATTTCAACATTCATACTGGAGAGAAACCCTGTGAATGCAATGAATGTGGATCTCCAAAGAATCTCCACCTCCAGTCTGTGTAACTTGTTGCCAATCTCTTAAGGAAGCGACTGTGACTGTGCAATTAAGGTTGTATTTCTCCTCTTGGAAAAGTGCACTTGCAGTTTGTTCTGAGATCTGTTCCTCCCACATCTTGGTCCACACTCATCTGGGTTCAATTTGTTACCACTAATTCATGCATAAGAACTCAATATTTCTCTTTGTTTATGTAAAGATGGGCTTTCCACTTATCTCAAATTATCATGGTTGTTTTCAATGGTTCTTCAATCCATTATATTCTGGGTAAACATTTTAAAAATTACCATTTTAAAAATAATGCTGCCCTTTATTGTAGTATTTTCTTATAAGGCACCACAACCATTTATATTTTTTCAGTTTCTTCACCTGAATCTGATGTGGATTCAGGTTTAACAACCACTGAACCACAGGGGTATTCTTTCTACTTAACTCCAATTTTCCTCATTATTTTTAATCAGAAATGATCCTTTCATATTTAGACGATATACTTCTAATCTCAAGTATTTTAAGTGGTTAGAAAATTCTTTTATATTCTTAAGTAGTATTCCAATATTTTTCTCATATGTGATAGGATATGGGATGGATGAAACTAGAGAATGCATGTATTTACAAACAAAAATGTGTACTCAAGAATCTGCCTATGCAGATAATTATGAAGAAGGAGGAATGGTGGTGGAGGCTACAGAACGGATTTGGCTGTTTGCCATAACAAACATAAATTATTTTTACACTCTGCACGGATAATTTGTTTATAATTTAACAGAAATTATGAAAATAATGCACAATAAAATCATACAAAATGGTTGATTTGAAGATATTGATTTGTATCAGGAAGATTACTGGGGTGGGGGGCACTTCCCTTCACCCTTTGCAAATACAGTCACCCATAATGGAAAAGTGTTCACTCCCCTCAGCCCCTACCCCAGCTGCCTGGACTGGTGGAGGCCTCCCTCATCAGAAATGAGCAACTAGCATGAGTAGCATGGACACGACCTTGTGAAGGCCTCACTGCTCTCTACACATGTCAGGTTAGAAGGCTGTTAGAAGGCTTCTCCCCGCAGGAGAAGACAGACTTCCTGCTGCTTACTCCCCAATGAAGACCCGCTAAATTACCTCACATCACTAACTGAGGGTGAGAGTGCAGATCAGGGCCTTCTCCCTGTCCTCCTTTGTGCCTCCACAATCTATGATGATTGTTTTCATTGGGGCTTTGAGAGTTTGGTTCACAAACAGGACGTTCCCTCTCTGCCTAGGGGAAGTACAGTGAACACGTATTATATTCCAGTTTCTTCAGTTGTACATCATCTTCTTCCCCTCCAAACCCTCCATTCTCTTCTGGAACTGAACAGGTCTGCATTATTTTAAACACTGTTAAAAATGTGTTGAAAATTTAATATTTAATTAATCTGAGAAACATCTGGCATCTGAACCCTCTGAGGTTTTCTGCAATAATTACACCATCTCACAACCTCACTTCTATTTTTGTCAGTGCTATGTCCCAGGTCTTTCTGGGATAACTGTAGTAATTATTAGGGTCACTGACCTAATGTTGCTCATTCTGGTGATGTTATAGCTGTAACCAATGCTGTAATGTGAATTTCACATTTCCTTCCTGACACCAAAATGTTTCATCTTCACATTGCTTTTTGTTTAGCTGCCCCAAGATTGGAGAAGATGAATGTTGAACTGGAAGCAGGAGACCTGAGTCTGTGCCTGAGTCACAGGTGGGGGACAGTAAGAGTAGCCTCCTCAGAGGGTCCACGCTGGAAGCCAAGGGTAGGAGGGAAGGGCAAAAGGAGCAGTTCCAGGAAGTCTCCTCTCTGTGCCCTGAAACCTATGCTGCACCAGTCCCCAGGGCCCATGATTTTATCTGCCCCTGCCCACCTGGTCAATCTCTGCCTGAGGCAGGTACATCACACTGGGGCATCTATGACTTTAGACTAGTCCCTAAACCATATTACTCCCCTGCCTGACTCCCTGTCTTACAGGACTTGCTGGCCAACAGCACTTCCCCTCCATCTTAATAGTGCTCATTCACCCTTAGTCTGGAGCCACCCAGGGTTCACAGGTGAATTCACTGGGCAGCAGCATCACATTACCATTTGGGAACAGGGCACCTCTACAAACCTGTTCCCCTAACTGTTGAGCTTGTCAAACACTGCCTATGCAAAATATCAGAAATATGTTGGCTTTTATTGGAATTTATTAGGCTTAAAGCTTAAAGTTCTGAGGCTGTGAAAATGTAAAATCAAGGCATCATCAAAAAATGCTTTCTTAACAAGGATCAGCTGCTGCTGGAATCCTGCCAAGGTAAAATGTTTGGCCTGCCTGTCTCTCTCTGCCTTCTCATCGAAACTCACTTTCTCCCTGAGCTCAGCAGTGGGCCATCAAAAGAAATTGCTCACACCTCTCCCTTGTCCTCTGGCCAGGATGTATTCAGCTTCAAGCTGCTCCATTACTCCCAACTCTGACCTCTCCCTCAGCCTGTCAGGGATTCTGTGTCTCTCCAAAGCTGTAGGAGGTCTGGGAGCACTCTCCCACATGTCAGAGCAAACATGGCAGCACTCTTTCTCTGTGTGTTCCATGTATGTAGGAATTCAGCACAATGATTGAGGTCCATCCTGGTCCCTGAAACCTAATCAGAGACCTGTAACTAAACTAAAGCAATCTAATAAAAATGACCTAATAGCAAGGACCCTTATCTGAATCTAATCTAAATGTCCTACATAAAAAAGGCTTACACACACAGCAATGGGTAGTAAGAACATACATTTCCGGGGTCAACGCAAGACTCAAACGAGTGCATTTACCCAGGCACCGGGATCAGGAGGGTTCTTCTAAGTCTGGGAGTAATGGGATCTCATGAAGCAGTGGCTGCACTTTGGGTGTGGCCATCATTGTGCAAAATTGGGTGCTGACCACCATTGCAATGGTCCCTAGAATGGTCCCAAGAAGAACTCAATATACTGTGCTTTCTCCACCAAATCTTAGCTCCAAAATCAAGTGCGTAACTCAGAGAGGTGTGCCATTATTCCCATCCCCAAAGCCAGAGCACACAGATTTTGGGTGGGGCGTAGGGTTGCAGGAAGCAGACTGTAAAACTAAAAGCCCCTAATTTCTTCACCAAAGAACTGATTACATTTACAACAGAATGGAGAAAGTCTAACTTAAGGCCGCTCTCACATGCAGTGGAGATCATCGAGGGCCTGAGATTTAATTCATCTCAATGCTTCAGGAAGAAGTGAAATGAATACTTTTACAGATCAGTAAAAACTAGTAAAGTTTGCTAGCAGCAACTAACTTTAAAAGAAATGCAAAAGAATATTCTTCAGACAGAACGAAAACAATCTAAGAAGGTTCAAGATTCAGGATGGACAGAAGAAGAATATCTGTTAATTAAATACATATATATAAATGACTATTCAATGGATGAAGTAATAATGATATCTGTGGCAAAGGACATTAATAAAGTGTTAAAATACACCATAAATTAATATATAGCATAAGAGGTGTAAATGGATATGTACCAATTTGATATCATTATGAATTCCAAAAACAGATATTGGATTATGCTTGTAACTTGGTCTGTTAACCTGGGTATGATTAAGTTATGATAAGAGGGTTGACTGGGCCACAGTTGGTAAGGCATTGAGCCCAGCCCCTTGGAGGGTGGTGTCTCAAACATAAAAAGACATGGTGAAGGACAGAGCTTAAGTAGTTTTTGATGTTGGAGTTCTGATGTGCAAGGACAGATGGCCCCGGGGAAGAGAGAAAAGCCATTTACCTGAGAGTTCACAGCTGGCATTGTGGAGAGAGGCAAATCTCAGGGAGCCTCATAGTCTACAGCTGACCTTTGGAGGAAACAGAGGAGGTGAGCCCAGAGAGAAATGCAGCCCTGGGAAGAGAGGAACCCAAGAAGCGAGGACCCTGGCAAATGTCAGCAACTGTCTTGCTCCAAGACGGAGTAACAGACTTTGGTGAAGTAATATAGTTATGCTTTATGGCCTGATAATTGTAAGCTTCTACCCCAAATAAATAACCTTCTTAAAGACCAAGTGATTTCTGGTATTTTGCATCAGCACCCCTTTGGCTGCCTAATACAAGATATAAAATGTTTTAAAATACATTATTTGGCAAGTCAATAACAAATAATGAGTGCAGATATGGAAAGCAAGCAGAAGTGTTATAATTTCCCCGGTAAACATTAATGAATATTAAATCATGCATCTCATCCAAATAAATAGAAGGAAAAAATTGAGCAAAAATAGTCAGTCCGAATCAAAGTGTTCAGTATTTCCTGGGTTTCCATTTGACTTTTGTTCTGGGGCAAGCTTAGTCCTACATCTTTGGAAGTTGCACCTTTCTTATTCTTCAGAAGCCTGAAGGTTCCAGGGTTTATTTATGAGGTGTTGTTTTGTCCCCATCATAAAACAAGTGCTATATCACTTTCCCATTTCCTAGTCATCAAGTCACCAACCTGGATGTGTGGCTCATTAGAAGCAAGAAGAGCCATGAATGATAGAACAAATAAAAAGGAGATATTGTTGTTCCTCTCAATTGGGATGCTTAGATGCTTCATATTCGATCATGCCTCTTTGCTAATGAATGCATTTGATGCTATAAATTTCCCTCTTATCATTGTGTTTGCTGTACCCCACAAACTATGAAGAGGCATAGGACATTAAGAAGCAGAATGAATCACATAACTAAAGGCTTGTGAGTGAAGATACATTAACTGCCACAACAGTATAGACTAAAGTTGTAAGAAAGTTGGGAACATATGTTCTCTGACTGCAAGCATTGTTTCCTCAAATAACACTTCTATGAATGTAACTTCACTTTGAAGGAATTTACATCATGCGTACCTGAGGATGAGGGAATCTATGAAAGGAAAAAAGAATGAAGACAATGCGTTGTGCCAGTTTGCCCCACCTTGTAGTACTCCCCTTTAAGTGTAAAGAGTATGAAGTTTTCTTGAAAATTCAATCTCAGGACATACCTGAGTATAAATCTTACGGATAAACCATTTGGGATTTCATGAATTTGGGAATGCTAGAGTCACATCAAAGAAACATGCAGAAGTAAAACCCTGTGTATGTAAGGAATAATAGAAATCCATTAGCCAGGCATTAAATCTCATTGAGCATGGAATATTCATACATTAGTTAGTATTGTATTGAACATGGGAATGCTTCCCTCTGAGACAAAACCACATGGAATATGAGAAATATTCAAACGAGAGAGAAACCATATGAGTGTCTGAATGCATTCTGCTCTTTACAGTTATTTTTTTAATCCTCATTTTAAAAGCCATACAGGGGAACAAGCATAGAAATGTAATACATGTGGGAAATTTTTCAACCTGACAGAAAACCTCTTTATTCATAAGAAAATTCTTACTGAAGAGATATCATATATATGTGGGAAAGTTTAAATTCAAAGATCTAATCTCAGAAACAAGAGATCTCCTACTGCAAAGAAACCCTATGCATGTAAGGCATGTGAAAAAGCCTTTAGGTACAAATCATATCTCACAGAACATGAAAAAACTCATAGTGGACAGAAACAAAATTAATGCAAAGTTTGCCGAAATGCCTTCAGCCTAAAGCAATAGTTCATTAAACATCAGAGCATTCATTCTGGAGAAAAACGTTATATATGCAATGAATGTGGAAAAGCCTTCAACCGGAAGGAAAACCTCATTCACCATCTGTGAACACATATTGGAGAGAAACCCTTTGAATGTGACGCAAGTGGGAAAGCTTTCATTCAGAAATCAAGCCTCATTACCGACCAGAGGAGACAAAAAGGAAAGAAACCCAATATATGTAAGTAATGTAGGAAAGCCTTCAGTAGGAAATCAAATCTCACTGACCATGAGAAAATTCATAGTGGAGGGAAACCCTATATATGTAAGGAATGTGGAATAGCCTTCAGCTAGAGGCAGTATCTCATTAAAAATTACATCATTCATACTGGAGAGAGACCCTGCGAATGGAATGAATGTGAATCTCCAAAGAATCTCCACCACCAGTCTATGCAACTTGTTGCCAATTTTTAAGGAAGTGGCTGTGACTGTGCAATTCAGCATATCTTTCCCTTCTTGGAAAATGGCACTTGAAGTTTGTTCTAAGAGCTGCTCCTCCCACAACTTCTTTCACACTCATCTGTGTACAACCTGTTACCACTAATTTATGCATCAGTATTCGAGATTTCTCTTAGGTTATGTAAAGATGGGCTTTCCACTTATTTCAGATTATCCTGGTTGTTTTCACTGGTTCTTCAATACATTACATTCTGGATAAGCATTTAAAAAATTACCATTTTAGAAATAATGTTCACCATTTTTGTAGCATTTTCTTATAAAGCACCCCAACCATTTATATTTTTTCTCTTTCTTCATCTGATTCTGATGTGGATACTAGTTTAATGGCCACTGAATTACAGGGCCGTGCTTTCAACTTCACTGCAATTTTCCTTAGTATTTTAAATCAGAAATGATCATAATTAGACGATATACTTCTTATCTCAAGTATTTTATGAAGTTAGAAAATTTATTTATATTCTTAAGCTGAAGTCCAATTTTTTTTCATGTGTGATAGGGTGTGGGATGGAAGAAACCAGAATGCATGTATTCCCAAACTGAAATGTGTAACAAAAAGAATCTGCCAATGTTGATAATTCTGAAGAAGGAGGAATGGTTGTTGATGCTAGAGAAGGAATTTAGGTGTTTGTCATAACAGACATAAATTATATCTATAGTCATTGCATGGAAAATTTGGGTATAATTTAAAAGAAATAATGAAACTAGTTCCCAATGAAATCAAACAAATTGGTTGATTTGAAGCTACTGATTTCTAACTGCAACATTACTTGAGGGCACTTCCCCTCACCCTTTGGAAATACAGTGGCCCATAAAGGAAAAGTGCTCACTCCCCTCGGCCCCCTGCCCAGCTACCAGCTGCGTGGAGCCCTCCCTCAGCAAGAATGAGCATGGAGCACCCAGAGCATGGATGCAACTGTGTGAAGGCACCACTGCACCCTACACATATCCAGGTATAGGGCTATTAGCACCACAGGAAAAGGCAGACGTCCTGCTGCTTTCTACCCAGTGAAGTCCCGCTAGAGTGACACACATCATTAACTGTGACTGTGATTGCTAAGCAGGGCTTTCTCTCTGTCCCTCTTTGCTAATCCAGAACCTATGGTGATGGTTTTCATTGGGACTCTGAGACTTTGGTTCTCAAACAGGACATTCCCTCTTCTGCTTGGGGGAACTGCAGTGAACACATGTTACATACAAGCTTCTTCAGTTGTTCATCATCTTCTTCCTATCCAACACTTCCATTCTCCTCTGGGATTGAAGAAGTCTGCAATATATTCAACTCTGTTAAAAATGCATTGAAAATTTCATATTTAATTATTCTGAGAAATATCTGGCATCTGCACCCTCTGAAGTTTTCTACAAATATGGCAATAGCTCACAACCTCACTACTATTCTTGGCAGCCCTGGGTCCCAGGACTTTCTGGGATTCCCATACTGTTTATTAGGGTCACTGGCAAAAAGTTGCTCATTCAGGTGATGTTTTTGCTGTAGCCAGTGCTGTAATGTAAATTTTACATTTTCTTCCTGACAAGAACAGGTTTCATCTTGGCATTGCTCTTTTTTGTCTGCCCAAAGTGTTGAGAAATTTAATGTAGAACTGGTGGCAGGAGACCTGAGTCTGTGTCTGAGACCTAGGAGTGGCACAGTAAGAGCAACCTCCTCAGAGGTCCCACACTGGAGGCCAAGGAAAGAAAGGAAGGGCAAAGGGAGCAGGAGCAGGAAGTCTCTTCTCTGTGCCCTGACTCCTCTGCTGCACCAGACCCCAGGTCCCATTATTTTATCTGCCCTGTCCACCAGGCCAACCCCTGTATGAAGCAGGTACATCATACTGGTGCATCTGTGACTTCAGATTAGTCCCCAGATCACGTGACTCCCCTTCCTGACACCTTGTTTTGCAGGACTTGCTGGCCAAGAGCACTTCCTGTCCCATTTTACCAGTACTCATTCCGACCTAGTCTGGAGTCACCCACAGTTTACAAGTGAATTCACTGTGCAGCAGCATCTCACTGCCATTTTGGAACAGGGTAGCTCTCCAACCCTGTGTCCCTAGCTGTTTGAGGTTGCCAAGTGCTGCCAATACAAAATATCATAAATAGGATGGCTTTTATTGGAATTTATTACAGTAAAAGCTTACAGTTCTGATGCTGTGAAAATGTCCAAATCAAGGCATCATTAAAAATGCTGTCTTAACAAGGGTCAGCTGAAGCTGGACTCATGCCAAGGCAAATTGTTGGGCCTGCCTGTTTCTCTCTGCCTACTCCTCCAAACTCACTTTCTCCCTGTGCTCAGCAGTGGTCCACCAGACACAATTGCTCACACTTCTGACTTCCCCTCTGGCCTTGATGTCTTCCACTTCAAGCTGCTCCATGACTCCAGCCTCTGGCTTCTCCATCACCCTTTCAGGGTTTTTGTGTCTCTCCACAACTGTAGGAGATCATGGAGCCCTTTCCCACATGGAGGGTAAATATGTCAGCATTCTTTCTCTGTATGTTCCATGTATGTAGGACTTCAGCACAATGATTGCATTCAATCCTGGTGCCTGAAATATAATCAGACGCACTAACTAAACTAAAGCATTCTAATATAAAGTGACCTAATCAAAAGATCCCTTACCGAATCTAACCAAAATATCCTACATACAAAGGCTTAAACATTCAGCAATGGGTTAGTAAGAACACACATTCTGGGGTCGACACAAGACTCAAATTAGGGCACTAACCCAGGGCATAGTGAACAGGAGGGGTCTCCTAAGTGCAGGAGCAATGGGAACTCATGAAGCAGTGGCTGTACTTTGGGCGTGAACATCATTGTGCAAAATGGGGTGCTGACAAACATTGCACTGGTCCCTAGAATGGCCCCAAGAGAATTCAATATACTCTTCTTTCTCCACCAAATATTAGCTCCAAAATCAGATGTGTAACTCAGAGAGGTGTGCTATTATTCCTGTCCCCAGAGCCAGAGCACACAAATTTTCCTGGTGGGGGCAAGAAGCAGGTGGTAAAACTGAAAGCCCCTAATTTCTTCTCCAGAGAACTGATTACATTTACAACAGAATGGAGAAATTCAACACTATGGGTTCTCACAAAAGCAGTGGAGATGATAGAGGGCCTGATATTTAATTCATCTCAATCCTTCAGGAAGAAGTTAAATAAATACTTTTGAAGATGTGTAAAAATGAATAAAGTTTGCTAGCAGCAAATCACTTTAAAAGAAATGTAAAAGAATATTCTTCAGGCAGAAAAAATGATTTCAGAAGGTTCAAGATTCAGGATGGATTGAAGAACAATATCTGTTAATTAAATTCATATATCTAAATGACTATTGAATGGATAAAGTAATAATCATATCCGTGGCTTGGGACATAAATAAAGTGTTAAAATACCCCATAAAATAATATATATCATAATATGGGTAAATGGATAGGTAGCCATTTGATATCATTATGGATTCCAAAAATAGATATTGGAATATGCTTGAAAACTGGTCAGTTTCTCTGGGCATGATTAAGTTATGATAAGTGCATTGACTGGGCCACAGTCAGTAGGGTGTTGAGCTCCACCCCTTGGTGGGTGTAGTCTCAAACATAAAAAGACATGGCAGAGGACAGAGTTGGAGTAGTTTTTGCTGTACAAGTTCTGAAGAGCAAGGACTGAAGGCCCTGGGGAAAAGAGACAAACATTCAAGTGACAGTTCACAGCTGGCCTTGTGGAGAGAGGCAAAGCTTAGAGAGATTCATAGTCTAGAGCTGACATTGTGGAGGAAACAGAGGAGCTGAGTCTAGAGAGAAACGCAGCCCTGGGGAGAGAGGAACCCAAGAAACCTGAACGCTGGCAAATGCCAGCAGCTGTCTTGCTCCAAGACGGGGTAACAGATCTTGGTGAAGGAAGAAACTTATGTTTTATGGCCTGGTAAGTGTAAGCTTCTAATAGAAAAATAAATGCCCTTTATAAAGACCAAAATGTTTCTGGTAATTTTCATCAGCACACCCTTGCCTCAGTAATAGAGTATATAAAAGTTTTTAAAGTACTTTATTTGGCAAGTGAATAACAAATAATAAGTGTACATGTGGAAAGGCAAGGAAAAGTGTTATAATTTCCCCAGTAAACTTTAAAGAACACTAAATAGTGAATCTCATCCAAATAAATAGAAGAGAAAAATTTAACAAAAATAGTCCAAAACAAAGTATCCAGGATTTCCTGGGTTGCCATTTTGGGCTTTGTTCTGGGGCCACCTTACTCATGCATTTTTGAAGCTGTATCTTTCTTAGTCTACAAAAGCCTGAATGTTCCAGGGTTGATTTATGGGGTGTTGTTTTGTCTCCATCATACATCAAGTGCTCTATCACTTCCGAATTTCCTAGTTATGAAGTCACCAAAGTGGATGTGATTCTCATTTGAAGCCAGAAGAGCCATGAATGTTAGGACAAATAAAAATGAGATATTTTTGTGCTTCAAAAATTGGACCCTTAAATGATTGATATTGGATCTTTCTCTTTTCTAATGAATGCATTCAATGCTATAAATTTCCCTCTAAGCACTCTTTTTTCTGCACCCCACACACTGTGAATAAGCATAAGACATTAAGAAGCAGAAAGACCACATAACAAAAGGATTGTGAGCGAAGCTATATCCACATACACAAGAGTACAGACTTAAGATGAAGGCAGAGAATATAAGAAAGGTGGGAAAATATTTTCTCTGGCCGCAAGCATTGTTTCCTCAAAATAACACTTCTATGAATGTAACTTCATTTTGAAGGAATTTGCATCATGCTTACCTAAACATGAGTGTATCTATGTAAAGAAAAAAGAATGAAGAGAATGAGTTTGCCAGTTCGTCTCACCTGGTAGTCCTCCCCTATAAGTGTAATGAGTGTGAAGTTTTCTTGGAAATTCAACCTCATGAGATACCAAAGAATGAATCAATCAGAGAAACCATTTGGTATTTCATGAATTTGGGAAAGCTAGAGTCACATCAAAGAAATATGCAGGAGTAAAACCTTGTGTATGTAATGAATATTGGAAATCCTTCAGCCAGGCATTAAATATCATTGAGCATGAAATATTCATATTTATTAGTTATTATTATAATGAACATGGGAATGCTTCCATCTGAAACAAAACCTCATGGAATGTGAGAAAATTGAAACTAGAGAGAAACCATATGAGTGTCCTGAATGTAGTTTGCTCTTTACAGTCATTTTTTACTCCTCATTTTAAGTCATACAGGTGAAAATGCTTAGAAATGTCATACATGTGGGAAAGTTTTCAACCTGACATAAATCCTCTTTATTCATTAGAAAATTCTTACTGAAGATAAAACATATATATGTGGGAAAGCTTTAATTCAAATGTCAAATCTCACATACAAGAAATTTCCTACTGCAAAGAACCCATATGCATGTAAGTCATTTGAAAAAGCCCTTAGGTACAAATCATATCTCACAGAACATGAAAAAACTTATAGTGGACAGAAACAAAATGAACATAAAGAATGCAGAAAAAACTTCTGCCAAAATCAATAATTCATACAACATCAAAGCATTCATTCTGGAGAAAAACCCTATACATGCAATGAATGGAAAAATTTCAATCAGAAGGAAAACCTCGTTAACCATCTGAAAATATATTTTGGAGTCAAACCCTATGAATGTGATGGATATGGGAAAACTTTTATTCAGAAATCAAGACCCATTATACACCAGAGAAGACAAACTGGAGAGAAACTGTATATCTGTAAGGAACGTAGGAAAGCCTTCAGTAGCAAATCAAATCTCACTGACCATGAGAAAATTCATAGTGGAGGAAAACCCTGTATATATAAGGAATGTGGAATAGCCTTCAGCCAGATGCAGTATCTCTTTGAACATTACAACATTCATACTGGAGAGAAGCCCTGTGAATGTAATGAATGTGAATGTCCAAAGAAACTCCACCTCCAGTCTGTGCAACTTGTTGCCAGTTGTTTAAGGAAGTGGTTGTGACTGTGAAATTCAGGATGTCTTTCTCTTTTTGGAAAAGTGCACTTGCATTTTGTTCTGAGTTCTGCTCCTCCAACATCTTCTTCCTCACTCATCCGTGTTCAATTTGTTAACACTAATTTATGCATCAGAACTCGAGAATTCTCTTAGTTTATGATAAGAAGGGATTTCCACTTATTTCAAATTATCCTGGTTGATTTCAGTGGTTCTTCAGTCCATTACATTCTGGGTAAGCATTTAAAAAATTACCATTTTTAAAAGAATGCTGCCCGTTATTGTTGTATTTTCTTATAAGGCACCCCAACCATTTATATTTTTTCAGTTTCTTCACCTGACTCTGGTGTGGTTTCAAGTTTAACAGCCACTGAACTAAAGTGGCCTGCTTTCTTCATAACTCCTATTTTCCTTAGTATTTTAAATCAGAAATGATCCTTTCATAATTAGTCAATATAATTCTAATCTCAAGTATTTTAAGAAGTTAGAAAATTTATTTGTATTTTAAGTTGTACTCCAATATTTTTCTCATCTGTGATAGGGTGTGAGATGTATTAAACTAGAGAATGCATTATTTACAAATGGAAATGTGTACCCCAATCCATCTACCAATGCAGATAATTCTGAGGTAGAAGGAATGGGGATTTAGCCTGAGAAGGAATTATGCTGTTTGCCATAACAGACATAAATTGTTTTTGTATTCTTTGCACAGATAATTTGGTTATAATTTAAAATAAATTATGAAAATAGTACACAATTAACTCATACAAAGTGGTTGATTTGAAGATATCAATTTCTAACTACATCATTACTGGGGAGCCACTTCCCCTCACCCTTTGTAAATACAGTTGCCCATAAAGGAAAAGTGCTCACTACCCTAGGCCCCTCCCCAGCTTCCTGGATGGGTGGAGGCCTTCCACCACAAGAGTAAGCATGGAGCACGAGGAGCATGGATGCGACAGGGTGAAGGCCACACAGTTCTCTACATATGTCTGGTTAGAGGTCTGTTACCACCACAGGAGAAGACAGGCATCCTGCTGCTTACTTTGCAATGAGACGGGTTAGTGTGTCTCACATCACTAACTGAGGCTGTGAGTGTAGTGCAGGACTTTATCCCTTTGCTCCTGTGTGGATCCAGAACCTATGATGATGGTTTACATTGGGGTACTGAGAGTTTGGTTCCAAAAAAGACATTCCCTCTCTGCCTTGGGGTTACTACAGTGAACACGGGATATATTCTAGGTTCTTCAGTTGTTCATCAGCTTCTTCCCATCCAACCCCTCCATTCTCTTCTGGGATTGAAGAGGTCTGCATCATTTTCAACTCTGTTAAAGGTGTGTTGAAAATTTAATATTTAATTAGTCTGAGAAATATCTGGCATCTGCACACTCTGAGGTTTTCTGCAAGCATTGCACAATCTTACAACCTCACTTCTATTCTTGTCAGCACTATGTCCCAGGAATTTCTGTGATTCCTGCACTATATATTAGGGTTACTGGCCTAATGTTGCTCATTCCAGTGATGTTATTGCTGTAGCCAATGCTGTAATATGAATTTTGACATTTCCTTCCCGGATCCAACAGATTTCATCTTGGAATTGCTCTTTCTTTAGCTGCCCCAAGATTGGAGAAGATGAATATAGAACTGGAAGCAGGAGACCTGAGTCTGTGCCTGAGGCCCAGGAGGGGTACAGTAAGAGCATACTCCTCAGAGGGTCAAGGCTGGAGGCCAAGGGAAGGAGGGAAGGGCAAAAGGACCAGGAGCAGGAAGTGTTCTCTCTGTGCCCTGACTCCTCTGCTGCACCAGGCCCCAGTTCCCATGCTTTTATCTGCCACTGGCCAACACCTTTCTGAGGCAGGTACATCATACTGGGGCATCTGTGACTTTAGACAAGTCCCCAAATCATGTGACTCCCCTGTCTGACCCCGTGTCTTGCATGCCTTGTGGGCCAAGAGCAATTACCCCTCCATCTTACTGGTACTCATTCCCAGCTAGTCTGGAGACACTCACAATTTACAGGTGAATTCACTGGGCAGCAGCATCCCAGTGCTATTTGGGAACAGGGCAAATCTCCAACACTGTGTCCATAGCAGTTTGAGTTTGCCAAGCATTGCCAATACAAAATACCAGAAGTAGAATGCCTTTTATTGGAATTTATTAGGGTTAAAACTTACAGTTCTGATGCTGTGAAAATGTTCAAATCAAGGCATCAACAAAAATGCTGTCTTAACAAGGGTCAGCTGCAGCTGGAGTCCTACCAAGGCAAAATGATGGGCCTGCCTGTCTCTCTCTGCCTTCTCCTCAAACTCACTTTCTCCCTGAGCTCAGCACTGGGCCATCAGACACAATTGCTCACACTTCTGACTTCCCCACTGGCCTGGATGTCTTCACTTTCAAGCTGCTCCATGACTCCTCCCTCTGGCCTCTCCCTCAGCGTCTCAGGGTTTCTGTGTTTCTCCAAAGCTGTAGGAGATCCTGGAACCCTCTCCCTCCAGGCAGGGTAAACATGGCAGCACTCTTTCTCTGTGTGTTCCATATATGTAGGACTTCATCACGATGATTGGGGTCCATCCTGGTGCCTGAAATCTAATCAGAGGCCTTAACTAAACTAAAGCAATCTAAAAAAAAGTGAACTAATCAAAATATCTCTTATCTGAATCTCACCAAAATGTCCTACCTAAAAAGGTTTACACACACTGCAATGGGTGGCTAGAAACATATTTTCTGGGGTCCACACAAGACTCAAATAGGGGCATTAACCCAATACATAGAGATCAGAGGGTTCTCCTGAGTCCAGAAGAAATGGGAACTCATGAAGCAGTGGCTGTATTTTGGGAGTGCCCATCACTGAGCAACATCGGGTGCTGACCACCATTTAATTGGTCCCTAGAATGGTCCCAAGAAGAACTCAATATACTGTACTTTCTCCATTGAATCTTAGCTCCAAAATCAGGTGTGCAACTCAGAGAATTCTGGCATTATTCCCATCCCCAAAGCCAGAGAGAACAGATTTTCACTGGGGGCTGGGTGGGCAGGAAGCAGGCTGTAAAAGTGAAATCTCCCAATTTCTTCTCCACCAAACTGATTACATTTCCAACATTATGGAGAAATTCAACCTCAAGTGTGCTCTCAAAAGTGGTAGCAATCATCCAGGGCCCGAGATTTAATTCATCTCAATCCTTCAGAAAGAATTGAAATAAATACTTTTACAGATGATTAAAAACAAAAAAGGTTTGCTAGCAGCAACTCACTTTAAAAGAAATGTACAGGGAGGACTTATTTGAGTCCAATTCTGTCACTCACAGGAGCACAGATTCCAAAATAGATCCCACTGATAAGGCATCAGTCTCTGGGTCTATCCCCACTTATATAGGACCTTGGTGTCTCCAGAGCTCTCAGGAGCCCCTCTGTGTGGGGTGATAGGCACTTAGATATTCTATGAGCTCCTACTGAGGTGTGCATAAGAGTTACATCTGGGATGACCTCCAGACTCTGTTTGAAGTCTCTTAGCCACTTTTTTTTTTTAAATAAGTAGAAGTTTATTATTCAGTAAATTACAAACTAACTTTTTTTTTTTTTTCCTTTGTGCTTGCTTTTTTTTTTTTTTATTATGGGTAAAAATCAAAATTCTCACAATACATACAAACATTTGTAAAATGATATATAAATATATATGCATATATGTGTATTTGCTTACAAAAATGTTATTTATATATATATATATACATATATTTTAAGAGGTGCTTAGATTACCCAATATATTACATGGAACCCACTGGGATTCCCATGTTGCCCACCCCCCACACCTCCCACCACATCCCACACAAACATCTCCCACAGCGTGGCCCACCAACACCAATGAACCTACATATCCTGGAGCCTTGCCACCAACCATAGCCACTTGAACTCATTTGTCTTTAATTTTTCCCCCTTTTATTCAAGGTCTTTTTCCAGTTGTCTTGCCAGTAGGCACTTGGTATTAATCCCTCATTGACAGGGAAGCTCATCCCTGGGAGTCATGTCCCACGTTAGGGGGAAGGTAATGCAATTATATGCTGAGTTTGGCTTAAAGAGAGGCCACATTTGAGCAACAAGGAATCTCTCAGGTGGCAAACCTTAGGCACCCCACAACTGCAGGCTAAGTCTCAGTTACAAGAGCAAAGACTCACAAGGGTAGTCATCATTAAAAATAACACATCAGTGGGTCATCCTCTTTTTATAACAATGAGGTGGAGCCAGTGGCCACTTGACACTTTTGGGGCAGGGAGGGGACGAGCAGTTGAAATACAGGGGCTTCTTTGGGATTTGGAGGTTGTCCTGAGTACTGTTGTGGCAACGGATGTAAGCCATTTTAAATCAGCACACACCACTCAGAACTGTGTGGGAGAGAGTGTGGTCTATGGTGTGAACTGTGGTGTATGGTTGGTGGCAATGCCCCAGGATGTGGAAGTCCATTGAGGGTGGTGGGCCACACTTGGAAATGTTTGTGTGGGATGTGGTGGGAGGTGTGGGAGGTGGGCAAATTGGGAATCCCAGTGGGTTCCAGGTAATATTTTGGGTAAACTAAGCACCTCTTAAAATATATATATATATAACATTTTTGTATGCAAATGCACATATATGCATATATATTTATATATCATTTTGAAAATGTTGGTATGTATTGTGAAAATTTTGAATTTTACCAACAATAAAAATTAAAAAATAAAGAAATGTAAAAGAATATTCTTCAGGCAGAAAAAAAATAATTTCACAAAGTTCAAATTTCAGGATGGATGGAAGAACAACATCTGTTAATTACATTCATATATCTATATGACTATAGAATGGATAAAGTAATAAAGATATCCATGGCCTAGGACATCAATAAAGTGTAAAATGCACCATAAAATAATATATAGCTTAAGAAGGGTAAATGGATATGTAGCAGTTGGATATCGTTATGAATTCCAAAAATAGATATTGGATTATGCTTGTAAACTGGTCTGTTAATCTGGGCATGGTTAAGTTATGATAAGGGTGTTTACTGGGCCAGATTCAGTGGGGCATCAAATCCTGACCATTGGTGAGTGGGGCCTCATACATAGAAAGACATAGCAAAGGACAGAGGGGGAATAGGTTTTTTTTTTTAATTTTTTAAAATAGTTTTCATTATTTTTGAATATCTCAATTTTTTAATCTTATTTTTAGTTTTTAAAATTTTATGTATTTTATTTCTTATATTTAAACTTATTATTATTTCATTTTCCTATTAATTTTATTTTGCTATTTTAATGGCAGCATTTTTTTTAATTTATTTTTTATTGTGGGTAAAAATCACAGTTTTTGATGTTGGATTTCTGACGAGCAAGCACAGAAGGCCCTGAAGAAAAGAGACAAGCCATTCACCTGGCAGTTCACAGCTGGCCTTGTGGAGAGAGGCAAAGTTTAAAGAGCCTCATAGTCTACAGCTGACCTTTTGGATGAATCAGAGGAACTGAGCCTAGAGAGAAATGCAGCCCTGGGTAGAGTGTAACCCAAGAACCCTGAAGCCTGCCAAATGTCAGCAGCTGTCTTGCTCCAAGACGGGATAACAGATCTTGGTGAAGGAAAAAACTTATCCTTTATAACCTGATAAATGTAAGCTTCTAAACCAAATAAATACCCTTTATAAAGTCCAAAAGTTTTCAGGTATTTTGCATCAGCACACCTTTGGGAGAATAATACAGGATATAAAATGTTTTAAAATATTTTATTTGGCAAGTCAATAACAAATAATATGTGCAGATTTGGAAAGGCAAACAAAAGTGTTATAATTTCCCCGGTAAACTTTAAAGAATATTAAATAGCACATCTCATCCAAATAAATAGAAGGAAAAAATTGAACAAAAATAGTCAGTCCAAACCAAAGTGTTTAGGATTTCCTGGGTTGCCATTTGGCCTTTGTTCTGAGGTCTCATTACTCATGCAAATTTGGAAGCTGCACATTTCTTATCATTCAGAAACCTGAAGGTTCCAGGGTTGACTTATTGGGTGTTGTTTTGTCCCCATCATAAATCAAGTACTGTATCACTTGCTCATTTCCTAGTTATGAAGTCACCAAACTGGATGTGATGGTCATTTGAAGCAAAAAGAACCATGAATGATAGAACAAATAAAAAGGGGATATTTTTGTACTTCCCAAATTTGGACGCTTAGATGATTGATATTTGATCTTTCCCTTTTCTAATGAATGAATTCAATGCTATACATTTCCCTCTGAGCATTGCTTTTGCTGCATCCCACAAACTATGGAGAATCATAGGACATTAAGAAGCAGAAAAAAACACATAATAAGAGGCTGTGAGTGAAGCTATATCCTCTTCCACAAGAGTACAGACTTAAGATGAAGGCAGAAAATGTAATGAAGTTGGGAAAATATTTTCTCTGACCAACAGCATTGTTTCCTCAAAATAACACTTCTATGAATGTAACTTCACTTTAAAGAAATTTGCATCATGCTTATCTAAGCATGAGGGAATCTATGTAAGGAAAAAAGAATGAAGACAATGAGTTTTACTAGTTTGTGCTACATGGTAGTCCTCCCCTTTAATTGTAATGAGTGTGAAGTTTCTTGGAAATTCAAACTCATGAGATACCTGAGAATTAACTCTTTAGAGAAACCATTTGGGATTTCATGAATTTGGGAAAGCTAGTGTCATATCAAAGAAACATGCAGTAGTAAAACTCTATGTATGAAATGAATATTGGAAATTCTTCAGCCTGGCATTAAATCACATTAAGCATGAAATATCCATATAGTAGATTGTATTGTAATGAACATGACAATGCTTCCATCTGAAATAAAACCTGATGGAATATGAAAAATTCCTAACTACAGAGAAACCATATGAGTGTCCTGAATGTTGTCTGCTCTTTACAGTCATTTTTTCTCCTCATTTTAAAAGCCATACAGGGGAAAAAGCATAGAAATATAACACATATGGGAAAATTTTCAACCTGACAGAAAATGTCTTTATTCATGAGAAAAATCTTACTGAAGAGAAATCATATATATGTGGGAAAGCCTTAATTCAAATGGCAAATCTCAGATACGAGAGATTTTCTACTGCAAACAAAACCTATGCATGCAAGTCAGGTGAAAAATTTTTAGGTAAAAATCATATCTCACATACATGAAAAAACTCATAGTGGAGAGAAACAAAATTAAAGTAAAGAATGCAAAAAAGCCTTCAGGCAAAAGGAACAGTTCATTAAACATCAGAGCATCCATTCTGGAGAAAAACCCTATATATACAATGAATGTGGAAAAGCCTTCAACCAAAAGGAAAACCTCTTTAACTTTCTGAGAATACATACTGGATAGAAATCCTATGAATGTGGTGGATGTGGGAAAGCTTTCATTCAGAAATCAAGCCTCATTACACAGCAGAGAAGATAAACTCGAGAGAAACCCTACATATGTAAAGAATGTAGGAAAGCCTTCAGTAGCAAATCAAATCTCAATGACCATGAGAAAATTCATAGTGGAGAGAAACCCTATATATGTAAGGAATGTGGAATCGCCTTCAGCCAGAGGCAGTATCTCATTAAACATTACAACATTCATACTGGAGAGAAACCATGTGATTTAAATGAATATGAATCTCCAGAGACTCCACCTCCAGGCTGTGCAACTTGTTGCCAATCTTTGAAGGAAGCAGCTGTGACTGTGCAATACATGATGTCTTTCTCCTCTTGGAAAAGTGCACTTGCAGTTTGTTCTTTCATCTGCTCCACCCACATCTTCTTCCACACTCATCTGTGTTCAATTTCTTAACACTTATTTATGCATCAGAACTCGAGATTTCTCTTAGTTAATGTAAAGATGGGCTTTCCACTTATTTCAAATTATCCTGGTTGTTTTCACTGGTTCTTCAATCTATTACATTCTGTGTAAGCATTTTAAAAATTACCATTTAAAAAATAATGCCTCCTATTATTATAGCATTTTCTTATAAGGCACCCCAACCATTTTTATTTTTTCAGTTTCTTCACCTGATTCTGATGAGCGTGCAAGTTTAACAGCCACTGAACTACAGTGGCCTGCTTTCTACTTCACTCCAATTTTCATTATTATTTTAAATCAGAAATTATCCTTTCATAATTAGGTGATATAATTCTGCTTTCAAGGATTTAAAGAAGTTAGACTGTTTATATTCTTAAGTTGTTCTCCAATATTTTTCTCACATGTGACAGGGTGTGCAATGGATGAAACTAGAGAATGCATGAATTTACAAACAGAAATGAGTACCCCAAAGAATCTGCCATGCAGATAATACTGAGGAAGTAGGAATGTGGGTTGAGTCTAGAGAAAGCTGTTTGCCATAACCTATATGAATTATTTTTATACTCTTTGCATGGATAATTTGGTTATAATTGAAAAGAAAATTTGAAAATAGTACACGATGAAATCATACAAAGTGCTTGATTTGAAGATATTGATTTTTATTTGCAACATTACAGTGTGGGGCACTTCCCCTCACCCTTTGCAAATACAGTCACCCATAAAGGAAAAGTGCACATTCCCCTCAGCACCCACTCAAGCTGCCTGGCCAGGTGGAGGCCTCACTCAGGAAGAGTGAGCATGGAGCACAAGAAGCATGGACGTGACATTGTGAAGGCCACACTGATCTCTACACGTATCCAGTTAGAGGGCTGTTAGCACCACAGGAGAAGACGAACTTCCTGCTGCTTAATCCACAGTGAAGACCTGCTAGAGGGACTCACTTCACTAACTGAGGCTGTGAGTGCTGAACAGGGCTTTCTCCCTTTCTTCTTTGCTGATCAAGAACCTATGATGATGACTTTCATTGGGGATCTGGGAGTTTGGTTCCCAAGCAGGACATTCCCTCTCTGGCTTGGGGGAACTGCAGTGAACACGTGTTACATTCCAGCTTCTTTATTTGTTCAATAGCTCTTCCCATCCAACACCTCCGTTATCTTCCTGGAAGGAAGAGGTCTGCATCATTTTCAACTCTATTAAAAATGTGTTGAAAATTTAATTAGTCTGAGAGCTTTTGACATCTGTAACCTCTGAGGTTTTCTGCAAAATGGCACTACCTCACAATCTCACATCTATTCTAGTCAGCCCTAGGTCCCAGGACTTTCTGCATTTCCCATTCTATTTATTAGGGTCACTAGCCTAAAGTTGCTCATTCTGGTGATGTTATTGGTGAAGTTAATGCTGTAATGTGAACTTTGACTCTTCCTTCCTGACACCAACAGGTTTCATCTAGGCATTGCTCTTCCTTTAGCTGCCCCAAGATTGCAGGAGATGAATGTAGAACTGTGAGCATGAGACCTGAGTCTGTGCCTGAGACCCAGGAGGGGAAGAATAAGAGCAGCCACCTCAGAGTGTCCATGCTGGAGGGCAAGGGAAGGAGGGATGGGCAAAAGGAACAGGAGCAGAAAGCCTCCTCCCTATGCCCTGACTCCTCTGTGCACAAGACCCCAGGTCCCATGCTTTTATCTGGCCCTACCCACCTGGCCAAACCCTGCCTGAGGCAGGTACATCATACTGGGGTATCTGTGACTAGAGACAGGTCTGCAAACCATGTGCCTCCCCTGCCTTACTCACTGTCTTGCAGGCCTTGATGGCCAAGAGCACTTCCCCTTCCATCTTACCAGTACTCATTCTCAGCTAGTATGGAGACACCCAGAGTTTAAAGGTGAATTCACTGGGTAGCAGCAGCATTCTGCCATTTGGAAACAAGGCAGGTCTCCAAACCTATGTCCCTAGCTGTTTCATATTACCAAGTGCTGCCATTGCAAAGAAATTGGTTGGCTTTTATTAGAATTTATTAGGGTTAAAGCTTACAGTTCTGAAGCGGTAAAAATGTCCAAATCAACGCATCACCAAAAATGCTGTCTTAACAAGGATCAGCTGCTGCTGGACTCCTGCCAAGGCAAAATGTTGCACCTGCCTGTCTTTCTCTGCCTTCTCCTCCAAACTCACTTTATCCCAGAGCTCAGCAGTGGGCCATAAGCCCCAGTTGCTCACACCTCTCCCTTCTCCTCTGGCCTGGATGTCTTCAACTTCAAGCTGCTCCATGAGTACAGCCTCTCCATCACACTCTCAGGGTTAATGTGTCTCTCCACAGCTGTAGGAGATCCTGTAGCCCTCTCCCACATGTCAGGGTAACCATGGCAGCACTCTTTCTCTGTGTGTTCCATGTATGTAGGACTTCAGCACAATGATTGGGGTCCATCCACGTGCCTGAAATCTAACCAGAGGCCCTTAACTAAACTAAAGCATTCTACCACAAAGTGACATATTCAAAATTTACCTTATCTGAATCTAAACAAAATGTTCTATATACAAAAGGCTTACACATACAGCAATGGGTTAGTAAGAACATTCATTTCTGGTGTCCATGCAAGACTCAAACGAGGGCATTAACCAAGGGCACATGGATCAGAAGGGGTCTCCTAAGTCTGGGAGTAATGGGAACTCATGAAACAGTGGCTGTACATATGGTGAGGCAATCATTGAGCAAAATGGGGTGCTGAACATCATTGCACTGGTTCCTAGAATGGTCCCAAAAAGAACTCAGTATACTGTGCTTTCTCCACAAAATCTTAGCTCCAAAATCACGTGTGTAATTCAGAGAGGTGTGCTATTATTCCCTATCACAGAGCCAGAGCACACAGATTTTCCTGTTTAGTGGCAGTGGGGGTGGGGGGGCATGAAACGGGCTGAAAAACTGAAAGAACCTAATTTCTTCTCCAAAAAACTGATTGCATTTACAACAGAATGGAGAAATTCGACCCCAAGGGTGCTCTCAGAAGCAGTGGAGATTGTGGATTGCCTGAGATTTAATTCATCTCAATCCTTCAGGAAGAAGTGAAATAAATATTTTACAGATGAATAAAACTAATACCGTTTGCTAGCAGCAACTCACTTTAAAAGAAATGTAAAAGAATATTCTCCAGGCAGAAAGAAAATAATCTCATAAGGTTCGAGATTCAGGATGGATTGAAGAATAATATCTGTTAATTAAATTCATATATCTAAATGACTATTGAATGGATAAAGTAGTAATGTTATTTGTGGCTTAGGACATCAATAAACTGCTAAAATACCACCATAAAATAATGTATACCAAAAGATGGGTAAATGGATATGTAGCAGTTTGATATCATTATGAATTCCAAAAATATATATTTGATTATGTTTGTAAACTAGTCTGTTAATCTGACAATGATTAAGTTTTGATAAGTGCATTGACTTTGCCACAGTCAGTAGAGTGTTGAGCTCAGCCCCTTGGTGGGTGGGGTCTCAAACATAAGAAGATTATGAATCAAATATATTGTGTAATATATTGTTTGATTCAAAAAAAATTACATGTATCCATTATATTTAATTGAGAAATGTAAAAAAAAAAAAAAGTAAAATAAAATAAAAAAAGATCACTTGACCATAAATAAAAAGACATGGAAAAGCACAGAGTTGCAGTAATTTTTGATGTTGGAGTTCTGATGAGCAAGGACAGAATGCCCTGGCAAAAAGAGCTGAGCCATTCACCTGACAGTTTATATCTGGGCTTATAGAGAGAGGCCAAGGCTTAGAGAGCCACATAGTCTACAGCTGACTTTGTGGAGGAAACAGAGGAGCTAAGCCCAGAGAGAAAAACATCCCTGAGTAGAGAGGAACCCAAGAAGCTTGATTCCTGGCAAATGATGACAGCTGTCTTGCTCCAAGATGGGCTAACAGACTTTGGAGAAGGAAGAAACTTATCCTTTATGGCCTTGAAACTGTGGGCATCTACCCCAAATAAATACCCTTTATAAAGACCAACAGATTTCTGGCATTTGGCATCATCACCCCTTTGGCTGATTAATGCAGGATATAAAATGTTTTAAAAGACATTTATTTGGCAGGTCAATAACAAATCATAAGTGAAGATTTGTAAGGCAAGCAAATCTGTTATAATTTCCCTGGTACACTTTAAAGAATATTAAATAATGCATTTCATCCAAATGAATGGAAAAATTTTTTTGAAGAAAAATAGTCAGTCCAAAATAAAGTGTTCATTATTTCCTGGGTTGCCTTTTTGACTTTTATTCTGTGGCCACCTTACTCATGCATCTTGGAAGCTGCACCTTTCTTATCCTTCAGAATTCTGAAGGTTCCAGGATTGATTTATGGGGTGTTATTTTGTCCCCATCATAAATCAAGTGCTGTACCACTTCCCCATTTCCTAGTTATGAAGTCACCAAACTGGATGTCATGCTCAGTTGAAGCAAGAAATACCATGAATGATAGACCAAATAAAAAGGAGATATTGTTGCATTTCCCAAATTGAATGCTTAGATGATTGATATTGGATCATTCCGCTTTTCCAGTGAATGCATTCAAATCTATAAATTTCAAACTAATCACTGATTTTCTGTACCCAGAAACTATGAAGAATCATACGACATTAAAAAGCAGAAAGAACCACATAACAAAAAGATTGTGAGTGAAGCTATATCCACTTCCACAACAGTACATTCTTCAGATGAAAGCAGAGAATGTAAGAAAGTTGGGAAAATATTTTCTCTGACCCCAAGAATTGTTTCCTAAATAACACTCCTATGAATGTAACTTCTCTTTGTAGGAATATGCATCATGGTTCCCTAAGCATGAGGGCATCTATGTAAGGAAAAAAGATAAAGACAATGAATTTTGCCAATTTGCCCAACATGGTAGTCCTCCCCTTTGAGTGTAATGAGGATGAAATTTTCTTGGAACTTCAAATTCATGAGATACACGAGAATTAATCCTTCAGGAAACTATTTGGGATTTCATCAATTTGGGAAAGCGAGAGTCACATCAAAGGAACATACAGGTGTAAAACCCTGTGTATTAAGGAATACTGGAAATCTTTCAGCCAGGCATTAAACCTCATTGTGCATGAAATATTCATACATTAGTTAGTATTGTAATGAACATGGGAATGCTTCCATCTAAAACAAAACGTCATGGAATGGGATAAAATTCAAATTAGAGAGAAACCATATGAGTGTCCAAAGGTAGTCTGCTGTTTACATTCATTTTTTACACATCATTTTAAATGCCTTACATATGTTGGTAGGTTTCCAACCTGACAGAAAACCTCTTTATTCATCAGAAAATTCTTACTGAAGAGAAATCATATACATGTGGGAAATTTTAATTGAAATGTCAACTCCCAAATATGAGAGATTTCTTAGTGCAAAGGTACCCTATGCATGTAAGGCATGTGAAAAAGCTTTAGGTACAAATAAAATGTGAAAGAACAAGAAAAATCTCATTCTGGACAGAAAGAAAGTGAATGTAAAGAATGCAGAAAAGCCTTCAGCCAAAAGCAATATTTGATTAAACATCACAGCATTCATTCTGGAGAAAAATCCTATATATGCAATGAATGTGGAAAAGCCTTCAACAAGAAGGAAAACCTCATTAACCATCTGAGAATACATAATGGAGAGAAACATTATGAATGTGATGGATGTGGGAAAGGTTTCATTCAGAAATCAAGCCTCATTACACAGCAGAGAAGACAAACTGGAGAGAAACCCTATATCTGTAAGGAAAGTAGGAAAGCCTTCAGTAGCAAACCAAATCTCACTGACCATGAGAAAATTCATAGTGGAGGTAAACACTATATATGTAAGGAATGTGAAATAGCCTTCAGCCAGAGGCAGTATCTCATTAAACATTACAACATTCATACTGGAGCAAATCCTCTGAATATAATGAATGTGGATCTCCAAAGAATCTCCACCTGCAGTCTGTGCAACTTTTTACCAATCTTTTAAGGAAGCCGCTGTGACTACATTCAGGTTGATTTTCTCCTATTGGAAAAGTGCACTTGCTGTTTGTTCTGAGATCTGCTCCTCCCACATCTTCTTCCACACTCATCTGTGTTCAATTAGTTACCACTAATTTATGCATTAAAACTCCAAATTTCTCTTACATTATGTAAAGATGGGTTTCCATTATTTCAAATTATCCTGGGTGTTTTCACTGGTTCTTAAATCCATTACATTCTGGGTAAGCATTTTAAAAATTACAATTTAAAAAATAATTCTGCCCATTATTGTAGCATTTTCGTATAAGGCACACCAACCCTTTATATTTTTTCAGTTTCTTCATCTGATTCTGATGTAGATTCAAGTTTAACAGCCACTGAACCACAGTGACCTTCTTTCTACTTCGCTCCAATTTTCATTATTATTTTAAATCAGAAATGACCCTTTCATAATTAGGTGATATGCTTCTATTCTCAAGTATATTAAGAAGTTATAAAATTTATTTATATTCTTAATATGTACTCCAATATTTTTCTCAAATATGATTGGGTGTGGAATGGATGAAACTAGAGAATGCATGTATTTACAAACAGAAATGTGTACCCAAAACAAGGTGCCAATCCAGATAATTCTGAGGAAGGAGAAATGGGTGTTGAGGCTAGAGAAGGAAGTTTGCTCTTCGCCATAACAGACATAAATTATTTTTATACTCTTTGCACAGATAATTTGTTTATAATTTAAAAGAAATTATGAAAATAGCACTCAATGAAATCATAGAGAGTGGTTGATTTGAAGATATTGTTTTGTATATGCAGCATTACTGGGGGGACACTGCTCCTCATCCTTTGCAAATACAGTCTCCCATAAAAGAAAAGTGCTTACTCCCCTCGGTCCCCTCCTCAGTTGCCAGGGCATGTGGACGCCTGCCTCAGCAAGAGTGAGCACAGAGACGAGGAGCATGGACGTGACCATGTTAAGTCCACACTGCTCTCTACACGTGTCCGGTTAGAGGGCTGTTAGCACCACAGGAGAAGACAGAATTCCCACTGCTTACTCCCCAGGGAAGAACCGCTAGAGTGAGTCACATCCCTAACTGAGGGTGTGAGTCCTGAACAGGGCTGTTTCCCTGTCCTCCTTTCTGGATTCAGAACCTATGATGATGGTTTTCATTGGGGCTCTGAGAGTTTGGTTCCCAAACAGGACATTCCCTCTCTGCCTTGGGGGAACTGCAGTGAACACGTGTTACATTCCAACTTCTTCAGTTGTTGATCAGCTTCTTCCCATTGAAACCCTCCATTCTCTTCTGGGATTGAAGAGGTCGGCATCATTTTCAACACTGTTAAAATGTGTTGAAAATTTAATATTTAATTATCTGAGAAATATCTGGCATCCACACTGTATTAGTCAGCCAAGGGGGTGCTAATGTGAAATACCAAAAATGGGTTGTTCTTTATAAAGATTATTTATTTGGGGTAGAAGTCCACAGATACCAGGCCATAAAGCTTTAAGTTTCTTCTCTCACCACAGTCCATTGCCACGTGTTAGAGCAAGACAGCTGCCGGCATTTGCCAGGGTTCAGGCTTCTGGGGTTTCTCTCTTTCTGGGGCTGCATTTCTCTCCGGGTTTAGCTCCTGTTTCCTCCACAAGTTTAGCTATAGATGATCAGGTGAACGGCTTGCTTCTCTTCTCCTGGGGCCTTCATTCTAACATCAAAACTGCTTCTCAAAAGTCTGCTTCAACTTTCCTTTGCCTAGCCTTTTATATTCAATTCCCCAATCACCAAGGGGTGGGGCTCAACATCCTAATCCTAACCTAATCATGCCCAGATTAACAGGTCAGTTTACAACAGATCATGATTCAATTATATTTTTGGAATTCATAATTACATCAAACTGCCACATTCCACCCTCTGAATTCCAAAAATACATTACAATATTTAAAAAAACTTAAATCAGTAACAATCCAAGTACAAAATCATATCAAAATCATTTTAAAGAGATACAGTTTGTTTTCAGGCAAAGTCCCATCTGCTATAGACCTCCGAATCTTACAAAACCATTTAACTGCTTCCAATACACAAATTGAATGACAAAAGATAAACATTTTCAATATTATAAGGAGAAATTGGGATGTTAAACATGAGTCATGGATCCTCTACAGTTCAATAAACTTGCAGGGCATCCTCCATTTGATTTCAAAGTCTGAGAGTCATTTTTAAGAAGACGTTTTCTTTTCCTTGGGGCCACATGGGAACCCACCTTTTCCACAGGCTTGCCCAATGTCAATTTTCTTGGTTACACCCTCATCCAGCATCTGGATATTGACCAAGCTCCAGTCCTCACCCTCCAAGAGTGTTGGGGTGATTGCCACACCTTACCCAATCTTTGGATTAGGGTCTTAGCCTCCCCAGTACATTAAGGTAAAGACAAAATTCCCCCTAACCTTTGGCATACAGGTTCAACCCTCTCAGAACAACGAGTTGACCACCTGGCCTTCCCTAACCTTTGGCATACAGGCTCAACCCTCTCCGAACAATGGGTTGACCACCTGGCCTTCTCTAATCCATGGGGGACAGGTACACCCCTCTCAGACCAATGGGGTGTTGACCATAACCACCCTAAACTTTGAGGAATGTGCTCCAACCTCCCTGCACCCTGGGGTGGCAAAACTTCCTGAACATCAGGTGGGGACATCCACCTTCTTCAACTGCTGGGGAAAACTCACCCTCTCTGCACCATGCGGCATCAAAACTATCTCAGAACATGGGGTAGGAACATCCACCCTCTTAAACTGCAGGGGCAAACTCACCCTCTCTGTACACATGGGTGGGGCTCTTCTCTTGGCCCAAGGAGATGTCTTAAGTCCAGATCTCTGCTTCCACGGTTTTCTTCTTAAAGCTGATTCTCCTTCAATCTCTCTTTTCCATGTCCTCTTTTGTCCAAGCTGACAGTGGTTTTGTTCATACAGCTCTCTCAAAAACTTTGTTGGTTTAGCATGCAGGAAGCAGGGGTCCAAACCATCAGACAGTAAGACTTTCCACAAGTCTTTCCAAGATAACTGCATCTTCAATTTTTAGTTACGAGTTCCAAGTTTAGTAGAGTCTTCAAATAGGGTATTTTCATCTGGGAATTTGATTTCCACAAATTGGAAGTTCCAGAATCAGTTTCTGTTTTCTTTGTGTCCAAAAGTTCAGTCCTTAGTGTATTTCTCTCTTCTAGTATTTTGTTATAAGCTACAAGGAGAAGCCAAGCCACATTCTCCAAGTTTACCTTGGAAAGTTCTTCAGCTAAATGCTCTGGTTTGCCATTTTCAAATTCTGTCTTCCATATAACACCAGGAGTTCATCTTGCTAAGTTCTCTGCAACTTTAAAACATGGATCACCTTTCCTCCAGTTTCCAATAATAGTTTCATCATTTACTTCCAAGTCATCATAAAACGTCTCTTTAGCATCCATACTGCTATCAACAGTTTCTTCAAAGAGATCTAGGCCTTTTCCATCAAGCCTTTCACAATTCCTCCAAAAAATACTCCTTACCCATTTATAAAACCGTTCCAACATTTTGGTAATTACAAAAGCACTACCCCACTCCTGGTACCAAATTCTGTATTAGTCAGCCAAGGGGGTGCTAGTGTGAAATACCAAAAATGGGTTTATCTTTATAAAGGGTATTTCTTTGGGGTAGAAGTCCACAGATATCGGGCCATAAAGCTTTAAGTTTCTTCTCTCACCACAGTCCTTTGCTACGTGTTAGAGCAAGACAGCTGCCGATGTTTGCCAGGGTTCAGGCTTCTGGGGTTCCTCTCTTCCCAGGACTGCGTTTCTCTCCAGGCTTAGCTCCTGTTTCCTCCACAAGGTTAGTTGTAGATGATCAGGTGAATGGCTTGCTTCTCTTTTCCTGGGGCCTTCTTTCCAACATCAAAAGTGCTTCTCAAAAGACTGCTTCAACTTTTCTTTGCCTTGCCTTTTATATTCAATTCCCCACCCACCAAGCGGTGGGGCTTAATGCCCTAATCCTAACCTAATCATGCCCAGATTAACAGATCAGTTTACAAGCATGATTCAATTATAGTTTTGGAATTCATAATTACATTAAACTGCCACACACACCCTCTGAGTTTTTCTGCAAACATTACACTATCTCACAAGCACACTTCGATTCTTGTCAGCCATATCTCTCAGGATTTTCTGGGATTCCTGTACAATTTTTGAGGGTCACTGACATAATGTTGCTCATTCTGGTGATGTTGTTGTAGTGAATGCTGTAATATGAATTTTGACATTTCCTTCCTGACACCAACAGATTACATCTTTGCATGCTCTTTCTTTAGCTGCCCCAAGATTAGAGAAGGTGAATGTAGAACTGGAAACAGGACACCTGAATCTTTGCCTGTAACCCAGAAGGGGTACAGTAAGAACAGCCTCCTCAGAAGGTCAACCCTGGAGGCCAAGGGAAGGAGGAAAGGGCAAAAGGAGCAGGAGCAGAAAGTCTCCTCTCTGTGTCCTGACTCCCCTGTTGCACCAGACCCCTGTTCCCATGTTTTTATCTGCCCCTTCCCACCTCCCAACCCCTGCCAGAGCCAGGTACATTTGTGACTTTACACAAGTCACCAAACAATGTGACTCCCATTCCTGCCTCCCTGTCTTGCTGGCCTTGCTGGTCTAGAACACTTTCCCCTCCATCTTACCAATACTCAATCCTGCTTAGTTTGGAGACACCCACAGTTTACAGGTGAATTCACTGGACAACAGAATAACACTGCCTTTTGGAAACAGGGCAGTTCTCCAACCCTGTGTCGCTAGATGTTTGAGTTTGCCAAATGCTGCGAATGCAAAATACGAGATATAGGTTGCTTTAATTGGAATTTATTAGGGTTAAAGCTTACAGTTCTTAGGCCGTGAAAATGTCCAAATCAAGGCATCATCAAAAATGCTGTCTTAACAAGGGTCACCTGCAGCTGGACTCAATTTAAGTAAAATATTTGGCCTTCCTGTCTCTCTGTGCCTTCTCCTTCAACTCACTTTGACCCTGAGCTCAGCACTGGGACATCATACACAATTGCTCACACCTCTCCCTTATCATCTAGCCTGGATTTCTTCAGATACAAGCTGCTCCATGACTCCATGGAGCCGCTATTCTCCCTCAGCCTCTCAGCGTTTTTCTGTCTCTCCACAGCTGTAGGAGATCCTGCAGCCCTATCCCGCATGGCAGGGTAAACATTGCAGGACTCTTTCTCTGTGTGTTCCTTGTATGTAGGATGTCCGCACAATGATTGTGGTCCAAACTGGTGTCTGATATGTAATCAGAGGCCCTTAACTAATCTAAAGCATTCTAAAAAAAGTGACCTAATCAAAAGATCCCTTATGTGAATCTAACCAAAATGTCCTAATTACAAAAGGCTTACACACACAGCAATGGGTAGGTAAGAACATACTTTTCAGGAGTTCACACAAGATCCAAACGAGGGCATTAAACCAGGGCAGAGGGATCAGGAGGGATCTCCTAAGTCTGGGAGATATGGGAACTCATAAAGCAGTGGCTGTACTTTGGGTGAGGCCATCATTGAGCAAAATGGGGTGCTGACCACCGTTACCCTGCTCCTGAGAATGGTCCAAAGAAGAACTCAATACACTGTTCTTTCTCCCCTAAATCTTAAGTCCAAAATCAGGTGTGTAACTCAGAGAAGTGTTCCATTATTCCCATCCCCAGAACCAGAGCACACAAATTTTGCCTGGGGAAAGGAGGGAGGCAGGAATCAGGCTGTAAAACTGAAAGCCCCTATTTTCTTCTCCAAAGAACTGATTAAATTTACAACAAAATGGAGAAATTCAACCTTTAGGGAGCTCTTAAATGTAGTGGAGATCATAGGGGCCTGAGATTTAATTCATTTCAATCCTTCAGGAAGAATTGAAATAAATAATATTACAGATGAGTAAAAATTAATAAAGTTTGCTGGCAGCAACTCACTTTTAAAAAAATGTAAAAGTATATTCTTCAGGCAGAAAGAAAATAATCTCAGAAGTTTCAAGATTCAGGATGGACTGAAGAACAATATCTGTTAATTAAATTAATATATATGAATGACCATAGAATGGATAAAGTAATAATGATATCCATGGCCTAGGACATCAATAAAGTGTTCAAGTGCACCATAAAATAATATATAGCATAAGAGGGGAAATGGATATGTAGCAGTTTGATATCATTATGAATTCCAAAAATAGATATTGGATTATGCTTGTAAATGTGTCTGTTAATCTGGGCATGATTAAGTTAGGATAAGCGAGTTGAATGGGCCAGAGTCAGTAGGGTGTTGAGCCCCCTCCTTTGGTGGGTGGGCTCTCAGACATAAAAAGACATGGCAAAGGACAGAGTTGGAGTAGTTTTTGAGGGTCGAGTTCTGATGAGCAACAATATAAGAACCCAGGGTAAAGAGACAAGCAATTCACCTGACAGTTCACAGCTGCCCTTGTGGAGAGAGGCAAAGCTTAGAGAGCCTCATAGTCTACAGCTGACTTTGTGGAGTAAACAGAAGAGCTGAGCCCAGAGAGAAACTCAGTCACGAGAAGAGAGGAACCAAAGAAGCCTCAAACCTGGCAAATGTTGGCAACTGTCTTGCTCCAAGATGGAGTAAGAGAATTTGGTGAAGGAAGAAACTTATGCTTTATGGCCTGGTAACTGTAAGCTTCTACCACAAATAAATATCATTTATAAAGACCTACAGATTTCTGGTATTTTGTATCAGCACCCCTTTGGCTGACTAATACAGGATATAAAATGTTTAAAAACACATTTTTTGGCAAGTCAATAACAAATAATAAGTGCAGATTTGGCAAGGCAAGCAAAAGTGTTAAAATTTCCTCGGTAAACTTTAAAAAAAATAAAATAGTGCATCTCATCTAAATAAATAGAAGGAAAAATATTGAGCAAAAATAGTCCAAGCAAAGTGTTCAGGACTTCCTGGGTTGCCATTGTGGCGTTTGTTTGGGGCCACCTTACTCGTGCATCTTTGGAAGCTGCACATTCTTTATCCTTCAGAAGACTGAAGGAACCACGATTGATTTACGGGGTTTGTTTTCTCCCCATCATAAATCAAGTGCTGTATCATTGTCCCATTTCCAAGTTATGAAGTCACCAAAGTGGTTGTGATGCTCATTTGAAGCAAGAATAGCCATGAATGATAGAATTTTTTTAAAAGTAGATATTGTTGAACTTCCAAATTTGGATGTTTAGATGACTGATATTGGGTCTTTACTCTTTTCTAACGAATGCCTTGAATGCTATAAATTTCTCTCTAAGCACGGCTTTTGCTGTACTGAACAAACTATGAAGAAGCATAGGTCATTAGAGAAGAAGAAAGAACCACATAACAAAAGGCTTGTGAGTGAAGCTATATCCACTTCCACAACAGTACAGTCTTAAGACGAAGGCAGAGAATGTAAGAAATTTGGGAAAATATGTTCTCTGACTGCAAGTATTGTTTCCTCAAAATAACACTTCTGAGAATGTTACTTCACTTTGAAGGAATTTGCATCATGCTTACCTAAGCATGAGGGAATCTATGTAAGGAAAAACGAATGAAGAAAATGAGTTTTGCCAGTTTTCCCCACATGATAGTCCTTCCCTTTAAGTGTAATGAGCGTGAAGTTTTCTAGGAAATTCAACCTCATGAGATACCTGAGAATTAATCTTTCAGAGAAACCATTTGGGATTTCATGAATTTGGGAAAGCTAGAGTCCCATCAAAGAAACATGCAGGAGTAAAACCCTGGGTATGTAAGGAATATTGGAAAACCTTTCAGCCAAGCATTAAATATCATTGAGAATGAAATATTCATACATTAGTTAGTATTGTAATGAACATGGGAATGCTTCCATCTGAAACAAAACTTCATGGAATATGAGAAAATTCAAAGTAGAGAGAAACCATATGAGTTTCCTTAATGTAGTCTGCTCTTTACAGTCATTTTTTACTACTCACTTTAAATGCCATAAAGGGGAACAATTATAGAAATGCCATATGTCTGGGAAAGTTTTCAACCTGAGAGAAACCCTCTTTATTCATCAGAAAATTCTTACTAAAAAAAAATCCTATATATTTGGGAAAGCTTTAATTCAAATGTCAAATCTCATACACAAGAGATTTCCTACTGCAAAGAAACCTTATACATGTAAACCATGTGAAAAAGCCTTTAGGTACAAATCATATCTCACAGAACATGTAAAAACTCATAGTGGACAAAAACAAAATGAATGTAAAGAATGCAGAAAAGCCTTCAGTCAATAGAAATATTTCCTTAAACATCAGAGCATTCATTCTGTAGAAACACCCTATAAATGCAATAAATGTGGATAAGCCTTCAACCACGGGGAAAACCTCCTTAACCATCTGAAAACACATACTGGAGAGAAAGTATAGGACTGTGATGGATGTGGGAAAGCTTTCATTCAGAAATCAAGCCTCTTTACACACCAGAGAAGACAAACTGGAGGCAAACCCTGTATATGTAAGGAATGTAGGAAAGCCTTCAGTAGCAAATCAAATCTCACTGACCATGAGAAAAATCATAGTGGGGGTAAGCCCTATGTATGTAAGGAATATGGAATAGCCTTCTGCCAGAGGCAGTATCTCATTAAACATTACAACATTCATACTGGAGAGAAACCATTTGAATGTAATGAATGTTAATTTCCAAAGAATCTGCACCTCCAACCGGTGCAACTTGTTGCCAATCTTTTAAGGAAGCTGCTGTGATTGTGCAATTCAGGATGTATTTCTCCTTTGGGAAAAGTACACTTGCAGTTTGTGTGAGATCTGCTCCTCACGCACCTTCTTTCACACATGTGTATTCAATTTGTTACCACTGATTCATGCATCAGAACTCGAGATTTCAATTAGTTTATGTAAATATGGGCTTTCCAAAAATTTCAAATTATCCTGGTTGTTTTCACAGGTTCTTCAATGCATACATTATGGGTAAGCATTTTAAAAATTACCATTTTAAAAATAATGCTGCCATTATTGTAACATTTTATTTCTTTCCTATATTGTGAGTAAAAATCAAAATTTTCACTATACATACTAATATTTGTAAAATTATATATAAATATATATGCATATATGTGCATTAGCGTACATAAATGTTATTTCTATACACACACATATATATATATATATATATATATATATATATATTTAAAGGTGCTTAGATTACCAAATATTACACAGAAATTACAGTGTTTCCCATGTAACCTTCCGCACCTTCCACACCTCACACAATATCCCACAAAAGCATCCTTTATCAGTGTGGCACATCAACTTCAATGGATATACACATCCTGGGGCCTTGCCACCAAGCATAGACCACAGTTCACATTGTAGACCACACTATCTTCCACACAGTTCTGCATGGTATATGTTAATGTAATGTGGCCTACATCCGTCACTACTATTCCACTCAGGACAAGTCCCAAGTCCCAAGAAACCCCCTGTATTTCAACTGCCCTTTTCCTCACTGCCCCAAAAGTGTCCAGGGGCCACCAGCTCCAACTAAATGTTATAATTTCTTCCATTGATTGATTCACAATATGTCTACAACAGAATACCATTAAGTCCACTCTGGTCCATAGCACTTCCCCAAATCCTGAGGGGAATGGGATGGTGATGTCCACTCCACCTCCAAGTGAGACAGGGCTTATATCCCATGGATACAGTCGATGGGATTTTCCTGCCTGCAAATGCAGGCCCTCTCCATTCCCTGGGTTGGCCATTGCCCATCATTGTCTCCTTGCCAGGTGACTTGGATGAGTCCATTGAGCTGTGGGGTTGGAGTTGTAGTTCCATCAAGATTCCACGCACAATGGCACATAGGTAGGCCAGAGGCTCCAGTCTCTGTAAGTGCACCTAAATCTCCAACATCATATATATGTTTGAATAGAAGGGACTGATGGACCATGTGCAGGCAGGACTTATTTGTGTCCAACTCTGTCACTCTCAGGAGCACAGATTCCAAAGTAGAGCCCACTAATAAGGCATCAATCTCTGTGGCTATCCCCACTTATAAAGGACCTGTGTTTCTCCAGAGCCCTCAGGAGACCCTCTGTGTGGGGTGATATCCACTTTTGTGTTCTATGATGTCCTACAGAGGTGTGTGTAAGCGTTACCTCTTGGATGACCTCCCTACTCTCTTTGAAGTCTCTTAGCAAAATGAACTCATTTTTCTTTCCCTTTTCCCACTTTATTCAAACACTTTTTCCAATCATAATGCCAGTTGGCACTTGGTATTAATCTCTCATTGCCAGGGAGCTTCAGCTCCGGGAGTCATGTCCCACATTGGGGGGAAGGTAATGCATTCATATCCTGAATTTGGCTTAGAGAGGCCACATTTGAGCAACAAGGAGGCTCTCAGGTGGCAACGCTTAGGCACCACTTAACAGTAGGCTAAGTTTCA
Source organism: Tolypeutes matacus (assembly GCA_026826555.1). Lineage (NCBI taxonomy): Eukaryota > Metazoa > Chordata > Mammalia > Cingulata > Chlamyphoridae > Tolypeutes > Tolypeutes matacus. The sequence goes on along the minus strand of JAKSZT010054073.1, from coordinate 1,696,119 downwards.
ATTACAAGAGCGAAGACTCATAAGGCTAGTAATCAATAACAAGAACCCATCAGTGGGCCATACTCTTTTGCCAGACAGTGCTCCTGCACTCAGGGGACTGTTGCTGCTCCCTTGGAGAATGTGGCAATGCTCTCCAGGCTGAGAATTCAGAGTCCCTCATTTATTGAGTGATTGTCTACCCATCATGACCATGTCCCATCCCTTGATCACTTAAAAAAATTCATATAACTTTAATGTATATTCATATGAGCTTACTCCCATGAATCCCCCATCCCAGACACCCCCCACCAATGATCCTCTGCAGCCCCCATTGTAACCCTTCTGTGATCTAAATCTTCCTTGAATATGGAGCCCATATAAAAACCGAGTACAATTAATAAAATAAAAAAATAATAATGATAAGCTTTAATGCAAGGGACAAATACAAGGAAAATCAGAAGAGAAAAAGTAAGCTAAAAATAAAATATAATTAGTGGATTGGAACTTTCAAAAAATGGGAAAAAATCCTTTTTTAAAATAATTATTCTTTTTTATTTTTATCACTCTATTATCAGAGGTCTAGTGTACCGTGACTCCTTCCCCCTCTCATTCCCCAGTGTCTTCCAAATCTTCATTTAATTTTCAAAGAAATTTTAGTTCACAGCAAAGTGACACACTGAATATTAGAGACTGCCACATACCCCACCTCCCTCCCACTTCCCCACCCCATATTAAGTCATTTTTATAAAATGTTAGCATTGTTATAACTCTTATACAGATAGTAAATATAGCAACTAAACATTGTCAATGGTTTACAGAATAGTTTACAATTTAGACGGTACGGTTTAATAATTTTTGATAATATTTACCATGTTCTGTGTCCATTAATGTAAGGTAATGAAAAACCTTTCCCATCACCACTAAATAACACATTTGTTCTTAACTATTCCTTCCTCCAAATCCCCCTGGGGCTTATGACACTCTCCTATCTTGACTCAAGGAATGACAAGATTCATAATTACATACCCTTGGTATTCCTACCTGCCCTTCCTAATCTAAACACCTGTCAACCTTGTGCGATCAAACCCAGGAATGTCTGTACTAATCTCTCCTATCTTTCAATATGCAACTATATTCTATCCCTTTTCCATAGATTATGTCCATATGGGTGATAGCTCACAGCCTACTCTTCTCTTTCTCTCACTTGTTAACTTATCTTTCAGACAATGGTTCTCAGAGACTGCTCACTTTCCTCAGTTCAAATCAGTGAAGTCATATACTGTTAATTCATCAATGCCTGGTTTACTTCAATCAACATAAGGTCTTCAAGATTCATCCATGTTATTCAGTGTGTTAGCACTTTATTCCTTCTTACAGCTGAGTAATATTCCATTGTATCTATGAACCACATTTTGCTTATCCAGTCCTCTCTTGATGGGCACCAGGGCTGTCTCCATACTTTTGTAAATAGTGAACAGTGCCGGTACAAACATTGGTGTACATATGTCTCTTCGTGCCTTTGCTTTCAGTTCTTCTGGGTATTTACCCAGCTGTGGAATGGCTGGATCATATGGAAGATATATTGTTAGTTTCCTGAGGAACTGCCAAATTGGCTTCCACAGTGGCTGGACCATTCCACAATCCCACCAGCTGGGGTTGAGTGTTCCGATTCCTCCACATCCTCTTCAACACTTAGAGTCTGCTGTCTTTTTAATAGCTGTCATTCTGATGAGTGTAAATCATATCTCGGTGTAGTTTTGATTTGCATTTCCCTGATAGCAAGCGAGGTGGCGCATTTTTCATGTGCTTGTTTAGCCCTTGGTATTTCTTCCTTGGAGAAGTGTCTTTCAGGTCACTTGTCCATTTATAAATGGGCTGTTTGTGTTTTTATTTTCAAGGTGTAGGATTTCTTTATATATGCAGGATATTGGGCTCTTATCAGATATATTGTTGCCAAATATTTTCTCCCATTGGGTAGGCTGCCTTTTTATTTTCTTAATAACGTCCTTAATTTTGAGGAGATCCCATTTATCTATTTTTTCTCTTGCTTCTCGTGCTTTGGCTATGAAGCTCATGAAAACATTTCCTATCACAAGGTCCTGTAGATGCTTTCCTACATTATCTTCTGAGTTCTTTATGGTTTGGGCTCATAGATTTAGATCTTTAATCCATATTGAGTTGGTTTGTGAATAAGGTATGAGGTGGTATTCTTCTCTCATTCTTTTGGATATGGATATCCAGTTCTCCAAGCACCACTTGTTAAAGAGGTCATTCTCTCCCAACTGAGTGGCCTTGGTAATCTTGTGGAATATCAGATGACTGTATATGTGATGAACTGTATCATAACTCTCAATTCAATTCCATTGGTCAGTAGGTCTATCCTTGTGCCAATACCATGCAGTTTTGATCTCTGTAGCTTTGTAATATGTTTTAAAATCTGGTAATGTGATATCTACAATTTCATTTATCTTTTTCAGTATGTCTTTGGCAATTCGGGGCCTCTTACCTTTCCAAATATATTTTGTATTAGTTTTTCCAGTTCCTTAAAAAATATACTGCTGATTTTTATTGGGATTGCATTAAATCTGTAGAGTAGTTTGGGTAGGATAGACATCTTGATGATGTTTAGTCTTGCAATATATGAACAGGGAATATTTTTCCATTTATTTAATTCTCCTTTGATTTCCTTTAACAGTGTTGTGTAGTTTTCTCTATATACATCCTTTACATCTTTAATTAAATTTATTCCAAGGTATTTGATTCTTTTAGTTAGTAGTGTAAATGGCATTTTTTTCTTGAGTTCCTCCTCTGATTGCTCATTATTCGTGTGCAGAAATGCTACTGATTTTTGCACAGTGATCTTATAACTTGCAACATTACTGAACTCCTTTATAAGTTCCAGAAGCTTTGTTGTAGCTTTCTCTGGACTTTATATGTATGGGATCATGTCATCTGCAAATAATGAAAGTTTTCATTCTTCTTTTCCAATCTGGATGCCTTTTATATCCTTTTCTTAACTCAGTACTGGAACAAGTACTTTTAAGACAATGTTAAATAATAGTAGTGATAGTGGGCATCCTTGTCTTGTTCCCAATGTCATAGGGAAGGCTTTTAGGATTTCACCATTGAAAATGAGTTAGCTTTGGATTTTCATATATACCCTTTATCATATTCAGAAAATTTCTTCTATTCCTATCTGTTGCAGTGTTTTTACCAGGAAACAGTGCTTTGTTTCGCAGAATGTTTTTTCTGCATCTATAGAGAGGATCATGTGGTTTTTTTCTTTCAGTTTGTTTATGTGGTGTATTACATTGTTTGATTTTCTTATAATGAACCATCCTGGCATACCTAGGATGAAACCTACTTTGTATAATGCTTTTGATATGTTGTTGAATGCAATTAGCAAGTGTTTTGTTGAGGATTTTAGCACCAAGGATCATTAGAAAAATTGATCTGTAATTTTCCTTTCTAGTGGTATCTTTGTTTGGTTTTGTTATTAGGGTAATGTTGGCATCATAGAATGAGCTAGGCAATATTCCTTCTATTTCTATTCTTTGGGAGACCTTAAGTAGAATGGCTGGTAACTCTTTCTGGAATGTTTGGTAGAATTCAGCTGTGAAACCATCTGCTCCTGGGCCTTTCTTAGTTGGGAGTTTTTGATGAGTGAGCCTACCTCTTTACCCTAGTTGGACTGTTGAGTTCATCAATTTCTTCTTTCATCAATGTAGGAAGTTAGTGAGTTTTTACAAATTGTACATTTCCTCTAAATTTTCATTCTTGTTGGCATATAATTTTTCAAAGTATCCTCTTATGATGCTCTTTATTTCCGTGGAGTCAGTAGTGATAACCTATTGCTCATACCTTATTTTGTGTATTTGCATCTGTTCTCTATTTTTCTTTTTTTAGTCTAGTTAAGGGTTTGTCAATTTTATTGATATTCTCAAAGAAACAGCTCTTGGTTTGGTTTATATTTTCTAGTGCTTTCTTATCCTCTATTTCATTTAGTTCAGCTCTAATGCTTGTTATTTCCTTCTTTCTACTTCTTTTAAGTTTACTTTGTTGTTGTTTTTCCAATTCCTCCAAGCGTGCCATTAGGTGTTCAATTTTAGCTCTTTCTTCTTTTTTAATATATGTATTTATGGCTATGAACTTCCCTCTCAGGACATCTTTGGCTACATCCCATATGTTTTTGCAGGTTGTGTTATCATTTTTATTAGTTTCAAGGTAGTTACTGATTTCTTTTGAGATTTCCTCCTTGACCCACTGTTTGTCTAAGAGTGTGTTGTTTAACTTCCATATCCTTGTGCCTAACCTGTTTCTCTGGCCCTTAGTGATTTCCAATTTAATGCCATTGTCATCAGAGAAATTACTTTGTATAATCTCCATCTTTCTGAATTCATTGAGATTTCTTCTGTGGCCTAGCTTGTGGTCTATCATGGAGTATGATCCATGTGCACTCGAGAAGAATGTAAATCCTGATGTATTGGGGTATATTATTTTGTATATTTCTATTAAGTCATGTCCTCTAATGTATTGTTGAGAGTCTTTGATTCTTTGTTGATTCTCTGTCTAGATGTTCTGTGTAATGATGATAATGGTGTATTAAAGTCCCCTGTTATAATTGTAGAGGCTTTTATTTCTTCACTTAGCTTTTACAGAGTTTGCCTCATGAAATCTGAGGCAACTAAATTAGGTGTGTAAATGTTTATGATTTTTCTCTCTTCTCGAGAGCTTACCCCATTTACTAATATATAGTGTCCATTTTTGTCTCTTACAAGAATTTTGCATTTAACGTCTATTCTGTCTGATATTAGAATGGCTACTCTTGCAATTTTATGGCTATTGTTAGCTTGTAAAATTTTTTCCCATCATTTACTTTCAGCCTCCTTGAATCCCTGGGTTGAAGGTGGGTTTCTTGTAGAAAGAATATGATGGATCATATTTCTTTATCCATTCTGCCCGTCTGTGTCTTTTGAGTGGTGAATTTAACCCATTAACATTCAGTGTTATTACTTGCAATGAATTCCTTACTTCAGCCATAATTTCTTTTGATTAATGTATGTCATATGTTTTTTTGTTTCTGTTTTTATTTTTTATTTTTTGGTTGTTTTTAAGCTCTCCTAAGTCTTGATTTGTCCTTTCAACTTGTAGAACTTCCTTTAGTATTTCTTGAAGTGACAATTTCTTATTGACATACTCTCTTAATTTCTGTTTATCTGTGAATATATTGAACTCTCCATCATTTTTGAATGTCAGTTTTGCTGGATACAGAATTCGTGGTTGGAAGATTTTTCTTTTTGTTCTTTGACTATGTCATACCTCTGTCTTCTTTCCTCTGTGGTATCAGATGAGAAATCAGCATTTAATCTTATTGTGCATCCGTTGTATATGATGGTTCTCTTTTCTCTTGCTGCCTAGAGTATTTTCTCTTTGTCTTGAGCATTGGATATTTTGACAAGTATATGTCTTGGAGTTGGTCTGTTGGGATTTATACTGTTTGGGGTACACTTTGCTTCCTGGATCTGCACATCCATCTCTCTCAATAGGGTTGGGAAGTTTTCAGCCATTATTTCCTTCAACACTCCTTCTGTTCCCTTTCCCTTCTCTTCTCCTTCTGGGATGCCCATAATGAGTGTGTTTGTGTGTTTTGTGTTGTCTGTTAAATCCCTGAGTCCCTGTTGGATTTTCTATATTTTTTTGCCTCTCTGTTTGGTTTCAGGTGTATTTTCTTCCACCTCACTAATTCTTTCTTCTGCCTTTTCAAATCTGTTGTTATGTGAATCCAGCATCCTTTTGATTTCTTGGATTGTGCCACTGATCACCATAATATCTGTAATCTGTTTTTGTATGTTTCCAATTTCTTCAGTATGTTCTCCCAGTGACTTCTTTATATTCTTAAAGTCTTCCTTCACTTCATTAATTTGTTTCATGATATTTGTTTGGGAATCTTTGATTAGTTGTTCGATGTTCTGCATATATTCCTGGTTTTTAGTTTGTTCATTGGAATGGTCCATGTCTTCCTGTTTCTCAGTGTGGTTTGTAAATTTTTGATGCCCTCTGGTCATCATTTTTTCTTCCTGGGTTTATTCAGTTGATTAGCTTCTCTCACTCCTCTCAAGTTTTATTCAGTTGTTGGTTCTGTGTGTGTGTTTTCTCTTTGCAACTTTTCTTCTTATTTTGTTTCCTTGCTTCTTTCTATGTTACCTTGAAGGAAAAAAATAGTGACATAGGGATTGAAAGATGTGAGAAAGGATGGAGGATAATAGTAATATTGATAAAAGTTAGAAAAGGGGCCAAATAGGACTTACTGAAATGAATATTTAACTGGGTAGGCAGTGTACAGTAATAGGAAAAAAAAGTGGTGTGCCTACAATGGGCTGGGGAACCAAATAGAGGAATATATATATAATGATTTAGAAGGCTAGAATGATGAGGAGGGAGAGAAAGAGTAAAGAAAAGGCTTAAAGGAAAAAGTTCATATTAAGAAAATAAGAAGTAAACAAAATAGAATAGAAATTGGCACCCTTAATTTGTGGGCTAATGAAAAAGTGTGGTATGTAAGAACCACAACATAAAGCAGAAGGCAGAGAGATGAAGGAAGGATTAGAGATAGCTTGGGATACAATATCAATATAGCCCGAGAATGGGAAATCAATGAAGAAGAAGAACATCAAAGAAGAGGTAAGGTAGCAGCACCTAATTTTATTTAAATGAAGGAAAACAGAAAGGGGGGAGGAAAGAGGAAAGAAAAGCAAGAGAGAACTAATAAACAGAGAAAAACCAAATAACCACACCAGCAAGGAGTCAAACATAGCTAAGGAGGAAGAGTTCCTTCTAGGGTCCTTGTGGATCCCCTCAGCCTGCTTGTGTTTATCAATTTCCCTTCTGGGTTCTATCTGAAGATTTTGAGGCAGATTTTCGGTATTACACTAAAATGAGAACAGGAATTCATTGTTTAAAGTGATGGCCTTCTTCTTCTTTTTATTTATTTATTTTTTGTGATATAAGGGTCCCCAAAGACGTCCTCTGCTAGATCACCTCCTTCACTGATGGGACCATAAATAGGCTCGTGGAAACTAATCAAGCCCTTCGCACTTCCTGGCCTCTGCAGGGGAGTGTAGCTATGATGCTTGTCAGGGCAGAGCAATAAAATTGGCTGACTCTGGCCCCTCTAGGTCCAGGCCTCAGTGTCAGTGGGCTGCTGGGTAAATCAGGTTTCTTCAGCAGATTCCCCTCTGCCCTCAGCCTGGTGCTGTTTCAAGCTGTCTTATATGATCCCCAAACTTATGAGGGGTCCAGGAAGTCAAATCCACAGAAGTTAAACCCCTCTACACCTTCTGCCAGAGTCTTCCCTCCCTCACAGTATGCTGCCTCAAAGAGGGAGCATGAGTCATGGTTGCTGGATTCATGGTTCAAACCAGCCATTGTCCCTGCGTGTGGGGCTCTGCCATCTGTGTTAACAACCACAGCCAGGCTCAAATCTCAAGAATCTCCACCGATCACTCAACACTGTTGATCTGCCCTCTTCTAGGTGGACCAATATTCTCACTCCGTGTGCCCATAGCCCAGATTCTTGGGTAAGTCCCTGCCCACAATTGGCCATCCCCAGAGGGCTAATCAGTGAGTATCCTCCTAAACAAATGCCATCTTGCCCCTCTACTGTAGCATTTTCTTTAAGGCACCCCAACCATATATATTTTTTCAGTTTCTTCACCTGATTCTGATGTAGATTCAAGTTTAACAGCCACTGAACTACAGTGGCCTGCTTTCTACTTAACTCCAACTTCACTCATTATTTTAAATCAGAAATGATCCTTTCATAATAAGATGATATACTTCTAATCTCAAGTATTTTAAGAAGTGAGAAAATTTATTTATATTTTTAAGTTGTACTCCAATATTTTTCTCACATGTGATAGGTTCTGGGATGGATGAAACTAAAGAATGCATGTATTTACAAACATAAATGTGTACCCAAAAGAATCTGCCAATGCAGATAATTGTGAGGAAGGAAGAATGGGGTTTGAGGCCAGAGAAGGAATTTTACTGTTTGCCGTAACAGACATAAGTTATTTTTGTAATATTTGCATGAATAATTTGGTTTAAATTTAAAAGAAATTATGAAAATTATATACAATGAAATCATACAGAGTGGTTGATTTGAAAATATTGATTTATATCTGCAAAATTACTGTGAGGCACTTCCCTTCACCCTTTGCAAAAACAGTCACCCATAAAGGAAAACTGTTATCTTCCCTGGGTACCCTCCCATGCTGCCTGGATTGGTGGAGGCCCCCCTCAGCAAGAGTGAGCACGGATCACAAGGAGCATGGACGCAACTGTGTGAAGGCAACACAGCTCTCTACATGTGTCTGGTTAGAGGGCTGTTAGCACCACAAAAGAAGACAGAATTCCTGTTGTTTACTCCCCAGTGAAGACCGGCCTGAGTGTCTCACATCACTAACTATGGCTGTGAGTGCTAAACAGGGCTTTCTCCCTATCCTCCTTTGTGGATCCAGAACCTATGATGATGCTTTTTACTGGGGTTCTGAGAGTTTGGTTCCATAAAAGGACATTCCCTTTCTGGATTGGGAGAACTGCAGTGAACATGTGTTACATTCCACCTTCTTCAGTTGTTCATCAGCTTTTTCCCATCCAACCCCTCCGCTCTTCTGGGATTGAGGAAGTCTGCATCATTTCAACACTGTTAAAATTCTGTTGAAAATTTAATATTTAATAGTCTCAGAAATATCTGGTATCAGCACCCTCTGAGGTTTTCTGCAAATATTGCTCTCTCTCATAACCTCACTTCTATTCTTGTCAGCCCTAGGTCCCAGAACTTTCTGGGATTTCTGTACTATTCTTTAAGATCACTGGACTAATGTTGTTCATTCTGGTGATATTATTGCTGTTGCCAGTGCTGTAATGTGAATTTTTACATTTTCTTCCTGTCACCAACAGGTTTATTCTTGGCATTGCTCTTTCTTTAGCTGTCCCAAGATTGGAGAAGGCGAATGTAGAGCTGGAAGGAGGAAACAAGAATCTGTGCCTGAGAACCAAAAGGGGAACAGTAAGAGCAGCCCCCTCAGAGGGTCAATGGTGGAGGTCAAGGGAATGAGGAAATGGCAAAAGGAGCAGAAGCAGGTCATCTCCTCTCTGTGAACGGACTCCTCTCTGCACCAGACCCCAGGTCTCATTCTTTTATCTCACCCTGCACACCTGGCCAACACCTGTCTGAGGCAGGTACATCATACTGGGGCATCTGAGACTTTATGCTAGTCCCAAAACCTTGTGACTCCCTTGCATGACTCCTTACAGGCTGTGCTGACCAAGAGCACTTTTCCCTCTGTCTTAACAGTACTCACTCCTGCCTAGTCTGGAGAAACACACAGTTTACACATGAATTCACTGGGAAGCTGTATCACACTGCCATTTGGGAACAGGTCAGCTCCACAAACTTATATGTCTAGCTGTTTCAGTTTGCATAGCACTGCCAATGAAAATACCATAAATAGGTTGGCTTTTATTAGAATTTATTAGGGTTAAAGCTTACAGTTCTGAGGCTGTGAAAATGTCCAAACCAAAGCATTACAAAAAATGCTGTCTTCACAGGGGCCCGCTGCAGCTGGACTCCTGCCCACGGAAAATGTTGAGCATGCCTGTCTTTCTTTGTCTTCTCCTCCAAACTCACATTCTCCCTGATCTCAACAGTGGGCCATCCGACAAAATTGCTCACACCTTTCCCTTCTCCTCTGGTCTGGATATCTTCAGCTTCAAGCTGCTCCATGACTCCAGCCTCTGGCCTCTCCCTCAGCCACTCAGGGTTTCTCTCTTTCTTCACAGCTGTAGGTTATCATGGAGCCCTCTCCCACATGACAGGGTAAACATGGTAGCAGTCTTTCTTGATGTGCCCCACATATGTAGGTCTTCAGCAGAATGATTGAGGCTCATCCTGTAGCCTGAAATCTAATTAGAGGCCCTTGACTACCCTAGGGGCATCTAACAAAAATGACCTAATCAAAACCTCCCTTATCTGAATCTAACCAAAATATCCTGCATACAAAATGTTTACACACAGAGCAATTGGTTAGTAAGAACATAGTTTCCCAGGGTCCACACAAGACTCAATCGAGGGCATTAACCCAGGGCACAGGGATAAGAAGGGGTCTCATAAGTCTGGGAGAAATGGTAACTCATGAAGCAGTGGCTGTACTTTGGGTGAGGCCATCATTGATAAAAATGGTGTTCTGACCACCATTTCACTGATTCTTAGTATGTTCCCAAGAAGAACTCAATATACTGTGCTCTCTCCACCAAATCTTAGCTCCAAAAGCAGGTGTGTAACTCAGAGAGGTGTCCCAATATTCCCATTCCCAGAGCCAGCATGCACAGATTATGCCTGTTTGGTGGGGGTGGGTGGGCAGGAAGCAGGCAGTAAAACTGAAAGCCCCTAATTTCTTCTCCAAAGACCTGATTGCTATTACAACAAATGGAGAAATTTGACCCTAAGTGTTCCCTCAAAAGCAGTGGAGATCGTGGAGGGCCTGAGATTTAATTCATATCAATCCTTCAGGAATAATTGAAATAAATATTTTACAGATGACTAAATCTAATATCATTTGCTAGCAGTAACTCACTTTAAAAGTAATGTGAAATAATGTTCTTCAGGCAGAAAGAAAATGGTCTCAGAAAGTCCAAGATTCAGGATGGATGGAAGAATAATATCTGTTAATTAAATTCATATATCTAAATGACTATTGAATGGATAAAGTAATAATGATATCCGTGGCCTAGGACATCAATAAAGTGCGAAAATACACCATAAAATAATATATATCATAAGATGGGTAAAAGGATATATAGCAGTTTGATATCATTATGAATTCCAAAAATAGATATTTGATTATGTTTGTAAACTTGTCTGTTAATCTGGGCATGATTAAGTAATGATAACGGCATTGACTGGGCCACAGTCGGTAGAGTGTTTTGCCCCTCCCCTTGGTGGTTGTGGTCTCAAAAATAAATAGACATAGCAAAGCACAGAGTTGGAGTAGTTTCTGATGTTTGAGTTCTGATGTGCAAGGACAGAAGGCTCTGGGGAAAGAGACAAGCCAATCACCTGACAGTTCACACCTGGCCTTGTGGAGAGAGGCAAAGCTTGGAGAGCCTCATAGTCTACACCTGACCTTGTGGAGGACACAGAGGCGCTGAGCCCAGAGAGAAATGCAGCCCTGGGAAGAAAGGAACCCAAGAAACCTGAACCCTGGCAAAGGTCAGCAAATGTCTTGCTCCAAGACCGGCTAACAGACTTTGGTGAAGGAAGAAACTTATGCTTTATGTCTTGATAACTGTGAGCTTCTACCTGAAATAAATACCCTTTATAAAGACCAAGAGAGTTCTGGTATTTTCCATCAGCACCCCTTTGGCTGACAGGATATAAATTGTTTTAAAATACATTATTTGGCAAGTCAATAACAAATAATAAGTGCAGATTTGTAAAGCAAGCAAAAGTGATATAATTTCCCCAGTAAACTTTAAATAATATAAAATACTGCATCTCATCCAAATAAATAGAAAGAAAAAAATTGAATGAAAATAGTCAGACTAAAACAATGTGTTCAGGATTTCCTGGGTTGCATTTTGGCCTTTGTTCTGGAGCCAACTTACTCATGCGTCTTGGGAAGGTGCACCTTTCTTATCCTTCAGAAGCCGGAAAGATCCAGGGTTGATTTATGGGGTGTTGTTTTGTCCCATCAGAAATCAAGTGCTATATCACTTCCCCATTTCCTAGTTATGAAGCCACAACCTGGATGTGATGCGCATTTGAAGGGAGAAGAGCAATGAATGATAGAACAAATTAAAAGGAGATATTGTTGCACTTCCCAAATTGGATGCTTAGATGATTGATATTGGATCATTCCTCTTTTCTAATGAATGCATTCAATGCTATAAATTTCCATCTAAGCCCTGCTTTTGTTGCATCCCACAAACTATGAACAAGCAGAGGACATTAAAAGCAGAAAGAACCCGTAACAAATGTTTTTTGAGTGAAGCTATATCCACTTCCACAACAGTAAAATTGTAAGATGAAGGCAGAGAATGTAAGAAAGTTGGGAAAATATGTTCTCTGGCTACAAACATTGTTTCCTCAATATAACACTTTTATGAATGTAACTTCACTTTGAAGGAATTCGCATCATGCTTGCTTAAGCATGAGGGAATCTATGTAAGGAAAAAAAATGAAGACAATGGGTTTTTCCAGTTTGCCCCACATGGTAGTCCTCTCCTTTAAGTATAAAGAGTGTGAAGTTTTCTTGGAAATTCAACCTCAGGAGATACCTGAGAATTAATCTTTTGCAGAAACAATTTAGGATTTCATGAATTTGGGAAAATTAGATTCACATTAAGATAGATGCAGGTGTAAACCCTGTGTATGTAAGGAATATTGTAATTCCTTCAGCCATGTATTAAATCTCATTGAATATGAAATTTCATACATTATTTATCATTGTAATGAACATGGGAATGTTTCCATCTGAGACAAAACTTCATGGAATATGAGAAAATTCAAACTAGAGAGAATCCATATGTGTGACCTGAATGTAGTCTCCAATTTATATTCATTTTTTTACATCTCATTTTAAAAGCTATTCAGGGGAACAAACATAGAAATATAATACATGTGGGAAAGTTTTCAACCAGACAGAAAGGCTCTTTATTCTTTGTTGGATAAGATGCTGAGAGAAGCACAAATGGTTAAGCATTTAAAAAACATACTTGCTGGCAGAGAAACATAATCAAATGTCTCCAAGAGCACTGCATACTGCAGGCATCAGTGGGAAAAAGCAGAGTGGAATGAACACACCACTGGGATCTTATTGTCTGAATTCCCAAGAAAGATTGTCTGGGAACACAGAAACAGACAGTGCTCTCACGTAACAAGCTGAGAAACTATTGAAGAACTTCCTACTTTTGTTATGAGCTTTGTAGTAAAATAAACAGCTTCAGCCTGAATAAACTTGCCTGCATTCACATGGAGTGTGGTCCCCTGATCCAAAACTTTCTTTGGATCTTTCCCAGCACCATCTATCTCCATGATGAGAAAAGATGGCTCCCAATGTGGGGCATAACTTGTCTTTTCTCTGGATAAATGTTGTGGAAACAAGGACGCTGGGTTGGACGGTCCTTGCATTCTGTTGGTGAGTCGAATAATCTTGATCATCAGGGTAATGGGTAATCAGTCAACTCTGTTAGAGGAATATTCTGTAGATTTGAAGACCTTGTTAAAGAATACAGGTGTATCTGTGTCGATCCTAGAGTTACTAGAACTCTTTTCTCTTGTACAGAAACATTATTATTGGCTTCAGCTGCAAGGGCAGAATATTTTAAACCTGAAACAATGGAAATTAGTAATGAAAGCTTTTAAAAGAATTCCTCAAAGGGGAAAAATAATTCCCATACATGTATGGTCTTTGTATAGTCTTATTTCTGTTGCTCTTGAACCATTACTTTCAGATGAAAATGAAGATATTAAAATGAATACTGCTTTTGTTAAACTGTAGCAGAACAAGCTAATGATGGTTTTAATGAAAATATATATGAAAAAATTAATGAACAAGCAAAAAAAAAGATAAACTCATGTCTAATAAAAAGAAAAAATAGAAAAAGGGAGTTTATGGAACTTTTCCAGTGGTCATTATGCCATCTGTACCAAAATATGATTTATTGCCTTTTGAAACAGCATCTCCTCCTACTTGGTATTTACCTATCCATTGTTTACAACATTAGATGACACTCCAAACGTTTCCGTTTTTGTGCCAGCACCATCCTCTTCAATTATGAAAAGTATAGCACAGGGAAGTAGAGAAGGAAATTCAGAGGCTATGCAATAATTCCTTTTACTTTTCCAATAACAGTAACTCAAATTACAGTAGATGCTAACAATCCCCAAGGGGGTGTACAATATGAGCATGCTCCTATTCCATTTAAAACTATCAAAAAATTAAAACAGGCATGCATTCAATAAGGTGCAAAATTCTCCTTATACTCAAGAATTGGTGCAAAAAAATGGCAAAAGCAAATAGATTAATACCCTGAGATTGTGATTTGTTAGCTCAAGCTGTTCTTAATTCAGGAGAATTTTTACAATTTAAAACTTGCTGGGCTGATGAAGCTAATATTGTAGCACCATGAAATGAACAGCAAAATCCACTAGTGCCTATTACTGCTGAGTAAATATTAGGAATAGGTCAATAGGCTGGGATTCCTCGCCAAGCTCAATATGAAGATATTGTCATTGTACAAGTGCAATTGTGCTGCCTAGCTGCCTGGTGATGAATCTACACCCCTGGACAGGCTGTACAATCATTTTCAAAAATTGTTCAAGGAAATACTGAACCCTATGCTGATTTTGTAGCAAGCCTGGCAGATTTAGTCAACAAGACAGTAACTCAATTTGATCTTTAGAAAAATGCTTATTCTAATGTTGGTTTTGATAATGCTAACAGTGAATGTAAAAAGGCTTTACATCCAATAAAGGCAAATGGAAGGACTTTACAGGATTATATAAAAATATGCCAAGACATTGGGCCTTATACCTATAACATGAACCTATTTGCAGCTGCTCTAAAGGGATGTAGTCCTATGATTACTAATTTAAATTGCTTTAAATGTGGGAAATCAGATGATATGAAAAAAGATTGCCAAGCCAAAACTAGTGTAAGAGCTCCATTTAGGGGAAAAAGTAAATCAATACTAACTCGTGTGTGTCCAAAATGCCAAAGAGGGTTACAATGGGCCAAGGAATGCCATTCTAAATATCATAAAAATGGTACTCTCATTAATAAGTTAAGAATCTTCAAGCACGTCTTGCTCAAGACCCTCAGACTCACAATATAAGTATATTTCCCAGGCTTGCTCAAATCTACCCAGTCAGCAACAGAGCAATTCACTACAGGTTGTAATAGAACTTTAGGCAGTTACCAAAAGTGGTACAGCTGTCAATCCTTCCTCAGCTGAAACAAAGTTTACTACTCCTTCACTGGGTAAACCAAAAATTAAGGACAGGAATTAAAGGGCCTATCCCAGAAATCTGAACTTTGAGCCTAAATGAACTCCTAAAGAGTAGTAATCCAATAAATATATGTTAAATATATGTATAAACTGCTAAATTAGAGCTTCACTGTATTTATGCTTTTTAAGTTGTCCTGGCTGCTTGCTGATTATGAACAAAAGTGTTTCAAAGAACAAGCTTATATATTACAGGTAATATAGACTCCATAAAAAATCTTAAAAACAGTAAAATCAAATATGTGAAATGATGGAGGGCTTGAAGACAGCCATAACAATGGAGTGAAAATTATCAGTCAAATTAGTAAGTATTATGTTTCTGTTAGTGTGTCCTAATTCTTTTTTGTATTTTTCTGTTTGTTCTGTGTCAGCGTATAGTTTAATATCTCTGGAGGGTAATATTAAATTGATAAATGAAGATTATTATGGGAGCTCTATTCAAATGGCCAAAAATTAAATAAGCACATATATTAATAAATAAATATGGATATTAGTTTAAAAGAATAAAAATAGTTATACTTAAATTAAATCATTTTTCTAACAAGTTTGTTTAATGTTGATGGTAATTATAGGTTGTCAGAAGTTTGCTTGGAAGTAGTCTCCAAAATCATTGTGGTAACTTAAGTATGGCCAGTATATAGAATGTGCTTTATTATTAAAGGAAAGAAAATCATTTTATCCTAAGATAAAATAACTAGTTATTAAAACAAAGTAAAATGTGGGACAAAACCTGAATAAATATAAAAGTGCGAAAGGCTTGTGAAAAAGGAATTTTTGTGGTCAAAGCTAAGTAAAATTTAAGCAGCCTATCTAAAAAAAAATTAAAGCTTTAATGTCAAACAATGTAATAATATAAAGTTGAAGATTTATTCTTTTTCAAAGTTTCTCAAGTCAGTTTGTTTTAGTAAAATTTACGGTTTTTCTCCTAAATAATCACTATGCATTAAAGAAAGTCTGTTTTCATCAAAATAGCTTCCTGTACTTTAAACTTATCATTTCCATTGAATAACAGGTCTTATCACTTTTAAAAAGAACACAATGTCTGAACCAGCTTTCTCAAAGTGAAATCCTGAAAGATGGCTTTTATTTCAAACTGTCACAAATAACTAGTTCTTTTACCTAAAAAAAGGTAAAATACTAAAAATAGTTAAGTTCTTGTGATATAAATTGAATGAAGTATTTAAAATTGTTTTATAATTAAAAGAAATTTTCTAATTTTTTAACAATTAAAGTTATATGAATATAAAGTTCTTATGAATACTTTAAAAGTGTATAAAATTCCTGAAAATATAATAATGTTTCAATATAATAGTAAAGGCTGCTGGGATAGTGCATAACAGTAAAATAAAATAACACCCCAGCAGCATGCAGTGGTCCCAAATATTGCTATTTGTTGTTAAAAATTAATATCCAGTTATGTCACTATCACTTTGTTTTAGAACTTACTTAAGTTTCCTTTAATATTTTCTTAAACAGGTCAAGCCAACCCATATTCCCCTTCCTGTAAAATAGCCAACAATAAATCAAGTTTATATTCAACATTGTAGGCAACAGCCCCAATTCTAACTATAATGTTAAAAACAAAACAAATAAAAATTACTAGTTAATGTATTATGCCACAGCCCAAATAAGAAATACTAATTTGTTTTTACCTATGCCTCAAACTTTACAAAATAAAGAAATTGAGGTCATTCTAATCATGCTACTAAGAATCTTTAATGATTAAGAAATAAAAGTTTATTCATTGGATGTCTGTTGTATAATCTACTGTAGTTATGAATTATGTATAATATAATTAAATAATAAACTTTAATAAAAACATTGCATACTTCAGTAATTTAATAACTTGTATATTACACATAAATGTATTTTATTAAATGTATATGTAAATCTCTTGTTTTAAGTTTCTACAGTCCTGGATCCATATGTATTAAAAAACACGTCTAGGGAAGTGGCTGTGGCTCAATCAGTAGGGCTCCCATTAACCATATGGGAGGTCCCGGGTTCAGTTCCCGGGGCCTCCTGGTGAGGGAAGGCCCACCCGCATGGTGTGGTTGGCTGACTCAGCGAGCACAGGCAGCAAGGGGGGGATAAATGAAAAAATAAATAAAATCTTAAAAAAAAAAAAAAAAACAAGTCTAGCAAGTATTGTTCAAGCCTAAAGTAAAGCATCATGCAGAAAATTTTGTTAATCCTGAAACCAATACCTTGGTAGTTAACACTTTTCACATTTCAGGAAAAATATTTGAAATTAAAATAATAAATACATCAACAGGGTTTTGTAACAACTTAAAAAAAATAAAGTGCATTTTGATGGGTGTTGTATTCCTCCCTGGAGGAGCTGGCCACTCTCCCAGGGATTGATGCATAAACCTTAAAATATACTGCTCAGGGAGTGTTGTGTTCCTTCCTGTGGAGGCTGGCCCCTTCCTTGGAAATTAGCAAACTACTCACAAGTTAGCATCTATAGTATCAAATTCATTAATTCTAAACACAGTCAACCAAAATTCTAGTATCAGTTGCTACTTCAACACTTTCCAGCTAAAAGCTAAATATTGGTAAGTATATATATATATCAGACTGCTCTATTTATCTGTCATTCTGTAACTTTGTTCAATATTGATTTAATCTTTTAATTAGTTATGTTATTTGTTTCTCACCCTTATTGTCAATTAAGCTTATTAAACAAAATATATTTTAAAGTTTATCTTATATCTATCCAGGACTCTAGCCAAAAATAAGCCAAGTACATCAGTGTATCCCCTGATTTAGTAAGCCTGAGAATGTATGTATATTTATCATTTAGCAGTTAAAACACTTTTTAAAGGCTACAAAAACAAAAAAGGAGAAATATTGAGGTGTGAGAACAATTATGTCAAGTGTTATTTACAATAATTTTTTAAATCCCAAGGTCAGATCATATACATCAACAGCAGAGCATTTCTGGCAAAAATCAGGCAAAAATACAGAAACAAATATTGGACAACTAGTTTATTGAAAGCATAAACATAATAATCAATGGAAAAAGGCAGAACTTAAGTTAGGATATAGGGTCGAGGTTTTGCTCTTATTATTACAGATAAAGGAGACCAGCTTTGGGTCCTCTCCAGACGTCTGAAACCTAGACATAAACATGCCAAAGGAAAAAAAAAAAACACAAAAGCAGAAAAGATGGATAGTTCTACTGTGGTTCTAATAGGATATCAGCAACGTGGAATATGGCTTCTGGTTCACATTAATCGCTGCTGGGAGTCTTCTGCTGAGAGCCAAATCCTTTGGCACTTTTTAAATCACTATTTCAAGAGAACCAAACGTTTGGCTGAATTAATTACACATCCTGTATTAGGACTTATAAATATTATTACAGCAGCTGCTGTGGCAGAAACTGCCCTACATGAGACTATCCAAACACGACAATGTGTTAGAAATTGGCATAAAAATGCTAGTGAGCTATGGCATATTCAGGTAAATATTGATGAGCAGATTGACAATCTTAATGACTTAGAGATGGCTGTTACACAAATGGGAGGTCAGGTGTATAATCTAAATATAAAACAAGGTTTGAAGTGTGGTTAGAATGAAAGTACATTTTGTATCACTCCTCTCCCATACAATGATTCCCATTATGAATGGGAAAAATTAAAAATCACTTAATAAGTCATAACACAAATTTATCTATAGAAATTACAGATTTGCAAAAAAGAATTTTGAGCATGTCTCAGAATCAACTTACTACATTTCCAGGTAGCGAATTTTGGCAATCTGTGACAGATCAATTAAATAAAATAAACCCCTTAATTTGGTGGAAATCAACCTCTGTACTTGCTAAATTTGTGTGGCGATCATTGGTGCTTTGCTACTCTTAACTGTATTAGGAGGCATTCACAAAACACTGCTGTCCTGCATTAATACAGCTGAAAAGGCCAGCCATGCCAATAACTTGATTCTGATTAAAAGCCTTAACTCTGAAGACCCCTGTCCATGGAGCTTGGCTGGTGACCAGTGATGGGTAAGACTTTCAGAGGAGTGTAACCTAAGACTGGCAAAGTCACCCTGGACAAAATAAAAAAAAATGGGGGTGGGGGAATTGTTTGAAAATATGCTGAGAGCCAGAGCATAAAAGGTTAAGCATTTAAAAAGCATGCTTGCTGGCAAAGAAACATTATTAAATGCCTCCAAGACACTGCATACTACAGACATCAGTGGGAATTGGCAGAGCAGAATGAACAGGCCACTAAGATGTTATTGTCTGAATTCCCAAGAAAGATTGTCTGTGAACACAGAAACCATCAGCCCTCTCACATACCAAGCTGAGGAACTAGTGAAGGACGCCCTACTTTTGTTATCAGCTTTGTAGTGTAAAAAGCAGATTCAGCCTAAATAAATTGTTTGCATTCCACATTGAGTGAGAATCCCTGATCCCAAATTTTCTTTTGATCATTCCCAGCACCATTTATCTCCATAATGAATTACAACAGATGGTGCCCATGTGGGGCATGACTACTCTTTTCTCTGTACCAGTAATGTGGAAAGAAGAACTGCTGGGTCACAAATTCCTGGCATTCTGTTGGTGACTCGAATAATCTTGATCATCAGGGAAATGGGTAATAAGTTTACTCTGTTAGAGGAATATTCCTAAGTTTTGAAAACACTGTCAAAGCATACAGTGGTATCTGTGATGACCCTAGAATTACTAAAACCCTTTTCTCTTGCACAGAAACATTGTTATGTATGGTCTTTGCATAGTCTTATTTCTGTTGCTCTGGAACCATTACAGTCAGATGAAAATGAAGATATTAAAATGGATACTGCTATTGCTAAAACTATAGCAGAATAAGCTAATGATGATTTTAATGAAAATATATATGAAAAATTAATGAAAAGGCAAAAACAGATAAAATCATGTCTAATAGAAAGGAAAAAAAGAAATAAGGAGTTTATGGAACTTTTCCACTGGTCGTTAAGACATCTGATCCAAAAGGTAATTTATTGTCTTTTGAACCAGCATCTGCACCTACTACATCATTTGATGACCATCCAAAAGTTTTGTTTTTGTGCCAGCACCATACTCTTCAATTATGAAAAGTATAGCACAGAGAAATAGAAAAGAAAATTCAGAGGCTATGAAATTTTTTTTTACTTTTGCAGTAACAGTAACTCAAATTCCAGTAGATGCTACAATCCCCAAGGGTGTACAATATGAGCATGCACCTATTCCTTTTAAAACTATAAAAAAATTTAAAAAGTATGCACTCAATATGGTGTAAAATCTCCTTATATTCAGAATTGGTGCAAGAAATGGCACCAGCAAACAGATTAATACCCTGGGATAGGGAGTTGTTAGCTGAAGCTGTTCTAAGTTTGGCAGAATTTTTTCAATTTAAAACTTTTTGGGCTGATAAATCTAACATTGTAGATGATGAAACCAACAGCAAAATCCACCAGTGCCTATTACTGTTGAACAAATATTAGGAACAGATCAAAGGGCTGGGATTCCTAGCCAAGATCTATATGATGATATTGCCATTGTTACAAGTGTGATATTGATGCCTAGCCTTCTGGCAATGAGTCTCCACCCCTGGACAGGCTGTACAATCATATTCAAAATTTTTTTATAAAATACTGAACCCTAAGCTGAATTTGTAACAAGGCTGGCAGATGTAGTCAACAAGACAGTAACTCAATCTGATCTTAAAGAAATGTTTATTCTAATGTTGGTTTTGATAATGCTAACAGTGAGTATAAAAAGGCTTTATATCCCATAACGACAAATGGAAGGACTTTAGGGGATTATATAAAAATATGCCAAAGCATTGGGCCTAATACTTATAACATGAACCTTCTTGCAGCTGCTCTAAAGGGATGTAGTCCTATGATTACTAATTTAAATTGCTTCAAATGTGGGAAACCAGGTCATATGAAAAGAGATCGCCAAGTCAAAACTAGTGTAAGAGCTCCATTTAGGGGCAATAATAAATCAATATCAACTCATCTGTGTCCAAAATTCCAAAAAGGGTTGCACTGGGCCAAGGAATGCCATTCTAAATATCATAAAAAATGGTAGTCTCATTATTAAGTTGAGAAACTTCCAAGTGGGTCTTGCTCAACGCCCTCAGACAAACAATATGAGCGCATATCCCAGCCTTGGTCAAATCTACCCAACAGAGCAGTTCACTCCGACCTGAAACAGAACTTAATACAGTTACCAAAAGCAGTACAGCTGTCGATCCTTCCTCAGCTGGAACTAAGTTTATTACTCCTTCACTGGGCATACCCAAAATTAAGAACAGTAATTAAATGGCCTGTCCCAGAAATCTGAACTTTGAGCTTAAGTATATGCCTAAAGAGTAGTAATCCAAAATGTACATGTTAATATCTGTATAAACATCTAAATTAGAGCTTAACTCTATTTATGCTGTTTATGTTGTCCCGGCTGCTTGCTGATTATGAACAAAAGTGTTTCAAAGAACAAGCTTATATATTACAGGTAACACAGATTCCATAAAAAATCTTAAAAACTGTAAAATCAAAGATGTGAAATGATGGAGAGCTTGAAGACAGCCATACCAAAGGAACGAAAATTATGGGTCAAATTAGTAAGCATTATGTTTCTGTTAGTCTGTCATAATTCTTTTTTGTATTTGTCTGTTTGTTCAATGTCAGTGAATATTTTGATACCTCCAGATGGTAATATTAAATTGATAAGTGAAAATTATTATAAGAGCTCTATTCAAATGGCCATAAATTGTACAAGTGCTTATATTAATAAATAAATATGGATATTAGTTTAAAATAATAAAAATTGTTATACTCAAATTAAGGATTATTCTAACAAGTTTGTTTAATGTTGATGGTAATTATGTGTTGTCAGAAGTTTGCTTGGAAATAGTTGCCAAAGTAATTGTGGTAACTTACGTATGGAAGGTATATAGAATGTGATTTTTTTTATTAAAGAAAAGAAAGTAATTTTATCACATGATAAAATGACCAGTTATATTTAAAAAGTAAAATGTGGGATAAACCTGAATAAATACAAAAAGTGCAAAAGGCATGTGGAAAAAGAATGTGGTCAAAGCTAAGTAAGATTTAAACAGGCTATCTCAAAAAATGTAAAAGCTTTAATGTCAAACAATGTAATAATATAATGTTAAAGTTCTATTCTTTCTCAAAGTTTCTGAAGTCAGTACTCTGTTCTGGTAAAAGTTTACAAACTTTTTCTCTGAAATAATCAGTATGCAATAAAGAAAGTCTGTTTTATCAAAATAGCTTTTTTGTACTTTAACCTTATCATTTCCATGGAGAAACAGGTTGTATCACTTAAAAAGAACACAATGTTTGAACCTGTTTTCTCAAAGTCAAAACCTGAAACATAGCTTTTATTTCAAACTGTCACATATAAGTTGGTCTTTAAACTAAAAAAAAAAGTAAAATGCTGAAAATAGTTAAGTTCATGTGATATAAGTTGACTGAAGTATATAAAACTGTTGTATAATTAAAAGAAATTTTCTAATTTTATATCAATTAAAGTTATATGAATAAAAAGTTCATATGAATACTTTAATACTGTATAAAATTCCTGAAAATATAATGTTTCAATATAATAGTAAATAAAATATGATGTTATTAATTATAATTTTTAGTTATAGCTACTAGAAGAAAGCAGCCATTAAAGGCTGCCAGGGTAGTGCATAACAGTAAAATATAGTAAAAGAAAATAACAAACCTGCAGCTTGTAGTGGTCCAAAATATTGCTATTTGTTGCAAAAAATTAATATCCAGTTATATCATTATCACTTTGTTTTAATTCTGCCTAAAGCTTTCTTTAATATTTTCTTAAACAAGTCAAGCCAACCCACATACCCCTTCCTGCCAAGTAGCCAACAATAAATTAATATTATATCCAACAGTGTAAGGAACAGCCCCAATTCTAACTATAATGTTAACAACAAAACCAATGCAAATATTAAAATTACAAGTTAATGTATTACCCCATAGCCCAAATAGGAAATTCTAATTTGTTTTTACCTATGCCTCAAACAATACAAAATAAAGAAATTGAGGTCATTCTATTCATGCTACTAAGAATCTCAAACGATTAAGAAATAAAAGTTTATTCATTGGATGTCTGTTGTTGTATAATATACTACAATTATGAATTCTGTATAATATACTTAAATACTAATCAAAACTTTAATACAATACATTGCATACTTAAGTTATTTAATAACTTGTATACTACACATAAATGAATTTTATGAAAAGTATATGCAAATCACTTGTTTTGAATTTTGACAGTCCTGAAACTAAATACATTAAAAAACAAGTCTGGCAAGTATTGTTCAAGCCTAAAAGTAAAGCATCATACAGAAAACTTTGTTAAACAAAAAACCAATGCCTTGCCAGTTAACACTTTTCACATTTCAGGAAAAATATTGGAAAGTAAAATAGTAAGCACATCAAAGAAGTTTTGTAACAAATTAAAAAAGTTGAAGTGCATTTCAATGGGTGTTGTATTCCTTCCTGGGGGAGCTGGCCACTCTCCCAGGGATTGATGCATAAACCTTAAAATGTACTGTCCAGAGGGTGTTGTGTTCCTTCCTGAGGAGGCTGGCCCCTTTTTCTGGAATTAGCAAAATACTCACATGTTGGCATCTATAATATCAAATTCATTAATCCTAAACACAGTCAACCAAAACTCTAGTATCAGTTGCTACTTCAACAACTCAACACTTCCCAGCTACAAGCTAAATATTGGTAAGTATATATGTAAGACTGCACTATTTATCTGTCATTCTGTAACTTTGTTCAATATTGACTTAATCTTTTAATTAGTTATGTTATTTATTTCTCACCCTTATTGTCAATATAAGTTTATTAAATTAAATATATATTAACATTTATCTTGTATCTATCCAGGACTCTAGCCAAAATAAGCCAAGTATATCAGTTTATCCCCTGATTTAGTAAGCCTGTGAATGTATGTATACTTATCATAAAAAATTAACAGTTAAACCTCTATTTATAAATAGTACAAAAACAAAACAGGTGGAAATGGTTAGGTATGAAAACAATTATATCAAGCATTTTTCAGAACAAAGGTCTAATCATATATATCAGCAGCAGGGCATTTCTTGCAAAACTAAGTCAAAAATACAGAAAGAAATATTGGACAACTAGATTATTGAAAGCATAAAGATAATAATCAATGGGAAAAGTTAGGATATAGTGTTGAGATTTTGCTGTTATCATTACAAATAAAGGAGATCAGTTTGGAGTCCTGTCCAGATATCTAAAACCTAGACATTAACAAGTGAAAGAAGCTGACACAAGAAGCAGAAAAGATGATAACTTCGAAAAGTCAGAATGTCACTCTAAAACAGTTATTCTTTGCTATGCTTACCTTGACACGTCAGTAGTTAGTAGTGCACCTTCACATAATTAACCATATTTGGCTTATATTACTAATTCACCTCTTTTAGAATTTTTGACTTGTGGGGACATATCCTACCCTGTTTATATCAATTAGATTTTTCATTTCCTTGGCCCCATTGATTCTCTTCTTCCTCTAAAGCCTCAGTAGAAAGGGAAATTTATTGAAAATTTAACCTTGCATTTTCTTGAATGACCTATCTGCCTAGTATTCATCGATCCATGTATACAACCCCCAAATCATAGTACAAAGTGATAAATACCATACATGCCATGTTTCATCTGAGGTTGTGCTCTTTAATAATTCCAATAGAATTTTAATGAATTGGGCCCTTATAGGGATAACAAAAACTAATGTAAACACAACCATATGTAGAAAAATTAATAATTCAACAAAAACAACTCCTGAAAGCTATCATTAATTTTGGAATTTTGGGGATGTCATAAGTATAAATACATCACTAAATTGGACTCATCAGGGAAGATTTATCCCACAACTATGAGACACTAAACTTAACAAAACTTAAAAAGTATTTGTGGAAATTATTTTTGGGAACTAGCCTAATTTTTGAATGGCAAGGGAGTAAAACTAATATTACCAATTTAAAAAGAAAATCCACTTAATTTCTTAAAATATGTGTATGGGATCCCATAGTATTTATAGTTGGAAGAGTGAGCATTAATCAAACATGCTTTTTCGGCATCAATTGCTCCCTTTACACTTGTGTATGAAATTCTGTTTTATAAGAAAGTTCTACTGTGGCATCGTGGAATATGGCTTTGGGTTCACATGAATCGCTGCTGGCAGTCTTCTGAGAACCAAATCCTTTGGCACTTTCTAAATCATTATTTGAAAAGAACCAAATGCTTAATTGGATTAATTATAGCTGCTGTATTGGGACTTACAGGTATTATTACAGCTGCTGCTGAGGCAGAAACTGCCCTACATGAGACTATCCAAACACGACAATATATTAGAAATTGGCAGAAAAATGCTAGTGAGCTATGGCATAGTCAGACATTTATTGATGGGAAAATTAATAATAGGCTTAATGACTTAGAGATGGCTGTTACACAAATGGGAGATCAGGTATATAATCTAAATTTAAAATGAGGTTTTGAAGTCTGATTGGAATGTAAGTGATTTTTTTATCACTCTTCTCCCATACAATGATTTCAATTATGAATGGGAAATAATTAAAATCATTTACTAGGTCATCAAACAAATTTTTCTATAGAAATTACAGATTTGCACAAAAGGTATTTGAGCATGTCTCAGAATTAACTTACTATGCTTTCAGGTACCAAATTTTGGCAATCAGTGACAGATCAATTAAATAAAATAAACCCCTTACATTGGTGGAAATCAACCTCTGTAATTGCTAACTTCAGTGTGGTGATAATTGGTAGTCTGCTACTCTTAACTTTATTAGGAGGTATTCGCAAAGCCCTGCTGTCCCACATTAATAGGGCTGAAAAAGCTATCCATGGTAATAACTTGATTCTGCTTAAAACCCTTGAATCTCAAACTCCAGTCCATTGAGCCTGGCTTGTGGCCAGGGATGGGCAAAACCTTCAGAGGAGGGCAACCTAAGACTGGCACAGTCACCCTGGACAAAAAACAAAAAAGGGGGAGTTGTTGGAAAAGATGCTGAGAGCCAGACTATAATGGGTTACGCATTTAAAAAGCATGTTTACTGGCAGAAAAACATTTGTAAATGACTCCAATGACACTGCATATTGCAAACATCAGTAGGAGGAGCCACAGCGGAATGAACACACCATTAAAATGTTATGGTCTAGAATCACCATATGTGAACAAGAGACCATAACATTTAAATGGTGTGTTCACATATGGTGATTCTAGCAATGGAAGAAATTATAACAATGAGGTGGAGCCAGTGGCCACTTGACACTTTTGGGGTAGGGAGGGGAGGAGCTGTTGAAATACAGGGGCTTCTTTGGGAGTTAGAGGTTGTCCTGAGTACCGTTGTGGCAATGGATGTAGGCCATTTTAAATCAGCACACACCACTCAAAACTGAGTGTGAAAGAGTGTGGTCTAGGGTGTGAACTGTGGTCTATGGTTGTTGGCAAGGCTCCATGATGTGTAAGTTCATTGAGGGTGGTGGGCCACACTTGTGGGAGATGTTTGTGTGGGAGGTGGTGGGAGGTGTGGGAGGTGGGCAACATGGGAATCCCAGTGGGTTCCGTGTAATATTTTGGGTAATCTAAGCACCTCTTAAAATATATGTAGGGAAGCAGCTGTGGCTCAATCAGTAGGGCTCCCATTTACCATATGGGAGGCCCCGGGTTCGGTTCCCAGGGCCTCCTGGTGAAGGCAAGCCCGCCTGCACGGCATGGTTAGCTGACCCAGCGAGCACAAGCAGCAAGGGGGGGATAAATGAATAAATAAATAAAATCTTTAAAAAAATATATATGTATATATATATATAACATTTTTGTAAGCAAATACACATATATGCATGTATATTTATATATCATTTTACAAATGCTTGTATGTATTGTGAGAATTTTGATTTTTACCCACAATAAAAATAAATAAAAAATTAAAAAAAATTGTTATGGTCTGAATTCTCAAGAAAGATTGTCTGGAAATACTGAAACAAGCAGCGCTCTCACGTAACAAGCTGAGGAAATAGTTAAGAATGCCCTAATTTTGTTATCAGCTTTGTAGTATAAAAAGCAACTTCAGCCTAAATAAATTTGCCTGCATTGCACATGGAGTGAGGTCCCCTCATCCCAAACTTTCTTTGGATCATTCCTGGCACCGTCTACCTCCAAAGTGAATTACAAAAATCTGTGTTCAATTTGTTACCACTAATTTATGCATCAGAACACGAAATTTCTGTTAGTTTATGTATAGATGGGTTTTCCACTTATTTCAGATTATCCTGGTTGTTTTCACTGGTTCTTCAATCCATTATAATCTGGTTAAGCATTTAAAAAATTACCATTTTAAAAATAATCCTGCCCATTTTTGTAGCATTTTCTTCAGAGGCACTGTAACCATTTATATATTTTAGTTTCTTCACCTAATTTTGATGTGGATTCAAGTTTAAGAGCCACTGAATTACAGTGACCTGCTTTTCTACTTAACTCCAATTTTCCTTATTATTTTAAATCTGAGATGATCCTTTCAAAATTTGGAAATCTCAAGTGTTTTAAAAAGTTAAAAAAGTTATTATATTCTTAAGTTGTACTCCAATATTTTTCTCATATGTGATAGGGTATGGGATGGATGAAACTAGAGAATACATGTATTTACAAACAGAAATGTGTACCCAAAAAGAATCTGCCAATGCAGATAATTTTGAGGAAGGAGGAATGGCAGTTGAGGCTAGAGAAGGAATTTTAGTGTTTGAAATAACAGACATAATATTTTTTATAATCTTTGCATGGAAAATTTGGTTATCATTTAAAAGAAATTATGAAAATAGTACACAATGAAACCATACAAAGTGGTTGATTTGCAGATAGTGATTTGTAACTGCAACATTACTGGTGTGGGGGCACTTTCCCTCAATCTTTGCAAATATAGTCACTCATAAAGAATAGTGCTCACTTCCCTCGGCATCACCCTCAGCTTTCTGGACAGGTGGAGGCCTCCCTCAGCAGAAGTGAGCACAGAGCATGAGGAACATGGATGCGACTGTGTGAAGGCCACACTGCTCTATTCATGTGTTCGGTTAGAGGGCTGTTAGCACCACAGCAGTTGATGGACCTCATGTGGCTTACTCCCCAGTTTAGACCCGCTAGAGTGACTCACATCATAAATGAGGCTGTGAGTGCTAATCAGGTCTTTTTCCCTGAACTCCTTTGTGGAGCCTGAACCTATGATGATGGTTTTCAATTGGGTTCTGAGAGTTTGGTTCCCTCTCTGGTTTGGGGGAACTGCAGTGAACACATGTTATATTCCAGCTTCTTCAGGTGTACATCAGCTTCTTCCCATCCAACCCCTCCATTCTCTTCTGGGATTGAAGAGGTCTGCATCATTTTCAACAGTGTTGAAAATTAAATATTTAATTAATCTGAGAAATATCTGGCATCTGCACCCTCTGAGGTTTTCTGCAAACATTGCACTCTCTCACAACCTCACTTCTATTCTTGTAAGCGCTAGGTCCCAGGACTTTCTGGGATTCATGTACTATTTATTAGGGTTACTCACCTAATACTTCTCATTCTGGTGGTTATATTACTGTGGTCAATGCTGTAATGTGAATTTTGACATTTCTTTCCTGACATCAACATATTTCATCTTGGAATTGCTCTTTCTTTAGCTGAACCAAATTGGAGAAGGTGAATATAGAACTGGAAGCAGGCCACCTGAGTCTGTACCTGAGAACCAGGAGGGATACAGTAAGAACAGCCTCCTCAGAGGGTCCAGGCTGGATGCCAAGAGAGAGAGGGAAGGGCAAAACGAGCAGGAGCAGGGAGACTCCTCTGTGTGCCCTGTCTTCTCTGCTGCACCAGACCACAAGTCCCATGATTTTATCTGCCCCTGCCCATTTGGCCAACCACTGCCTGAGGCAGATACATCATTCTGGGGCACCTGTGACTTTATACTAGTCCCCAAACCCTGTGACACCCCTGCCTAACTCCCTGTCTTGCAGGCCTTCCTGGCCAAGAGCACGTCCCCCTCCATCTTACCCATCCTCATTCCTGCCTAGTCTGGAGATACCCACAATTTACAGGTGAAATCACTGAGCATCAGCATCAAACTGCTGTTGGGAACAGGGCAGCTCTCCAACTCTGTGTCCTCGGCTGTTTGAGATTCCCAGTGCTGCCAATGCAAAATACCAGAAGTAGGTTGGATTTTATTGGAATTTATTTGGTTTGAAGCTTACAGTTCTGAGGCTGTGAAAATGTCCACATCATGTCATCATCTAAAATGCTGTCTTAGCCAGGGTAAGGCACTGCAGGAATCCTACCAATGCAAAATGTTGGGCCTGCCTATCTCGCTCTGCTTTCTCCTCAAACACACTTTCTACCAGAGCTAAGCAGCGGGCCATCAGAAACAATTGCTCTCACCTCTCCCTTCTCCTATGGCCCGGATGTCTTCAGCTTCAAGCTGCTCCATGACTACAGCCTCTGACCTCTCCACAGACTCTCAGGGTTTCAGTGTCTCTCCACAGCTGTAGGAGATCTTTGATCCCTCTCCCACATGGCAGGGTAAACATGGCGGCACACTTCTCTGTGTGTTCCATGTATGTAAGACTTCAGCACAATGATTGGGGTCCATTCTGGTGCCTTAAAACTAATCAGAGGACCTTAACTAAGCTAAAGCATTCTGACAAAAAGTGCCCTAATCGAAAGTTCCCTTATCTGAATCTAACCAAAATGTCCTACATAAAAAAGGCTTACACAGACAACAATAGGTTAGTAAGAACATACTTCTCTGGGGTCCACACAAGCCTCAAATGATGACATTAACCTAGGGCACAGGAATCAGGATGGGTCTCCTAAGTCTGGGAGAAATGGGAAATCCTGAGCAGTGGCTGAACTTTGGGTGTGGCAATCATTGAGCAAAATGGGGTGCTGACCACCATTGCATTGATCCCTATAAATGTCCCAAGAAGAACACAATATACTGTCTTTCTCCACCAAATCTTAGATCCAAAATCAGGTGTGTAACTCAGAGTTGAGCCATCATTCCCATCCCCAGAGACATAGCACACAGATTTTGCCTGGGGTGGGGAGGGAGCAGGCTGTAAAACTGAAAGCCCCTAATTTCTTCTCTAAAGAACTGATTACATTTACAACAGAATGGAGAGATTCAACCCTAAGGGTGCTCTCAAAAATTGGAGATCATAGACGGCCTGAGATTTAATTCATCTCAATGCTTCAGGAAGAAATGAAATAAATACTATTACAGATGAGTAAAAACTAATCAAGTTTGCCTGAAGCAACTCACTTTAAAGGAATATAAAAGAATATTATTGTGGCAGAAAATATATTCTCAGAAGGTTCAAGATTCAGGATGGATTGAAGAACAATATTTGTTAATTAAATTCATAACCTATATGACTACTGAATGGATAAAGCAATAATGATATCCGTGGCCTAGGACATCAATAAAGTGTTCAAATACACCATAAAATAATATATAGCATAAGATGGGTAACTGGATATGTAGCAGTTTGATATCATTATAAATTCCAATAATGTTTATGGGATGATGCTTGTAAACTGGTCTGTTAATCTAGGCATGATTAAGTTATGATAAGAGCGTTGACTGGTTCACAGTCCTTAGGGCACTTGAGCCCGGCCCATTAGTGGGTGGGGTCTCACACATAAAAAGACAAGGCAATGGACAGAATTGGAGTAGTTTTTGATGTTGGAGTTCTGTTGCAAGGACAGTAGGCCTCAGGGAAAAGAGACAAGCCATTCACCTATCAGTTCACAGCTGGCCTTGTGGAGAGAGGCAAAGCTTAGAGCCTCATAGACAACAGCTGACCTTGAGGAAGAAACAGAGTAGCTGAGCCTAGGGAGAAATGCAGCCCTGAGAAGAGAGGAACACAACAAACCTGAATCCTGGCAAATGCCAGCAGCTGTCTTGCTCCAAGACAGAGTAACAGACTTTGGTTAAGGAAGAAATTTATACTTTATGGCCTGGTAACTGGAAGCTTCTATTCCAAATAAAGACCCTTTATAAAGAACAAGAGATTTCTGGTATTTTGCATCAGCACACATTTGTCTGACTAATACAGGATATAAAATATTTTAAAATACATTATTTCACAAGTCTATAACAAATAATATGTGTGGATTTGGGAAGGCAAGCAAAAGTGTTATAATTTCCCCAGCAAACTTTACAGAATATTAAAAAGTGCATCTCATCCAAATAAATAGAAGGAAAATTTTTTGAATAAAAATAGTCAGTACAAAACAAAGTGTCAGGATTTCCTGGGTTGCAATTTTGGCCTTTGTTCTGGGACCACCTTACTCGTGCATCTTTGGAAGCTATGCCATTCTTATACTTCAGAAGCCTGAATATTCAAGAGTTAATTTATGGGGTGATATTTTGTCCTCATCATTAATCCTGTGCTGTATCACTTCCCCATTTCCTAGTTATGAAGTCACCAAACTGGATGTGATGCTGATTTGAAATATGAAGAGCCAGGAATGATAGGACAAATAAAAAGGAGACATTGTTGTACTTCCCAAATTGGACACTTAGATGATTGATATTGGATCTTTCCTCTTTTCTAAGGAGTGCATTCAATGCTATAAATTTCCCTCTAGGCACTGCTTTTGCTGCACCCCAAAAACTATGAAGAAGCATAGGACCTTATGAAGCGGAAAGAACCACATAACAAAAGCTTGTGAGCGAATCTATATACACTTCCACAGCAGTACAGACTTAAGATGAAGGCAGAGAATGTAAAAAAGTTGGGAAAATCTTTTCTCTGACCACAAGCATTGTTTTCTCAAAATAAAACTTCTATAACTGTAACTTTACTTGGAAGGAATTTGCCCCACATTGTAGTCCCCCCCATTAAGTGTAATGAGTGTGATTTTTTTTTGGAAATTCAACCTCATGAGATACCTGATAATTAATCCTTCAGAGAAACCATTTGGGATTTCATGAATTTCAGAAAGCTAGTGTCACATCAAAGAAACATTCAGGAGTAAAACCCTGTGCATGTAAGGAATATTGGAAATTCTTAATCCAGGCATTAAATCTCATTGAGCATGAAACATTCATACATTAGTTAGTATTGTAATGAACATGGGAATGCTTCCATCAGAAACAAAACCTCATAGAATATGGGAAAATTCAAACCAGAGATAAACGATATTAGTGTCCTGAATGTAGACTGCTCTTTACAATCATTTTTGGCTCCTCATTTTAAAAGCCATTCAGGGGAACAAAGATAGAAATGTCACACATGTGGGAAAGTTCTCAACCTGACAGAAAGCCTCTTTATTTACCAGAAAATTCTTACTGAAGAGAAATCATATATATGTGGGAAAGCTTTAATTAAAATGTCAAATCTCAGATACAAGGGATTTCCTACTGCAAAGAAACGGTATGCACATAGGTCATGTGAAAAAGCTTTTAGGTACAAATCATATCTCAGATAACATGGAAAACTCATATTAGAGAGAAACAAAATGAATTTAAGGAATGCAAAGAAAACCTTCAGGTGAAAGCAATCATTCATTAAACATCAAAGCATTCATTCTGGAGAAAAACACTATATATGCAATGAACGCGGAAAAGAGTTCAACCAGAAGGAAAACCTCATTCACCATCTGAGAATACATACTGGAGAGAATCCCTATGAATGTGATGGATGTAGGAAAACTTTCATTCATAAATCAAGCCTCATAACACACCAGAGAAGACAAACTCTAGAGATCCCCTATATATGTAAGGAATATAGGAATGCCTTCAGTAGCAAATCAAATCTCACTGACCATGAGAAATTTCATAGTGGAGGTAAACCGTATACATGTAGGAAATGTAGGAAAGCCTTCAGCCAGACACAGTATCTCATTAAATATTACAACATTCATACTGGAGAGAAACCCTGTGAATGGAATGAATGTGAATCTCCAAAGAATCATCACCTCCAGTCTGTGCAACTTGTTGCCAATGTTTTAAGGAAGCGGATGTGACTGTGTAATTCAGGATGTATTTTTCCTTGAGAAAAAGTGCACCTTCAATTTGTTCTGAGATCTGCTCCCCCAACACCTTCTTCCACATTCATGTGTGTTCAATTTGTTACCAGTAATTCATGCATAAGAACTCGAGATTTCTCTTAGTTTATGTAAAGATGGGCTTTCCAATTATTTCAAATTATCCTTCTTGTTTTCACTGGTTCTTCAATCAATTGCATTCTGTGTAAATATTTAAAAAATTACCATTTTGAAAATAATGCTGCCCATTATTGCAGCATTTTCTTTCTTTTTTTTTTCTTTTTTTATTGTGGTTGAAAATCAAATTTTTCACAATACATACGGATATTTGTAAAATTATATATAAATATATATGCATATATGTGCATTAGCTTACATAAATGTTATTTATTTACATATATATATATATTTTTTAAAGGTGCTTAGATTACCTAAATATTTCACAGAAATTACAAGGATTCCCCTGTTTCTCACCTTCCACACCTCCCACAACATCCCAAACAAACATCCTTCATCAGTGTGGCACATCACCCACTATGGATATACACATCCTGGGGCCTTGCCACCAAGCATAGACCACAGTTTGCATCGTAGACCACACTGTCTACCACATAGTTCTGCATGGTATATGCTGATGTAAAGTGGCTTACATCCGTCACTGCAATACCACTCATAAAATCCCCCAAGTCCCAACAAGTCCCCTGTATTTCAACTGCCCTTCCACTCACTGGCCAGAAAGCATCCAATGGCCACCAGATCCACCTCACTGTTATAATATCTTCCATTGCTTGAATTACAATATGTATACAACATAATACCATTAAGTACACTCTAGTCCATAGCTCTTCCACCAATCCTGAGGGACTGGGATGGTGATGTCCACTACATATCCAAGTGGGAGACGGATTATATCCCATGGATACACTGTATGGGAGTATCAGGCCTGCAGCTGCAGGCCCTCTCCATTCACTGGGATGGCTGTTGCCCATTGTCATCTCCAACCCAGGTGAATTGGATGAGCCCATTTTGCTGTAGGGTAGGAGTTGCAGCTCCACCATGATTCCAGGCACACCTGGCACATAGGTAGACCAGAGGCTCCAATCTCTGGAAGTATACCTAAAAACTCCAGCATCACATATAGGTTTGAATAGAATGGACTGATGGACCATATGCAGGGAGGACTTATTTGAATCCAACTCTGTCATTCTCAGGAGCACAGATTCCAAATTAGAGCCCACTAATAAGGCAACAATCTCTGTTCCCACTTATATAGAACCTGGATATCTCTGGAGCCCTCAGGAGCCCCTCTGTGTGGTGATATCCAGTTTGGTTTTCTATGAGATCCTACTGAGGTGTGCATAAGCATTAACTTTGAGATGACCTCCTGATTCTCTTTGAAGTCTCTCAGCCACATGAACTCATTTCACTTTACCTTTTCCCTCTTTATTCAAGATCTTCTTCCAATCATGTTGCCAGGTGCCATATGGTATTTACCCCTCGTTGCCAGGGACCTTCATCCATGGGAGTAATGTCCCACATTGGGGGGATGGTAATGCATTCATATCCTAGGTTTGGGTATAGAGGCCAAATTTGAGCAACAGGTAGGCTCCCAGTTGGCAACACTTAGGCACCCCATAACAGTAGGCTAAGTTTAATTACAAGAGCAAAGACTTATAAGGCAAGTCACAATAACAAGCACCCATCAGTGGGCCATCCTCTTTTGCCAGACACTGCTCTTGCACTCACAGAACTGTCGCTGCTCCCTTGGAGAATGTGGCAGAGCTCTCCAGGCTGGGATTTCAGATTGTCTCATTTATTGAGTGATTGTCTACAAACTGTTAACCTGCCCCATCCCTTGGCCATTTGAATAATTTCATATATCTTTCATATATATTCAGATGTATTTACTCCCATGAATCCCCTATCCCAGACAACCCCCAACAATGATCCTCTGCAGCCCCCATTGTAACCCTTCTGTGATCTAAAACATCCTTGAACATGAAGCCCATATAACAAACAAATACAATTAATAGAATAAAGAAATAATAATGATGAGCTTAAACGCAAGGGATAAATATAAGGAAACACAGAAGAACCATAAACTAAACTAAATTATATAATTAGTGGATTGGGACATTCAAAAACATACGAAAACAAAAAACAAAAACAAAAAATTCCCTTTTTAAAAAATTATACTTTTTTCCTTTTATCACTGTATTATTGCATGTCTAGTGTACCATGACACATTCCCCCTCTCATTTCCCAGTGTCTCCCAAATTTTCATTTAATTTTCAAAGAAGATTTAGGTCACAGCAAAGTCACACATGGAATACTAGAGACTCCCACATACCCAACTTCCCTCCCACTTCCCCAACCCATATTAATTTTTTTTTTAGAAATGGATGTTAGCATTGTTATAACTGTTATACAGATAGTAAAATGTAGCAACTAAACATTGTCAGTGGATTACACTATAGTTTACAATTTAGACGGTACAGTTTAATAATTTTTGATGATATTTATCATGTCCTGTGTCCATTACTTTAAGGTAATGAAAAATCTTTTCCATGACCACTAAATACCCAATTTGATCTTACCTGTTCCTTCCTACCCATTCCCCCTGGGGTCTATGACACTCCCCTGTCTTGACACCTGGAATGACATGATTCATAGATACGTGCTCTGGGTATTCCAAACTGCCCTTCCTAATCTATCCATCTGTCAACCCTGGGCCACCAAACCAGTAATATAATTACTCATCTCTCCTATCCTTCAATATTCATCTGTACTGTATCCCTTTACCATAGTTTATGTCCATATGGTGATGGCTCACAACCTACTCTTCTCTTTTTCTCACTTGTTAACCTATCTTTCAGACAATGGTTCTCAGACACTGCTCACTTTCCTCAGTTCAAGTCAGTGAGGTCATATACTGTTCATCCTTCAATACCTGGCTTTCTTCACTCAACATAAGGTCTTCAAGATTCATCCAAGTTATTCTGTGTGTCAGCACTTTATTCCTTCTTACAGCTGAGTAATGTTCCATTGTATGTATGTACCATGTTTTGCTTATTCATTCATCTGTTGGTGGGCACCAGGGGTGATTCCAACTTTTGGAAATGGTGAACAATGCCACTATGAATATTCGTGGGTATATATCTGCTCGTGTCTTTGCTTTCAGTTCTTCTGGGTATTTACCCACCCGTGGAATTTCTGGATCATACAGAAGATCTATTGTTACTTTTCTGACGAACCACCAAACTGTCCTCCGCAGTGGCTAGACCATTCTACAATCCCACCAGCAGTGGATGAGTTTTCCTATTTTTCCACATCCTCTCCAACACTTAGAGTCAGCTCTTTTTTTAATAGATGCCATTCTGATGGTTATAAATGGTACCTCATTGCAGTTTTGATTTGCATTTTCCGGATAGCAAGCAATATCAAGCATTTTTTTCATGTGGTTTTTAGCCCTTGGTATTCCTTCCTTGGGGAAGTGTCTTTTCAGGTCACTTGCCCTTTTTTAAAATGTGTTGTTTGTCTTTTTATTTTAAAGGTATAGCATTTGTTTTTTATATATGCAGGATATTAGGCTCTTATCAGATATATGGTTGCCAAATATTTTCTCCCATTAGGTAAGCTGCCTTTTTATTTTTTAATAACATCCTTTGAGGTGCAGAAGTCTTTAATTTTGATGAGATCCCATTTAACTATTTTTTCACTTGCTCCTTGTGCTTTGGCTGTGAAATTCCTGAAACCATTTCCTATTACAATGTCCTGTAGATGCTTTCCTACATTATCTTCCAAGGTCTTTATGGTTTAGGCTTTTATATTTAGATCTTTGATCCATCTTGAGTTGATTTCTGTATAAGGTGTGAGATGGTATTCTTCTCTCATTCTTTTGGATGTGGATATCCAGTTCTCCAAGCACCAATTGTTAAAGAGGCCATTCTCTCCCAACTGAGTGGGCTTGGTAGCCTTGTCGAATATCAGATAACTGTATATGCAAGGATCTATATCAGAAGTCTCAATACAAATTCATTGGTCAGTAGGTCGATCCTTGTGCCAATACCATGCAGTTTTGATCACTGTAGCTTTGTAATATATTTTAAAGTCTGTTAATGTGATACCTCCAAATTCACTTTTCTTTTTCAAAATGTCTTTGACAATTCAGGGCCTGTTACCTTTCGAAATGTATTTTGTGGTTAGTTTTTCCAGTTCCTTAAAGTATATAGTGTTGAATTTTAAAGAGATTGCAGTAAAACTGTATGGTAGTTTGTGTAGTATAGACATTTGATGATGTTTAGGTTTCCTATCCATGAACAGGGAATATTTTTCCATTTATTTAGGCCTTTGATTTATTTAACAGTGTGTGTAATTTTCTGTATATAAGTCCTGTACATCTTTAGGTAAATTTATTCCTAGGTATTTGATTCTTTTAGTTAGAATTGTAAATGGCTTTTTTTTCTTGATTTCCCCCTCTGATTGCTCATTATTGGTGTACAGAAATGTTACTGATTTTTGAACATTGATCTTATAGCCTGCAACATTACTGAACTCCTTTATAAGTTCCAGAAGCTTTATTATAGCTTTCTTTGGGCTTTCTATGCATAGGATCATGTCATCTGCAAATAATAAATTTTTTACTTCTTCTTTTCCTATCGGGATGCTTTTTGTATCCTTTTGTTGACTCAGTGCTCGAGCAAGTACTTCTAAGACACTGCTAAATAAGAGTGGTGATAGTGGGCATCCTTGTCTTGTTGCCGATCTCAGAGGGAAGGATTTTAGGATATCACCATTGAAGATGAATTAGCTTTGGGTTTTTCATACATACCCTTTATCATATTCAGAAAAATTTCTTCTATTCCTATATGTTGCAATGTTTTTATCAGGAAAGTGTGCTGTATTTTGTAGAATGCTTTTTCTGCATCTATAGAAATCATCATGTGTTTTTTCTTTCAGTTTGTTTATGTGGTGTTTCATTAATTGATTTTCTCATATTGAACCATCCTGGCATACTTGGGATGAAACCCACTTTGTCATGGTGTATAATCCTTTTGATGTGTTGTTGAATGCTATTGTCATGTATTTTGTTGAGGATTTTAGCATTGAGATTCATTAGAGGGATTGTTCTGTAGTTTTCCCTTCTAGTGGTATCTTTGTTTGGTTTTGGTATTAGGTAAAGTTGTCATCTTAGAATGAGTTAGGAAATTTTCCTTCTACTTCTATTCTTTGGAAGAGCTTAAGTAGAATTGCTGTTAGCTCTTTCTGGAAAGTTTGGTAGAATTCAGCTGTGAAGCCATCCGGTCCTTGGCTCTTAGTTGGGAGGTTTTTCATGATGGGGTCTATCCGTTTAACGTAGTGCACTGTTGAGTTCATCAATTTCTTCTTTCATCAATCAAGGCTGTTTGTGAGTTTCTGGAAAATTGTCGATTTCCTCTAAATTTTAATTCGTGTTGGCATATAATTTTTCAAAATATCCTCTTATGATGCTCTTTATTTCTGTGGAGTCACTAGTGATATCCACTTGCTTGTTCCTTATTTTGTGTATTTGCATCTGTTCTTTCTTTTTCTTTGTTAGTCTGCCTAAGGGCTTGTCAATTTTATTGATATTCTCAAAGAGCCAGGTATTGGTTTTGTTTATTTTGTTCTAGTCCTTTCTTATTCTTTACTTCATTTAGTTCTGCTCTAATCTTAGTTATTTCCTTCTTTCTACTTCCTTTAGGTTTAGTTTGTTGTTTTTCCAATTCCTCCAAGTGTGCAGTTGGGTCTTCAGTTTTAGCTCTTTCTTCATTTTTAATATATGTATTTATGGCTATGAACTTCCCTCTCAGGACAGCTTTGACTGAATCCCATAGGTTTGATATGTTCTGTTTTCATTTTCATTAGTTTCAAGGTAGTTACTTATTTCTTTTGCTATTTCCTTCTTGACCCACTGCTTGTCTAAGAGTGTGTTGTTTAATTTCCATATCCTTGTGCCTAATCTGTTTCTCTGGCACTTAGTGATTTCCAATTTAATTCCATTGTCATCAGAGAAATTACTTTGTATAATCTCAATCTTTCTGAATTCATTGAGAGTTTATCTGTGACCTAGCATGTGGTCTATCTTGGAGTATTATCCATGAGCACTTGAAAAGAATGTAAATCCTGAGATATTTGGGTATATTTTTCTGTATATATCAATTAAGTCCAGTTACACTATTATATTGTGGAAAGTCTTTGTTTCTTTGTTGTTTCCCTATCTAGATGTTCTGTCTAATGATGATAATGTTGTAATAAAGTCCCCTGCTATAATTGTAGAGGCATTTATTTCTCCATTTAGCTTTTCCAGAGTTTGCATCATGAATTAT
This sequence comes from Tolypeutes matacus, assembly GCA_026826555.1. Lineage (NCBI taxonomy): Eukaryota > Metazoa > Chordata > Mammalia > Cingulata > Chlamyphoridae > Tolypeutes > Tolypeutes matacus. The sequence goes on along the minus strand of JAKSZT010054073.1, from coordinate 1,656,630 downwards.
GAGGCATCCCAATTAGGTGTGTAAATGTTTATGATTGTTCTCTCTTCTTGAAAGATTACTCCAATTACTAATATATAGTGTTCATCTTTGTCTCTTACAATAGCTTTGCATTTAAAGTCTATTTTGTCTGATAATAGAATATCTGCTCCTGCCCTTTTATGGCTACTGTTACCTTGCAAAATTGTTTTCCAGCCATTTACTTTCAGCCTTCTGGAATCCCTGGGTCAAAGGTGGGTTTCTTGGAGACAGCATGTAGATGAATCATATTTCTTTATCCATTCTGCCAATCTGTGTTCTTGAGTGGTGAATTTAATCCATTAACATTCAGTGTTATTACTCACAATGTATTTCTTACTTCAGCCATATTTTCTTTGGATTAATGTATGTCATATGTTGTATTGTTCCTGTTTTTTGTCTTTTTAGTTGTTTTTAAACTCTCTTAACTCTTGATTTTCCCTTTCAACTTGTAGAACTTCCTTTAGTATTTCTTGAAGTGCCAGTTTCTTATTGACGTACTCTCTTAATTTCTGTTTACTGTGAATATTTTGAACTCTCCATTATTTTTGAATGTCAGTTTTGCTGGATACAGAATTTGTGGCTGGAAGCTTCTCACTCTCCTGTTGAGTTTTATTTAGTTGGTTGCTCTGTGTATTAAGTTTTCTTTTTGAGAGTTTTTCTTCTTCTTTTGTTTCCTTGCTTCATTCTATGTTACCTTGAAGGCAAAAGATTAGCTCCAGAATAATTGAAAGATATGAGAATGGAAGAAGGATAATAGTTATATTGAAAATAGTTAGAAAAGGGGCCAAATGGGACTTAGTGAAATGAATATTTACCTTGTGTAGACAGAGTAGTGTAACATGAAAAAATGTGGGTACCAACAGTGGGCTGGGGAACCAAATAGTGGAATATGCATATAATGATTTAGAAGGCTATAATGATGAGGAGGGAGAGAAAGAGTAAAGAAAAGGCTAAAAGGAAAAAGCTAATATTAATTAAATATGAAGAAAACAAAATAGATAGAATAGAAATTTGCACCCTTACATTGAGGGCTAAAGAAAAAGCGTAGTGTCTAAGAATCACAACAGAAAGCAAAAGGCAGAGAGATGAAGGAAAGAGATGAGATAGCTTGGGATACAATATCAATATATACAGAGAATGGGAAATCACTGAAGAAGAAGAATAGCAAAGAATATTTAAGCTAACAGCACCTAATTTTTAAAAAATTGAAGGAAAACAGAAAGGAGGGAGGAAAGAAAAGCAGAGACAACAAATAATCAGACAAAACCCAAAAAACCACACCATCAAGCAAACAAAGGATGAAATGTTCCTTCCAGTGTCCTTGCAGATCCTCTCAGCTTGCTTTTGTTTTTCAATTTCCCTTCCGGATTCTATCTGCAGGTTTTGAGGCAGATTTCCAGTATTAAACTAAATTAAGAACAGGAATTCATTTTTTTAAAGTGACTGTGTCCTTTTTTTTTTTTTTTTTTGGTGATATAAGGGACCAAAAAGAGGTTCTCTGCTAGATCAGCCCCTTCTCCGAGATGACCCTAAATAGATTCATTGAAAACAATCAAGCCCTTCCCACTTCCTGCCCTCCCCAGGGGAGTGAAGCTATGATGCTTGTCAGGGCAGAGTGACAACATTAGCTGACTCTGCTCCTCTGGGGCCAGGCCTCTGTGTCAAAGTGCTACTGGGTAAATCACCTTTCTCAGCAGAGTCATCTCTCCCCTCAGCCTGGCTCTGTTTCAATCCTGCTTATCTCATCCCCAAAGCTATGAGGGGGTCCAGGCAGCCAAATCCACAAAAGTTAAACTCCTCACCTATTGTGAGAGCCCTCCCTCCCTCAGAGTATGCTTCCTCAAACTGGGAGCATGAGTTGCAGTTGCAGGATTCATGGTTGAAACCAACCATTTTCCCTGTGGGTGGGGCTCAGCCGTCTGTGTTAACCACCTCAGGCAGGTTCAAAACTCTAGAATCTCCACTGCTCACTTCACTCCATTGATCTGCCTCTTGCTAGGTGACCCGAGCTTCTCACCCTGTGTGCTGACAGCACAGACCCTTGGGCAGGACTCGACCCACAATGGCCATCCCCAGAGAGCTCTTCAGTGATTATCCTCCTAAACTTATGCTCTCTTGCCTCTCTCCTGTAGCATTTTTCTTTTAATGCACCCAAAATATTTATATTTTTTCAGCTTCTTCACCTGATTCTGATAAGGATTCAAGTTTAACAGCCACTGAACTACAGTCAACTGCTTTCTACTTAACTCCAATTTTCTTTATTATTTCAAATCAGAAATGATCCTTTCATAATTAGATGATATACCTCTAATCTCAAGTATTGTAAGAAGCTAGAAATTTATTTATATTTTACATTGTACTCCAATATTTTTCTCATATCTGATAAGCTATGGGATGAATGAAACTAGAGAATGCATGTATTTACAAACAGAAATGTGTACCCCAAATAATCTGACAATGCAGATAATTCTGAGGAAGGAGGAATAGTGATTGAGGCTAGAGAAGGAATTTTACTGTTTGCCATAACAGACATAAATTATTTTTATACTATTTGCACGGATAATTTGGTTATAATTTAAAATAAATTATGAAAATAGTACTCCAAGGGAGAAATACAAATGGCTAAAAAGCACATGAAAAAATGCTCAACATCGCTTGCTATCAGGGAAATGCAAATCAAAACTACAATGAGATACCATCTTACACCCATCAAAATGGCAGCTATTAAAAAAACAGGAGACACTAAATGTTGGAGAGGATGTGGAGGAATAGGAACCCTCATCCACTGCTGGTGGAAATGTGGTATGGTCAAGCCACTGTGGAGCAGTTTGGCGGTTCCTCAGAAAACTAACAATAGACCTTCCGTGTGATCCAGCAATTCCACTGCTGGGTTATACCCAGAAGAACTGAAAGCAAGGACACAAACAGATCTATGCACACCAATGTTCATAGCAGCATTGTTCATCATTCCAAAAGTTGAAATCAGCCCTAGTGCCCATCAACAGATGAATGGATAAGCAAAATATGGTACATACATACAATGGAATATTACTCAGCTGTAAGAAAGAATAAAGTGCTAACACATGTAATAACGTGGATGAATTTGGAAGACCTTATGTTGAGTGAAGCAAGCCAGGCACTGAAGGATGAACAGTATATGACCTCACTGATTTTGAGGAAAGTGAGCAGTCTCTGAGAACCTTTGTCTGAAAGATAGCTTAACAAGGGAGAGTAAGAGGAGAGCAGACTTTGAGCCATCACCCATATAGACATAATCTATGGTAAAGGGTTAGAGTACAGTTACATATTGAAGGATAGAACAGATGGGTAGTGATATTACTGGGTTTGATGGTGCAGCGTTGACAGGTGGGTAGATTAGGAAGGGCAAGTTCAAAAACCCAAGGCATGTAACTATGAATCCTTGACATTCCATGAGTCAAGACACGGTATTGTCATATGTGCCAGGGGAGTGGGGAGGAAGGAACAGTTAAGATCTAATGGTGTATTTAGTGTTCATGGGAAAGGTTTTTCATTACCTTACAGTAATGGACACAGGACATGGTAAATATCATCAAAACTTATTAAACTGTATCATCTAAATTGGAAACTATCCTGTAAATCATTGACAATGTTTACTTGCTATATTTTGCTATCTGTATAATAGTTATAACAATGCTAACATCCAAATAAAAGTGGGGTTTAATATGGGTGGGAAAGGGGGGGTGGTTTGGTATCTGGGAGTCTCTGGTACTCCGTATGTGACTTTGCTGTGACCTAAAACTTCTTTGAAAATTAAATGAAAATTTGGGAAAGAATGGGGATTGAGAGGGGGAATGTGTCATGGCACACCAGACATCCAATAACACAATGATAAAAAGAAAAAAAGAATATATATATATTTAAGGCATTTTTTGCCTTTTTCCCCATTTTTTTGAATGTCCCAATCCACTAATTATATTTTATTTTGTTTTATTTTTTGTTTGATTGTTTTTATTCCCTGAGTTTCCTTATGTTTGTCTTTTGCATGTAAGCTTATCATTGTTGGTTTTTCCTGTTAAGTGTATTTTTATGGACTACATGTTCATGGAAGATTTGGATCACAGAAGGGTTACAATGGGTACTGCAGGGGATTATTGATGGGGGGTTTCTGGGAGGGGGGAATCATGTGAGTTAGTTCATCTGCATATACATTAATGATATACAAAATTTTGTAAAGGTCAAAAGATGGGGCATGGTCATGGTGGGTGGACAATCACACAATAAATGAGGGAATCTGAATTCCTAACCTGTAGAGCTCTGCCACATTCTCCAAGGGAGCAGCAACACCCCACTGAGTGCAGGGACAGAGTCTGTCAAAAGAGGATGACCCAATGATGAGTTCTTTTTATTGATGACTACCCTTATGAGTCTTTGCTCTTGTAAATGAAACTTAGCTTACTGTTATGGGGTGCCTAAGGATTGCCACCTGAGAGTCTACTTGTTGCTCAAATGTGACCTCTTTCTAAGCCAAACTCAGCATAAGAATGCATTACCTTTCCCCCAATGTGGGACATGATTCCCGGGGATGAGCCTCCCTGGCAACGTGGGATTAACACCAAGTGCCTACTGGCAACACAACTGGAAAAAGACCTTGAAATAAAAGGGGTAAAAGGTAAAGACAAATGAGTTCAAGTGTCTAAGAGACTTCAAAGTGCGTGGGGAGGTCATCCCAGAAGTAACGTTTATGCACACCTCAGTAGTAGCTCATAGAACATCAAAGTGCATATCACCCCACACAGAGGGGCTCCTGAGAGCTCTGGAGACACCCAGGTCCTATATAAAGGGGGATAGCCTCAGAGACTGATGCCTTATCAGTGGGCTCTTTTATGGAATCTGTGCTCCTGAGAGTGACAGAATTGGACTCAAATAAGTCCTCCCTGCACATGGTTCATCAGTCCTTTCTATTCAAACCTATATGTGATGCTGGAGTTTTTAGATATACTTCCAGAGACTGGAGCTTCTGGCCTACCTATCTTCCAGCTTTGCATGGAATCTCAGTGGAGTTGCAATTCCTACCCTACAGCTCAATGGACTCACACAAGTCAACTGGCAGAGAGACAACGATGGGCAATCACCAGCCCAGGGAATGGTACGGGCCTGCATCTGCAGGCAGGATCATCCCACCCATCATATCCATGGGATATAAGCCCTCTCTCACTTGGTGGTGAAGTGGACATCACCATCCCAGTCCCCTCAGGATTGGGGGAAACTAGAGTGGAATTGATGGTATTCTGTTGTACACATATGGTGTTTCTAGCAATGGAAGAAATTATAACAGTGAGGTGGAGCCAGTGGCCACATTTGGGGAAAGGAGAGGATACGCAGTTGAAATATAGGGGCTTTTTCAGGATTTTGAGGTTGTCCTGAATGCCATTGTGGCAACGGATGTAGGCCATTTTTAATCAGCACACACCATTCAGAACTGTGTGGGAGAGAGTGTGGTCTACGATGTGAACTGTGGTCTATGGTTAATGGCAAGGCCTCAGGATATGTAAGTCCATTGAGGGTGATGGGCCACACTTGTGGGAGATGTTTGTGTGGGATGTGGTGGGAGGTGTAGGAGGTGGGGAACATGGGAATCCTGGTAGGTTCCATGTAATATTTTAGATAATCTAAGCACCTCTTAAATATATATATATATATAACATTTTTTAAAGCAAAGGCATATATATGCATATATATTTATATATCATTTTACAAATTATGGTATGTATTGTGAAATTTTTGATTTCTACCCACAATAAAAAATAAATAAATTTTAAAAAAGTGTAGTTAATAGTAATACTTTGATAATGTTCTTTCACAATTTTTTATGAATGTTTCACAACAATGCAAGGTATTTGTGGTTGGGTGATGTATGGCAGCCCTGCATGATGTTATACATGTTTGTTTTGTAAATTCAAAACTTTTACTATACAATTATTGTTTATGTATGTACATGTATAAATGACAGACATCAATAAATTGTTTTTAAAATGAAAAAAAAAAAAAGACTGCTGCTGAGGTTTGCCAGTGTTCAGTCTTCTTGTGTTCCTCTCTTCCCGTGGCTGCATTTCTCTCTGGGCTTAGCTCTTCTAGTTCCTCAAAAAGGTCAGCTGTAGACTATCAGAAAAATGGCTCATTTCTTTTTTTCTGGAGCTTTTTCTAAAACAGAAAAACTACTTGTCAAAAAATATCTGCTTCAGCTGTCCTTTGCCATGTCTTTTTTATTTGATTCCCAAACCCAATAAGTGGTGGGGCTCAATGGCTTGCTGACTTGGCCCAGTCAATGCCCCAATGATGCCCAGATTAACAGAAGACTTTAAACTATGATCAAATTATATTTTCAGAATTCATAATTACATCAAATTACCCAACAATTATATCTGGCGTGTAATGAGGCTTGATTTCTGAATGAAAACTTCCCCACATCCATCACATTCATAGAGTTTCTATGCAGTATGTATTCTCAGGTGGTTAATGAGCTTTTCCTTCTGGTTGAGGGCTTTTCTACATTCATTGCCTATAGAGGGTTTTTTTCTGGAATGAATGTGCTGATATTTAATGAACTATTGCTTTTGGCTGAAGGCTTTTCTGCATTCCTTACATTCTTTTTTTTTCTGTCCACTATGATTTTTTTCTTGTTCTGTGAGATATGATTTGTACCTAAAGGCATTTTTTCACATGCCTTACATCCATACGGTTTCTTTGCAGTAGGAATTCTCTTGTATCTGAGATTTCACATTTGAATTAAAACTTTCCCACATGTATATCATTTCTCTTCAGTAAGAATTTTCGAATGAATAAAGAGGTTTTCTGTCAGGTTGAAAACTTTCCCACGTGTATGACATTTCTATCTTTTTTCCCTGCATGACTTTTAAAATGAGGAGTAAAATATGACTGTAAAGAGCAGACTACATTCAGGACACACATATGATTTCTGTCTAGCGTGAATTTTCTCACATTCCATCAGGTTTTGTTTCAGATGGAAGCATTCCCATGTTCATTACAATACTAATTTTCATATGAATATTTCATGCTCAATGAGATTTAATGCATGGCAGAAAGATTTCCAATACTCCTTACATACACACGGTTTTACTCCTGCATGGTTCTTTGATGGGACTCGAGCATTCCCAAATTCATGAAATCCCAAATGGGTTCTCTGAATGTTTAATTCTCAGGTATCTCATGAGGTTGAATTTCTAAGAAAACTTCACACTTATTATACTTAAAGGGGAGGACTGCTATGTGGGGCAAACTGGCAAAACTCATGGTTTTCATTCTTTTTTCCTTACATAAATTCCCTCCTGCTTAGGTAAGTATGATGCAATTTCCTTCAGAGTGAAGTTACATTCTTAGAAGTGTTATTTTGAGGAAACAATGATTTCAGTCAGAAAAAAATGTTTTCACAACTTTCCTACACCATCTGCGTTCATCTTATGTCTAGACTCTTGTGAAAGAGGATATAACTTCACTCACAAGCCTTTTGTTATGTGGTTCTTTTTGCTTTTTTTTTTTTTTTTTTTGATAATTTTTTTTTATTATTATTATTATGGGTAAAAATCAAAATTCTCACAATACATACAAACATTTGTAAAATGATATATAAATATATATGCATATATGTGCATTTGCTTACAAAAATGTTATTTATATATATATATATATATACACATATATTTTAAGAGGTGCTTAGATTACCCAAAATATTACACGGAACCCACTGGGATTCCCATGTTGCCCACTTCCCACACCTCCCACCACATCCCACACAAACATCTCCCACAGTGTGGCCCACCACCCTCAATGAACTTACACATCCTGGAGCCTTGCCACCAACCATAGACCACAGTTCACACTGTAGACCACACTCTCTCCCACTCAGTTCTGAGTGGTGTGTGCTGATTTAAAATGGCCTACATCCGTTGCCACAACAGTACTCAGGACAACCCCCAACTCCCAAAGAAGCCACTGTATTTCAACTGCTCGTCCCCTCCCAGGGTGTCTCTGGAGCTCTCAGGAACCCCACTGAGTGGGGTGATAGGCATTTAGATGTTCTATGAAGCTCCTACTGAGTTGTGCGTAAGAGTTACCTCTGAGATAACCTCCCAAATCTCTTTGAAGTTTCTTAGCCACTTGAACTCATTTGTCTTTACCGTTTCCCCCTTTTATTCAAGGTCTTTTTCCAGTTGTGTTGCCAGTTGGCACTTGGGAAAAGTTTTCAATTAGCAATAACCGTGCCTCGGATAAACCTCATTGGCTACGATACTGACACTGCACAAAGCTGCCAGTTGGCACTTGGTATTAATCCCTCATTGCCAGGGAGGCTCATCCCCGGGAGTCATGTCCAACGTTGGGGGGAAGGTAATGCAATCATATGCTGAGTTTGGCTTAGAGAGAGGCCATATTTGAGGAACAAGGAGGCTCTCAGGTGGCAACTCTTAGGCACCCCACTACAGCAGGCTAAATCTCATTTGCAAGAGCAAAAACTCACAAGGGTAGTAATCAATTAAAAAAAAAAAATCAGTGTGTCATCCTATTTTGACAGGCACTGTCCCTATACTCAGAGGACTATTGCTGCTCCCTTGGAGATTGTGGCAGAGCTCTCCAGGCTAAGAATTCAGATTCCCTCATTTATTGTGTGATTATCCACCCATCGTGACCATGCCCCATCCCCCGATCCTTTGAATGATTTTGTATATCTTTCATGCATATTTGGATGAACCAATCCCCACGAACCCCTCCCAGACACCCTCCCCGCAATAATCCCCCACAGTACCCATTGTAACCCTTCTGTGATCCAAATCCTCCATGAACATTTAGTCCATAAAATAATCAAATGCACTTACTAGGAAAAAGAAACAAGTGTGATAAGCTTACATGCAAGAGACAAACATAAGGAAACTCAGGGGGAAAAAAAAAAAAGAGAGAGAGAGAAGGAAAAAAAAACAAATAATCAAACAAAGAACAAAACAAAATAAAATATAATTAGTGGATTGGGACATTCCAAAACTGGGCAAAAAAGCAAAGGAATTGCCTTTAAAATATATATATATTCATTTTTATTTCCTTTCTCTCTTCTTTTTTCCCTTTTTTCCTTCCCTTTATCACTGTGTTATC